>CM054057.1:530864101-531353314 GCA_028641055.1 Alopecurus myosuroides | reverse complement strand
ACAACAACAACAACAACAACAACAACAACAACAACAACAACAACAACAACAACAACAACAACAACAACAACAACAACAACAACAACAACAACAACAACAACAACAACAACAACAACAACAACAACAACAACAACAACAACAACAACAACAACAACAACAACAACAACAACAACAACAACAACAACAACAACAACAACAACAACAACAACAACAACAACAACAACAACAACAACAACAACAACAACAACAACAACAACAACAACAACAACAACAACAACAACAACAACAACAACAACAACAACAACAACAACAACAACAACAACAACAACAACAACAACAACAACAACAACAACAACAACAACAACAACAACAACAACAACAACAACAACAACAACAACAACAACAACAACAACAACAACAACAACAACAACAACAACAACAACAACAACAACAACAACAACAACAACAACAACAACAACAACAACAACAACAACAACAACAACAACAACAACAACAACAACAACAACAACAACAACAACAACAACAACAACAACAACAACAACAACAACAACAACAACAACAACAACAACAACAACAACAACAACAACAACAACAACAACAACAACAACAACAACAACAACAACAACAACAACAACAACAACAACAACAACAACAACAACAACAACAACAACAACAACAACAACAACAACAACAACAACAACAACAACAACAACAACAACAACAACAACAACAACAACAACAACAACAACAACAACAACAACAACAACAACAACAACAACAACAACAACAACAACAACAACAACAACAACAACAACAACAACAACAACAACAACAACAACAACAACAACAACAACAACAACAACAACAACAACAACAACAACAACAACAACAACAACAACAACAACAACAACAACAACAACAACAACAACAACAACAACAACAACAACAACAACAACAACAACAACAACAACAACAACAACAACAACAACAACAACAACAACAACAACAACAACAACAACAACAACAACAACAACAACAACAACAACAACAACAACAACAACAACAACAACAACAACAACAACAACAACAACAACAACAACAACAACAACAACAACAACAACAACAACAACAACAACAACAACAACAACAACAACAACAACAACAACAACAACAACAACAACAACAACAACAACAACAACAACAACAACAACAACAACAACAACAACAACAACAACAACAACAACAACAACAACAACAACAACAACAACAACAACAACAACAACAACAACAACAACAACAACAACAACAACAACAACAACAACAACAACAACAACAACAACAACAACAACAACAACAACAACAACAACAACAACAACAACAACAACAACAACAACAACAACAACAACAACAACAACAACAACAACAACAACAACAACAACAACAACAACAACAACAACAACAACAACAACAACAACAACAACAACAACAACAACAACAACAACAACAACAACAACAACAACAACAACAACAACAACAACAACAACAACCGCAACAACAACAACCGCAACAACCGCAACAACCGCAACAACCGCAACAACAACAACAACAACAACAACAACAACAACAACAACAACAACAACAACAACAACAACAACAACAACAACAACAACAACAACAACAACAACAACAACAACAACAACAACAACAACAACAACAACAACAACAACAACAACAACAACAACAACAACAACAACAACAACAACAACAACAACAACAACAACAACAACAACAACAACAACAACAACAACAACAACAACAACAACAACAACAACAACAACAACAACAACAACAACAACAACAACAACAACAACAACAACAACAACAACAACAACAACAACAACAACAACAACAACAACAACAACAACAACAACAACAACAACAACAACAACAACAACAACAACAACAACAACAACAACAACAACAACAACAACAACAACAACAACAACAACAACAACATGCATTGGTGCGACCAGGACATTGTATGGTCCAGAGCTAATCATCCCAAGATCATGCCCAATCCGGGTACCTATGCTCTGGTGGTGGACCCAACCTTCCTTGGGTCCAAGAAGAATGTGAAGTTCAGCAAGGTGCTGATTGACAATGGCAGCAGCATAAACATTCTGTACCGAGATACTATGGAGAAGCTCGGCGTTGCCGAGAACATGCTGCTACCCAGTCGGACCACGTTCCATGGCATTGTGCTAGGAGCGTATCGTGCTCCCATTGGCCGGATCTGAATTGATGTGCTCTTCGGCACAAGGGATAACTGCCGGACAGAGTGTCTGCAGTTTGAGGTGGTTGATCTTCAGAGCTCTTACCATGCCCTTCTCGGCAAACCTGCTCTGTCCAAGTTCATGGCCTCTACTCATGCGGCATACCTGAAGATGAAGCTTCCCGGTCCTAATGGCATCATCACGCTCTCGGGTGATTAAAAGCGTTCCCTGGACTGTGCATCTGCTGGATCTCGGCTTGCCGAGTCCATGGTCATTGCGGCCGAGAAGATGAAGGTCCATGAAGTGGTGGCCCTGGCCCAGGTAGCTCAACTCGGAATGCCAAGCATGCCGAGCTCTCAGCATGGAGCCACTTTCCAGGCCTCCCAGGAGACAAAGAAGGTGCAGATTGACCCGGAGTTCCGAACGTGTGGCCATCATTGGTGCCAGATTGGAGGAGAAATAGGAAAGCGCGCTCATCCACTTCTTCCGTGAGAATCGGGATGTCTTCGTATGGTCCAATCAGGATCTTCCAGGTGTCCCGAGGGAGTTGGTTGAGCACTCTTCACATGTGCGGCCGGATGCCAAGCCGGTGAAGCAAGCTATGCGCCGCTTTGCGACAGAAAGAAGGAAAGCCATTGATGACGAGATCACAAGGCTGTTAGCAAGTGGATTCAACATGGAGGTGCTGCATCCGGATTGGCTGGCCAATCCGGTCATGGTAGAGAAAAAGAAGGATGATTCCATGGTCGTTGTAGTGTGGCGCATGTGCATTGACTACACCGACTTGAACAAGGCCTGACCCAAGGACCCATTCCCGCTACCCCGGATAGATCAGGTGATCGACTCCAGTACCGAGTGCGAACTTTTGTCTTTTATTGATACCTACTCTGGTTTTCACCACATTCCACTGAATTCGGCTGATCAAATAAAGACTGCTTCTATCACCCCGTACGGGGCTTATTGCTACCGTGTCATGTGTTTTGGGCCGAGGAATGCTAGGGCCACGTACCAGAGGTGCATGCAGAAATGCCTGCATGAGCAGATCGGCAAAAGTGTGCAGGTGTATGTGGATGACGTAGTCATCAAAACCAAAGAAAAACAGACACTGCTGAGTGATATTGAAGAAACATTCGCAAGCTTGCGAAACTACCGGGTGAAATTGAATCCGACCAAGTGCACCTTTGGCGTTCTGGCTGACAAGCTACTCGGCTTCCTTGTGTCTAGTTGGGGGCATTGAAGCCAATCCTTCCAAGATAAAAGCTATAGAGAGCATGTCTTTGCCGAGATCGCTGAAGGATGTGCAGAAATTTACCGGGTGCCTGGCTTCCCTTAGCCGGTTCCTTGGAAGAATGGGTGAGAAGGCCTTGCCTTTGTACCAGCTCATGAAAAAGAGCGACAATTTGTCTGGACCTCACAAACTAATGTGGCGTTCAAGGAACTCAAGACCATGTTGGGTACCGCTCCAATTCTGGCGTCTCCACTGCCCAAAGAGCCAATGTTGCTCTATATTGCAGCTACCAACCGGGTTGTGAGTGTGGTGGTAGTTGTGGAGCGAGAAGAAGAAGGCAAATCGGTGCAGAGGCCGGTGTATTATCTTAGTGAGGTGCTATCCAGCTCCAAGAAAAATTATCCTCACTATCAGAAGATGGCCTATGGGGTCTACCTGGGTGCCAAGAAGCTCAAGCACTATTTCCAGGAGCATCCGATTATAGTGGTGAGCACTGCTCCCATCTCAGAGATCATGGGCAACAAGGATGCAAGTGGCCAGGTAGCCAAGAGGGAAATTGAGATAGCTGCTTACACCCCGTTGTATGCAAGAAGAGAAGCTATCAAGTCCCAGGCCCTGGCGGATTTCTTTGTTGACTGGGCTGAAATGCAGTATGAGGCTCCCTTGCCGGAAACAAATTTCTGGAGGATGCATTTCGATGGCTCCAAGGTAAAAGAAGGACTCGGTGCTGGTGTTGTACTCACCTCACCCAAGCGGGACCGACTCAAGTATGTGCTGCAGATACATTTTTAGGCATCCAATAATGTTGCCGAGTATGAAGCCCTGGTCCATGGCTTGAAAGTATCCAAGGAGATCAGAATCCGGCGGATTGTATGCTATGGCAACTCGGACCTAGTGGTTCAACAAGTCTCGGGGACTTGGGATGTGTTCGATGCCAATATGGCGTCTTATCGGTTCCTTGTCCAGAATATGACCGGATTCTTCGACGGGTGCGAGTTCCACCACATACACCAAGCTAAAAATGATGCAGCGGACGCTCTGTCCAAGGTGGGTTCCTCTCGGCAGTTCATCCCACCTGGAATTGCTCTGGAGCATTTGAGGAAGACCTCTATCAAGCCCTCACCCAACTCAGAGTCCATATTCATCCCGGCTTTGCCAGATTCGGAGGTTGTTCCCATGGAGATTGATTGGGAGATCTCAAAGGAAAACCCGGGGACTGCTCCATCCAACCCGAGGACTGCCTCAGTAAACCCGGGAACTGCTCGATCCAACCCGGGGACTGCCTCCGTAAACCCGGGGACTGTCGCATTCATCTCGGAGATCATTTCTCGGTACTCGGGGATTCGGTGACTCGTCTCCAACTCGGAGCAAGTCATGTCAGCTGATCCAATGGAGGTGGATGAACCAGTGTTTCCTACTCGGGAGACACCGAGTTGGGCTATGCCCATATTGTACTTTTGATGGATGGTACTTTGCCGAGTGACGAGGTCATAGCCAGGAAGATACAGAGAAGATCGAAGGGCTACACCCTCATCAACAAAGAGCTATACAAGAGAAGTGCCACTGGCGTGCTTCAACGCTGTGTTGAGCCGGAAGAGGGAGAAGAAATTCTCAGAGAAATACACCAAGGGGAATGTGGGCACTATGCCTCATCCCGGGCCCTAGTCAGGAAGGCTTTCCGGCATGGATTCTTTTGGCTCACTGCCATGCAACAAGCTGAAGACCTAGTGAGAAAGTGCAATGGGTGCCAGAGGTATGCAAGCAAGATACATATGCCAGCTTCCGAGTTGAAGACAGTCCCCATCACCTGGCCATTTGATGTATGGTGCTTGGACATGGTGGGCCCTTTCAAGCCAGCTCGGGGCAACATGACTCACATCCTAGTCATGGTTGATAAGTTTACCAAGTGGATTGAGGTAAAGCCAATCCGGAAATGTGATGGAAACACAGCTGTGAGTTTCTCGAAGGATGTTATCCTGAGATATGGCTACCCACATGGGATCATCTCGGACAATGGGACAAACTTTGCTGAGGGAGCATTTGCTCGATTCTGCAAGGAGAAGCGGATCTGGCTAGACATTGCATCAGTTGCCCATCCGGCTTCAAATGGACAAGTTGAAAGAGCTAATGGCATGGTCCTATCCGGAATAAAGCCGAGGCTGATTGAGACATTGTTGAAAACACCTGGGTGTTAGCTAGACGAGTTGCCGGTGGTGTTGTGGAGTCTAAGGACTACCCCTAACCGATCAACCAGATACACACCATTCTTCCTAGTATATGGAGCAGATGCCGTGTTTCCCACCGACCTTGAGCATGACTAACTGAGAGTGACCCTCTATACTGAGGCAAAGGCAAGAGAAGCCTGAGAACATGATGTTGATTTGCTCGAAGAAGCAAGATAATTAACTCTATCACGATCAGCTGTATATCAACAGAATTTGAGACGCTATCATAGGCGGAAAGTAAACCCAAGGGTTTTCCGAGAAGGAAATATGGTGCTTAGGCTTGTGCAACGCACAGCCGGGATGCACAAACTTTCCCCTCCGTGGGAAGGGCCATTCATTGTGAGCAAGGCTCTGCACAATGATGCATACCTCATCGATGCACATGCACCACAGAAGAACACGACGGATAAATCCGGAGAGGAATCCAAGCGCCCCTGGAATGTAGCTCTATTTCTCCGTTTTCATTCTTGAAAAATCATTGTATGTATCTCCTCAACCGAGTTGAATTCCAAGTCGGCACTCCGAGTTTGAACTCGGGGACTGCCTGTGCCAAAATTGCTCTATGTCATTTACCTTCTTACTTTGTCTACTCGGTTAATCAACTCGTAATTTCATGTTTTAGTCTAGTAATGTGTTCAAACCTAAGGGCCAACTCTTTGACTTTGCTGCTGTCCGCAACCTGGCTTCATGGAAAGCAAGAGAACAAGTCAAAGGTTAATAAACACACGAAAAACTACTAAGGAAAGAAAGAGTTTATCAACCGAGTTGAGTGCTTTTTTTGTGTTTTTTCGGCTAAGTGTTGGGCAGTGTTAATTTAAATCTCAAAGTTGTTAAGTATTAAAAACTCGGTTTTTGAATCTTGTGACTCGACTACCAACAAGCCACAAGTGGCATGTAAGAGCAAAGACAAAAGAGCCGGGTGGATAAGAAAATCAACTCGGGGACTCGGAATTAGCGCAATCCGGCATTGAGCCAGTCTTGCTAAAAACTTAATTAAAAACGGAGTAGCAAACGCGAAATATTAATTGTTGGCTACATCTGCACCCGGTATACCGGGGATCTAATAAAAAGTTTGAGACTGAGCAGAGCAGGAATTTAAGACACAGTCGATGGAGTGATGGTTGCTTCGGCTCCTGCCGGGTCGGAGGACTTAGTGGCGGGTTCGGGAGCAGCAGTTGATGAAGGGGTTGCAGAGTCAGCAGTTGGAGTAGGTACAGGCTCGGAAGCGGTGTTCTCGGCGATGGCCTCCGATGCGCTGAGCTCGGGAGCAGGCGTCTCGATCACCATCTCAGTGGTGAAAACTTCGGAAGAAGCAGCCGGCAGCTGCTCGGCTTGAACCTCCTCGACCACCTCCTCGGAGCCGTCTTTTGGCTCGGACGCTGCCTGGTCGTCACCCAGCTCAGTCGCCTCCTGGTCGTCGCCCTTCTCGGACTCCTCCTCGCCTGCCTCGTCCTGCTCGGTCTCCTCATCGCCCTCATTGCCGTCTTCAACATCCTCATCATCTTTGTCGCTCTCGACGTGGGTATCCGGCTCCATGGGGCCATCGATATATGCCTTTGTATCAGCATAGGAGGCTAGTCGGAAAGCCGTCTCCTAGCGGTGTTGGATAAAATCATCCTGATTCGTCCACTTGGAGTCGTTCCGAAGCTTCTTGAGCTTGCTGAGGTCGAGGTTGTCGTACCAAGACATCACGAAATGAAGAGCTTCATCTGCACCAGCTCGGGCTGCTGAGGCACGCCACTTCTTCAGTTCTACCTTGACGTAATCTAGGTTGGAGGCCAGCTTGTTAACCGAGTTCGGAGGCTCGACATCCGGCCAGAAGACCTTGTGTAGGCGCATGCCGGTGGACACAATGGTGGTGCCCAGACCCTTGAGGAGGTGAACCCAGGTTTTGATGTTTTCAATCTGGTCATCAATCATGACCGAATCAGCAACACCGTGGCCAAGCTCCTTCCGCAATTCCCTGGCCTTTGCCACAACTTGGTCAGCACTCGAGTTGAAATCTGGGAATGTCCCTGAGAGAGGCGATACCGGGAAGAGTCAAGAAGAGAAACCGGATAAGAGAAACCGGGTAGAAGAAACCGGATAGAGCAATTTGAAAAAGAGCATGAACTTACAGCACAGTTCCATGACAAGATCCTTAAGCCGGCTGGCCCAACCTTCAGCAAGGGTGTGCTTCTTGTCTAGCAGACCGCGGGAGTTCACCAGCATGCTGTCAAGGTTGGAGTTTCGTGCCTTGAGGGACTCAATCTCCCTTTCCAGTTCAAGCTTCTCGACAGCCTCCTGGTTCAGCGCCTCGTCTTGTCGGTCCCGGCCTACAGAGCCGACTTGATTGCGTCAGCCAGCTCACGCTTCAGTTTGAACACCTCTTTTTTCTCAGCAGCAAGCTCTGCCTCCAACTTGCTCTGGCTGGCATGCACCTGCTGCTGCACCTCGGCTGGAGTGACACACCCTTGATGTTGGTCAAGGAATAGTTGGCGTTCCTCTGAGAAGGGGGCAATCCGGTCAGCAACACAATGAGAATACGAAAACCGGATGAAAGAAAAGGAAAATCAACTTACTCTCCAGAGCCAAGATCTTGCTCTGCGCTGACTCGGCCAGCACAGTACAGTCTTGGTGCTTCTCGGCGAAGGCTTGGTGCTCACCTGCAGAAAAGGCAAAGTTAACCAGATAAAAAGAAACTGGCGTACACACAAAACGCACTAACAAAAAACTTTACACTTACTCTCCAAGGAGGAGATCTTGGTGATGGCGTCCGTGAGCTGCTTCTCCAAAATAGCCGTGAGTTGGGAAACATAAAACGGGTTAGAAAACTGATGCCGAAAATGCATATGCAGTAACTCGACAAGAATAAAAGTTACCTGTTTGGCCACCCTCCTCCTGCAGCTTCCGGTTCTGCTCCTTGACGCTCCGGTGGAACCAGAGGATCTTGCAAAAGATCCTTGCGCGAGTTTCAGTGCAAGTCTGAAGAGAGAAAGGAAACAAATTAGTTGGAAGATTCGACCTGAGTAGACTTCAACTCGGTCGAGTATCGCCTACTTGACCCAAATCTCGGGGACTGGATGATGTATGATTTCGGATAAAGAACAAAACTTACTCGGGAAGTGACCTCGACATCTTATGCAGCGACGCGCAGGCAGTACATCTTGTGCGCCAGAGTGCTGCTAGATGCGGCAACAGCCATAGAGATGTGCCCGACATCGGCATTGTTCCAGGCTTCCCGGTAGTTATCCAGATTGCACAGTTTCTTGCCGTTGTACTCCGCATCAATTTGACCTATCCGGTCCAGAGTGGCGTCAATGTCTTCACGCAGCTAATGAGCAAGCTTGGCCAGCTGCGTTTCCGGCTTAATGGTCAGAGTGCCGGCCTTGGTCTTGGGGCCGGCCGCGCCGGTCTTCTTCTGCTTCTGCAATTGCTGCTGCTGTGCCCGCTGTTGTTGCTCCCGCTGCTGCCGTATCTTGTGCTCCTTCTGCAGCTCTTCCCAGTGAACGGGATCCCTCACACTGATTTTGGTAGTGCCACTGCTGCCCGCACCTGCATCTAGTGTTTGCAAGGGCGCAAACTGAAGCTGCTGCTGCACTTGCTGCCGGGTGCGTGGAGCAGGGACGCTCCTTGTGGGTGCCGGGTCCTTGCGCGGAAGTGAGGGGTGTGGCGTTGTTGCTGCTGCTGGAGCCCGGCGCGTGGCCGTAGGAGCTGTGCTCATGGTGGTCTTGGTCTCAGCAGTCTTCGCGGTGGCCTTCTCGGCTGTGGCCGCGGACTCCAGGGGAGTGCGATTTCTCGGCGAAGTTGGTGGTCTGGCTCCTCCTGTTGCTGGTGGAGGAACCTGCTGCTGTGTTGGTGGTGGTTGCTGCTGCTGCTCGGTCTCCTCGGCACCTTGTTGCTGGTGCTCGGGAGATTGCTGGAGGTGCTGCTCTGCTGGTTGCTGCTGCTGCTGCCCGGCTTGCGTAGCGTCTTGCTGCTGGTGTTGGTCTGTTGGGGGTTGCTGCTGCTATTCTGCGGTGGGTTCTGGTCGTTGCTATTCTGGGGTGGACTTTGGCTGCTCCAAAGCCCTATCAGTGTCCATCTCGGCGCCGGTGTTGTCAGCGCCGAGTTCTTGGTCTTCTCGGTCTGGAGGAGGCAACTCGGTCCTCTCCTCAGGCTGGGCCTCTGCGTCATCGGGATCGAGGTCCACAACCTCTCGAGGAGTACTCGGCCTTGAGGGTGCCTGAGGGGCATCAGCGTCGAGGGGGTCGCTAAAGAAAAGAACAAAGAAGCAGAGGAATAAGAAAAATGCAAACGCAAAACATCCAGATAGTAATGGGCAGAAAAGGCAAGAAAACGCAAAGTATGGAGCATCTCGGAAGAAGCTTACGCGTCCTCTGTCGGTCGCAGTGGCCTCTTGCGGGTTGTAGTGGACTTGGTGTTCTTCCTCGCGCCTTTCTTCTGACTCTTGCTGGTGGGGGGCTCGGCGGCTCCACTTCCGGATCGCTTCCTCGTCCCGATGGGGGCAGCGATAGACACGGGCACCGCGTCAATCGGTTCCTCGTCCATTTCCTCTGGGGGCAAGAAAAAGAAATGCAACCGTGAGACCGCGAAGAAGCCGGAAAGCATCTAAAAGCATACAGTGGTGCTCTCTATCACCTTCTTCATCCTCGGACCAGTCGCGGATTGAGGTGGAGACTCGAGACTTACCGTCTTGGCCCAGGAGGAGTGACAAGCGGGATGCAGAGCGTATCCTAGACATCGTACTGCTCTTCATCGTCCTCAGTCCGGTCCGGCTGCCAGTTCTGCTCAAAGATCGCCTTGTCTTCTGTCTTCTGGCGAGGAATGACCTGTAGATGTAGACACAAAGCATAAGGAACAGACTATACTCAAGGTAACCGAGTTAATACTCTACTCGGTGTATCATGCAAACACAAAGCATACAAAGCTAAGTACTGTCAGAAGAGGTCGGGTTGAGACTCTACTCGGTACCGCATGCAAACACAAAGCATACAAAGCTAAGTACTATCAGGAGAGGCCGGGTTGAGACCCTATTCGGTACAACATGCAATCACAAAGCATAAATGGCTAAGTCTATCCAAGAGAATCCAAGATAAATTCTACTCGGTGAAGCATGAGAGACAGAAAGCGAGATTAACTAAGTGTATACAGAAGGAAGCTTACTTTGGGGGCTGGCATATCTCGGCTGTATGGCGCGAAACCGTAATACCAGGTGTCCGAGAGGGTGGCCTTGAGGATGGAGCGAGCCCAGATAGCCACTTCCTCCTTGCTGAGCTCGAACGTAGTGGTGCGGGTGCAGTCGCGCGGCCCGCCCATGAAGCACATCTTGTGTGCTCGGAGTTGGAGAGGGAGAACCCGGCGGCTCACCCAAGCGGCGACCAGGTCATCCCGTCGGAGTCCCAGCTCAACCAATTGCTTCAGTCTGTCGTCCGCATGGTTCGCATCCGGCACAGTTTTCTTTGGGTGGTACCCCCAGTTCCTTATAGCAGTTGGAGGAAGGTTCTCGAAGGCTGGAAATTTGATGAGATCGACCGGTTGCTAGCCCGCTTCCGGAATGTGGTTCTTCACATACAGAAACCCCCTTTGCCATTTCTGGCAGGTATCCAACCCTAGAACCCGGGGGTAGGTGCAGGGAGTTCGGCAGATCATCATGGCCGTCCCGGTTTGAGTCATCACCTTGGGAGCATCCGGGTTGGCGCTGTTGGGGAGAACTTGCTGGGGGAAAAAGAAGTACTTGGCCCAGATGTCTACCGTGGGGTAGACACCAAGATAGGCTTCGCAGCACGTGACAAAAGTGGACAGCATCGCAATGGCGTTTGCCGGGAGGTGGTGTGGTTGCAAGCCAAAGTGGCAGAGAAAGTCTTGCATAAATTTGGAAATTCGAAGGCCGAAGCTGGTTTGAAATGGCTAAGGAATACGACGAACTCACCGGGTTGGGGTTGCGGCTCCAGCTCATTGCCGGGTGGCCTGCAGATAACCCCCGGCAGTACCCGGCGAGTGTTCACCAGCCACTGGATGTCTCGGGCGGTCACGTCCGATCCTTCCCAGTTGGCGCGGGTGGATGCAGGGCCCTCCAGGTTCAGATCGTCGACGGCTTCGAGCGCTATCAGGGCAGATCCGGATCTGGATGTATCCGGATGGCGCGACGGCAAGAACGAAGGCTCGGGCCGCAGCGGTCGTAGAAGGGCGGCGGCGGCGCGAAAGACGAAGGCTGTGGGGCGTCTCCGGCGATGAAGAACTTGAGGAAGATCTTGGAGAAGGAACTGGCGGAGGAGCCGCACGGCAACGGTGGCGCGAGATCGACGATGGCCGCGCCGCAGTGAAGAGCTTGAGGCCCAGGCGCACTCCGGCGAGTGGTGGCGCTTGATGGTGTTCTTGCCCTTCTCTCTGCGCGCGGCGTGGCGGCCCTCGGTGGATTTGCGACGGAGCGGAGAGCTCTGTGCGGGTTTGCGCGAGGAAGGAGAAGGGGCAAATGACGGGGAAGGCAAGGCAACGGGCGGCGCGGGGGTACTTATACCCCCCATAGCGCAGTTACTCCGCGGGATCTATCGTGGCTAAGATCGTGGGTGCGTGGGGGGTTACTGCGCCCGTTAGTAATGCACATAGCGATTAACTCGCGCGTAACGGTCGCAAACGATCCCACGTCATGCGACGTGCGCACCCAAGTGCTTTGTGTTCTACGACACGACGGCGAGTGGGCCCGGTGTGCAGTGATAGGCGCGTGCAGGGCAACCGCATCAGACCCGAGGCGACGTGGGCTGCGGTAGCGCGACACGTGTAGAACCTTACACGCGAAGATAGCAAGGCGTGCAAGTGCAAGCGGCAAAATTCTGGAGATTTGGCTAAGTGTTGGGATATGAGCACGATCCAGAGAGACGTGTTCTACTCGGTTGAAAGAGGAAACCCCTTCAGGCGATAAGGGATTGGATTCAAGTTCACATGGTACTTGACCGAGCTGAGGAGCAACTCGGCCGTGTTCTTTGAGGAAGTTTGGTTTAAGCTGGCACGACCCAGCGTCCAAATTCACCGGACCATAGCAGCTTCAGGGACTAATGTCGGGGGGCTACCCCCGAGTAGGGGTAAGGATGGCGAGGAATGGAGTTAAGAGTACTGGTTACCGAGTTCGGCCGTACCGAGTTGGTACGGGCCGGATATGATGATACCCGGCCGGATAGGGCGCTATCCGGCAAGAAGAACAAGATACCAAGGGGAAGATTCGAGCATGTGTCTGGGTCATCCGAGTAGCTCTTAGATGATCCGGATAGGGGAGGCAGCAGGTCTACCCGGAGGCAAAGTCAATGGAGCCGTTGGGTGAATCCCGCATATCCAGGAGTCGTACCGGAGTGCGGTTCAACTTACTAGGCGCGTGATGATGTGTATCCATATGTGGGTACAGTGCGATGTGGGCAATGTCATGTCCTGTCTCTGTCAAGGGGGACATTACATGTCAGCGACCTAACCGCGGAGACTTTCGGCGACCTGTCAGCGAAGACACGGAGGCGTGCGGTGCTGTACAGGGAGTAGTCACCTAATCCGTACTTTTATCTGTAGAATAGTAGGTGGCCACCAGTATATAAGGTGGCCTCCCCCTCCTGCGTGAGGGTCGTTCGGTCGTGCAATATGAGGTTTGGCTTAGCTACGTGAAGAGAGAAAGAGACAGCGAGAGAGGTTCTTCTTCCTTTAGCTCTTTGAGCTTGAGGAATTCTTGTACTCGGCATACATTTATACAGAGAGAGAGAGGTAGGATTAGGGGTGTAACCTCCACACGAGGGCCCCGAACCTGTGTAGATCTTGTGGTTTGCAGTGTTCTGAGCGCGCCATCTAGGCGTGCGATCTCTCCCCGGATACCTACAGCGTCCATCGGTCCCAACCTTAAGACGTCCTATGGCATCTGTCTTATTCACTCCACGAAACGGGACATGTAGGGAAAGCGGTGCACGGGGAGAAGGGTGGTGGGAGAGGCCGTGGAGTGATGGCTGGCTGGTGGATCTCACACGAGATTGTTCAGCGCTTGGGCCGATTGGCCCTCCCGCATTACTTGTGGGCGTTTTCCATTCCTGCTCGGGGCTTTGCAAATATGCCAATCGAGCGTGCAATTTTGGCGAGCTTCCTATAAAATTTTGTGTGTGTGTGTGTGGTGGGGGGGGGGGGGGAGGGGGGATCGGTTATGAAATGATGTGGGAGCTACTTGTTTTTAAGCCAATTGCTAAAAAAACATAATTTTTAGCAATCCAGCTAAGAGCATCTCCAGTTGAGGCCCCCAATAGGCGTCCGGATGGGCGCCCGGCGAGGCCCTTTGGGGGCTCGTCCGGACGGGAAGGCGCCGGCCAGGGGCGCGGTTGCCCACTCGCCGCCCCCAATGAAACCCCGCAAAACAAGATTTTGCCTATTTTCGTTATTTTGGAGTCTCAAAAATACTTAAAAATACATATGTTCTAGGTTTAAATTATTACATATATAGTTCACGAATGACTACAAATAAAAATAAAATATTCATACAATTAAAAATAAATTCGAAGTACACTATGCCGCCGCCATTCCTTTGCGTGCCCACAAATGCTCCACTAGATCATTTTGGAGCTGATCATGAGTTGCCCCGTCTCGAATCTCCATGTGCATAGCGATGTACTCGGTCCAATCCGCTGGCACATTGTGATCCATATTGGCGAGAGGACCCTGACACTCATACAGAAGAGGATCATTCACTGGATTGTCACACTCATCCTCAATGATCATGTTGTGCACGATCATACGCGCATTTATGATCTCTCCCAGCTGCTCGGCCGACCAAGAGAGTGCAGGATACCGCACAATGGCAAACCTCTGCTGGAGTACTCCAAATGCACGCTCGACATCCTTTCTTGTGCTCTCTTGTACCGAGGCAAACCAGGATCTCTTGTTGCCTAGAGGATTGGAAATTGTCTTCACAAATGTTGACCATCTCGGATAGATACCATCCGTTAGGTAGTACCCCTTGTTGTACTCGTGGCCATTGACAACATAGTTCACTGGCGGAGCATGGCCTTCAACAAGTTTTGCAAACACAGGGGAACGCTGTAACACATTGATGTCATTGTTAGATCATGTCATGCCGAAGAACGCATGCCAAATCCAAGTCTCGTGATCGGCCACTGCCTCAAGTACCACGCTGCAAACTCCATGATGGTCCCCTTTGTACAATCCTTGCCATCCAAATGGACAGTTCTTACAGCTCCAGTGTATGCAATCAATGCTTCCAAGCATACCAGGAAAACCTCTTGCTTCATTTGTTGCCAGGATCCGAGCAGTTTCCTCCTCATTTGGTCCTCTCAAATAGTTTGGGCCAAACACGTCCACTATCGCACTGCAGAACCTGTACATGACTTTGATAGCCGACGACTCAGACATGCGGAGATAGTCGTCCTGACCATCTGCAGGGGCACCATATGCAATCATTCTCATAGCAGCAGTGCACTTCTGAATTCAGGAGAAACCTAGCATCCCCACAGCGTCTTTCTTCATCTTGAACCAAGGGCCCTTCTCCCTCACACGGTGTTGAACAACCGTGGGTTCATCCGAAATCTTCGTCGAAAATCCTTTGCATCGAATTTTGGCTCATCCGCAAAATAGTCGGCGAAAAGCATGCAGTGGCCCTCCATTCTCATCCTCGGTTTCGTCTTTCTCCTCCCAAACTTGGATCCTCCTCGCTTTGGTTCGCGATTGGCTTCCTCATCGGTGAGAAGTTGTGTCAAACAAGCAAGAACAAGCAAGTTCTCATCTTCCTCCTCGTCGATATCGGGCTCATCCTCTAAGAGAAAGTTCATCATCGTCTCATCGTCGCTGTCCTTCTGTAGAAACGAAAATGGTTTCAAAATATGGCAAAAAGAACGGCCGGCGCCCAGTCGGGCAAATCGCCGAACACCTTGGGGGCGAGATGGTTACCTCTGGCCGCCGGAGATGGCGCCTGTGGCGGCGCCTGTGGGTTGGAGGCGCGGCGGGGTGAGACGCATACGACAGACGCACAACCGGAGGCGCCGATGGGGTGGAGGCGCGGCGGGAGAAAGCGGCGGCGCTCCGGGGGGAGGAAGACGGCAGTGGGCGAGGCGGCTAGTGCGGGGCGCAGATGAGCGGGGCGAAGGGGACGTGGCGCAAATGATTCCTTTTGTGTCGCTGGCAAGACGGGCCCGCGACGCATTTCGACTCGTCCGGCGCCCCCACGGGAGCCCCCTGGGGGAGCGATTGGGCTGGGTTTGCCGGACGGAAACAAGGGGGCGTCCGGACGGGAAGGCCCAATAGGGGACGCGACTGGGCGCACTCGGAGCCCGTCCGGACGGGAAGAGGGCGTGGAGGCGCGTTTGGGGGACGCGACTGGAGAGGCTCTAAAATACTCCGTATACTAAGGCCATTAGAGAATGGAGATGCTCTTAGCAATATTTTCTTCGAACTGATTTGGCATACAATTTTACGCGCGCCAAATCGATTGGGTCAACGGCAACTATGATTCTTATCCGACGTGGCGTCCAGTCAGCTGGAAAGATGGAAGACCGAACGACAAGTCAGAGATTCTGCTCCGCCGCCGATGCGCAAGTCTCCCCCGAGTCTCCTCCCCTCCCCTCCCGTACCCCACACCCGACCCGCGTAACCGCCGGCGATCAAATGCATTTGTAGTTCCCGAGTAGCACCGCCCAGTAGCTTTTCAAGGGAGAGGGCCACACCCGATACCGGCGATGGAGGCGGAGGATGAGCGGGCGGCGGAGGCGCAGAGGGAGAAGGAGGCCGGCAACGACGCCTACCGCAAGCTCTTCCTCGAGACGGCCGTGCTCCACTACACCCGCGGCGCCGCCCTCGACCCCCGCGACATCTCCTTTCTCACCAACCGCGCCGCCGCCTACCTCCTCATGTCCAAGGTCGGTCAGCTTCTCCGACCCCCCCCCCCCCCCCCCCCGCCAAACCCTCGCTCCCCCCTGTCCCCACTGGGCGGGCCGGCCGAGCCGTTCGCTTCTCTCTCGATCGCCGCTCCATCGCGCTTTGGGGTTTTCATTTCAGTACAAGGAGTGCGTGCGGGACTGCGACGAGGCGGTGGAGAGGGGCAGGGAGCTCCGCGCCGACAACAGGCTGGTCGCGCGTGCGCTGTCGCGGAAGGCGTCGGCGTTGCTCAAGCTCGCTGTCTGCGCCGGGGACTACGCGCCGCCAATCAGGGCGCTGCAGCAGTCGCTGGCGGAGCACTACAGCGAGGACACGCGCGCCAAGCTTGACGAGGCCGAGAGCGCCAGGAAGGAGGTCGAGGAGCAGGAGCGGCTAGATCAGGAAGCCGCCGACCACCACCGCCACAAAGGTTTGGATGCTTTCCTGTTTGTCTGATCACAACGCTGTTCATTATGGCAATGTAGTATACAACTGTAAAGTCGATTGCTGTTACCATTTGTTAGCTGGTGTTCTTGGCGTGTCTACAGTCTCATTCACAAATCTAAAAATATGTTTAGGGGCGCATGGTCTCGCCTAGTTGGCAGTACTTGTTCCCATTGATGTTGGTCCTGGCATCCTTAATACATCAAGAAATTTCTCCAAAAGGGTGGCCATGAAGTGTACAGTTGTTAACATTCTCGTGGTTTTCAGACTTTTAACTTCATATGCAAGAAGAAATAAAAAGTACTCTGTCTTATATTAACTGTCACAAAAGTGAATGTATCTAGATGTATTTAAGTGGTAGATACATCCGTTTCTAAGATTTTTTGCGACAGTTAATATGAGACGGAGGGAGTAGTGAATTCATGTTCTTTACTTCACGTGAGTATAAGATTACAGCTTAGAACTTTTGCCAAAATGATCCAACTCAAATCGATGCACTCGGGCACTTGGTGCTGTGTTGTAAAAGAACCGAGTGACGAATGGATACTCTGATCCTAACTCTGGAACTGACCAATTGCTACTATTGAGGAATGCAATGGGTTTGTCCATAACCACCTCACCCCTTATGAGCACAGAGTTACAAAATGTGAAACGGTTTATTGCCTCACTTGCTCACCTGATGATGCACACAACCCTCAAACCAAACAATATGGTTTGTATTTTGTAATAAGTAAACAGGTGGACTGGGTTTCCTAGCAATCTATGTTCTTTCTTCAAGGATGATATATCAAGATCCCCATTAGTAGTATGCCTCTCTTCATGTAGAACTAACGCTTTTGAGTCTGCGCACATGCTGCAGGCAATGAATTCTTCCAGATGAAAAAATATCAGGAAGCAGTAGATCGCTATACTGAAGCTATTAAAATCAACCCAAATGATCCCAGAGTAAGTATCTGGTTTACGATGATTATACTTTTTATAGCATATGAATGCAACTTTTTGTCACTGGTTGAATTTATAGTTCCATTGAAACTAGAAGGGTCTCAGATTTAAAAATATTTGTCACCATACATATCATCTATGATGAGGACGTATGACATGAACCTGGGGTTCTTGTGCAACCGGTGCACCGAATGCTAAGAATCCATAAAAATGTTTTCAATAACTTCGAAAATAATTGTACGCATTGACACATGATTCATCTTAGATTCAGCTTACAGTTCGAGAATCAAAAAAGAAAAATCATGTTGTGAATAGTACTCTGTAATTAATTTAAACCGGGATATGAATTGAGCCCGCTAACACTACCACAGCTGAAATTTTTTATTTCCATTTCGTGAGTTTTGAGTTTGTAATTGAAATTTGTGACATGTTAGATACATCCTATGTCTATGTATTCAATCACTTTCTACATTTTTAAGAATCTGTAGCATGTGTATTGGACATTGGGTGCACCGGATACGTCCTCCATCTATGGCTTATTTGTTACACATTCTTTATTGTGATGCATGCTCCGTGGGGCCCCTTCTTTTATCGTGGCACTCTGATTCTTGTAATGTTTTGCTTTGATGATATTCTTGCGTCTGATTATCCAGGTCTTTAGCAACAGAGCTCAATCACACATCTACCTGCGAAATCTGTCTAAAGGTCTGAAAGATGCAGAAAAATGTATTGAGCTAGATCCTACATTTCTGAAGGGCTATTTGCGTAAAGCAAGCGCTCAATTCCTGATGGAAAACTATGAGAGTGCTCTGGCAACTTACGTAGAGGGTTTGAAGTGTGACCCAAACAGTCTTGTTGTAATTGATGGCTTAAGGAGGTAGATTTCCAGCCTTCTGTTAGCTTTCTTGACATTACAACATGAACTGACATTTTATTTGTTGGCCTAGATGCGCGGCATGCATTACGAGGTCTAATGGCGGTGATTTTGGGCCTGAGGATTTGAAAGAGATCTTGGTTGGTCTAGTTGATTTCCTTTTAACATGTTTCATCATTACTTGCTTCTTTGTAATTCTTGCAAATACGTGCTTCAGTGTGTAATCCTTAGCAGACGGCAGCAGGGAACAAAGAACTGTACCTTGACCAGCTAGGGACCTACATATGATTAAGTCTAAGAAGTAGCTCTTAATTAGTACCTTAAACAAGCTGTATGGTGTATGTGAAACCGCTCAATGAAACATGCTAGTTTATAGTTAAACTGTATGACTAAAAAAATCTAGTCAAGTTTTATTGCCCTAAATGACTAACTATTTGCTCTCACTGATCCTAACAGGGAGATCTTCGTTCAGACAATGATTTGCGTAACAAACTTAAAAAAAACATGGAAGAAGCTGCAGTATTTAAGAAGGAAGCCTCTGATGAGCGCTTGAGGCGGATTGAATCTGAACGAATGGTAAATTCATATCATCATGTTGATAATTTCTTATAGCAACTGGAGAGGTCACAAAGTTCGCAGGCTATTGATGTTACATGAAGACATATTAGTCAAGTCGTCTATCACATAATGAATGAAATGTCTTTGATACTGGATTTCTGCAGGCCAGGACATCAGAGGATTTGTATTTAAACCAGGTCCAGCAGAGGAAAGAAACTGAGGAATTTCTTTCCAAAATAAAAGAAGAGTTGCAACAACTTAAAGTACGGCAAGATGAGGTCGTTGAGGAACTTCAGAAAGCCAAGGAGGACAATGAGCATCTTCAACATCAGCTCTCAGAATCGAAAGAACATTATGATTGGCTTCTATCAGAGCACGATCACTTGCTACATGAACGGAATCGTTCAGTCAGAGAAGTTGAAGAATTACGTCAGAGAAGAGGACAGATTCTTTCAGTTTTGCTTACAGCGATGCACTGTGAGTTTTCACCATCTGAACTGGAGTGTGCGACAGAAAATTTCAGTAGTTTGCGGAAGATTGGAGAAGGTGGGTTTGGTTGTGTGTACCAAGGTGTCCTCAGGAACATGGCAGTTGCAATAAAGGTGCTGAGACCTGATGGTTTGCAAGGACGATCACAGTTCGAACAAGAGGTAGTTTCACTCAACTCGCTCTAAAGTTTAAGTTTGTCTTTGTCTTACTGGATAAGGGGGTTGATCTTTGGCTCCTTTCCAGTTCAAAACTGGAACTTGAATAGATTAGTGTTCTCAGAAAGACATTCCCACTCAACCATGAATAGCTTCTTTTGGATTTCTGTTGCAGGTAACCATCCTCAGTAGAGTGAGACACCCCAACCTGGTAACTCTTCTAGGAGCGTGCTCAGAGTTGTCTACGCTTGTCTATGAGTTCTTACCAAATGGCAGCCTTGAAGATTTTCTTGTATGCGAGGATAAGAGAGAAACCCTGACATGGCAGATTCGTGTCCGAATCATTGCCGAGATATGTTCAGCTCTGATCTTTCTGCATGAGAATAAACCTCACCCAGTTGTTCATGCAGATCTCAAGCCTTCCAACATTCTCCTTGATGTTAACTTAGTCAGTAAGCTTAGTGACTTTGGTATTTCTCGCCTGCTAGTCCAGACCAGTAGCGACAACACCATCCTGTACCGCACCATGCATCCTGTGGGAACCCCTGTGTACATGGACCCTGAATTTCTTGCCACTGGGGAGATGACACCTCGCTCCGATGTTTACTCTTTTGGGATCATAGTCTTGCGCCTTTTAACTGGAAAACCTCCTGTTGGTGTAAAAAGGATAGTGGAGGATGCTATGATGCAAGGTAACTTGAAATCTGTAGTTGATACCTCAGCCGGGGAGTGGCCGGATGTGCACGTGCAGCAGTTAGCACACCTGGCTCTTGGATGCACTGAGCCAAGCAGGAGGTGTCGTCCTGATCTTTCAGGCGAGTTGTGGAGAGCACTTGAGTCCATTAGGGATGATGCAACGGCATCTTCACCTTCACCTTCATCTTCGAGATCAGCGCCGGATGAAAGTAGCATACCGTCATACTTCATCTGTCCTATATCCCAGGTGAGTAGAAAGGAGGCATATTCAGGAGCACATGAATAGATGATAATTCTGGATATGTTGGATTATAAAGCACATTCATGCTCCATCTTGGTTTGTCTTTTGTCTAGGAAATTCTCAGTTTGTATTAAAAGCTTAGTCTTCTATCTCTTGGTAACTGCCGGCTTGTGAAAATTTCAGGACATCATGAATGATCCTCACATTGCAGCGGATGGTTTCACATACGAAGGTGATTTGATCCGGAGCTGGCTTGGTACCGGCAGCGACACATCTCCAATGACGAACTTACCACTCGAGCACGACGAGCTCATCCCCAACCTTGCCCTTCGCTCTGCCATTCAGGAATGACACCAGCAGCAGAACACCGCACGGCAATAATCTGTTCTATCTTCACTCCCAACCGCCACAATTATCACCACTGGCGCCTACTCTCCACCCCAGGTAGAAGAGGAATTGTCCATCAACCGTACATCATTAACAGACTGACAAGTAGCTAGCTGGTATGACCTTGTATGCATTGTAAATGTAATGGTTTCATAAATAGTCATTAGGCGATGCTTGTGAAAACCCTATCTATGACATGCATGAAGTGAGGTCTACTAAGGTAACTGCTTGTGAAAACCCTATCTATGACATGCATGAAGTGAGGCCTACTAAGGTAACTCTTTCTTGTGAAAACCCTATTTATGACATGCATGAAGTGAGGTCTACTAAGGTAACTCTTTTCCAACATTGCTATTAGAGTAGATGTTCTTGTAAACTGCTGTCATATCCCAGCCTGAGTCATATCTGTCAAGGTTCCAGCTACATGTACAAGTACACGACACATGCCGGTGCCATGAATTGGCGGCCAGACCATTGGAGGAGTCATATCTGTCAAGGTTCCAGCTACATGTACAAGTACACGACACATGCCGGTGCCATGAATTGGCGGCCAGACCATTGGAGGAACTGTGCAAGGCAAGGCAGCATCCATTGATGATGAAGTGAGGTGTCCGTCTTCATGGGGCCCTCCCAGATTGGGAAGTGGCTAAGCTATCAGCTAGCTCCTGTGATGCAAAGCGAAGGGAAAGGACGTGTGAGCGTGACTCTTTGATCAAGCATTGTCCGGTAGCACCATTGACGGTGTCCCGTGTGGACTGGTGTCAACACGTTTCGCTTGTTTTTTTTTTTTTGAAATTTAACAATTATATTAAGCAAGCAAACTGCCTCATTGAAAAACTTACAGCCCCTTAGCTAACCTGATAAGAAAAATGCGCAAAAACTTGCTGCTGAGGGCTCACACAGTGGTTACATCGTTTGATATTACAAGTACTCCTCGCTGAACTTAGTTAATTCGTGAGCTGCCATATAGACCTCCCTAGCACAGTGATGGAACGTGACATGAGAAATTTCCAGAGAGAAAGGAGCACTCCTCGTAGATACCCGCCGACTGCCCTAACGAATTGCCTCCATTTTGCATGACTTGTATAATTTCAGAATAAACGGATTCAACCATCAACTTGGCGCACCCAATGTCTCCCGCCAATAGATGCCATTCCTCAAAGCTATAGCCTCTGCCATGACAGCATCATTCACGAACCGAAGAGTATGTCGGCTGGCGGAAATAAAACCACCCACATGGTCCTGTATAATTGCCCCAGTACCTCCCGAGCCAGAATTCTTATTGAAGGCAGTATCTACATTCAGTTTTATTAAATCATCCGGTGGCTTCACCCAGCCATGTCTTGCTATTCTTGCACTCACAGATTTCTTTAGCGTGCTTATAGTTAGAGAAAGCACGAGTATGGACCGAGATGATCAGAGAGGTGGTTCGAGGATCTCGCCATGGGTCGCCTTCCTCCTCTCCCACCATACATATCAGGCGGAGACGGCAACCAGATCGTAGCGACGGAGCTCCAGTATCATAGGAACTTCCCCCGTGTCCTACAATGTTAGTTTGAGCACAATGGTTTCTTGAAGAAGCAACAACAATGGTATAGTAAGTAGAGACGACTTGCTTATTAGATTTTTTAACTATAAGTTTATCACGAGACTTCTTGAGTTTTCCATGAATTTCCTAAAGAGACATGAAGTCCTTTTTAGTTTTTCATGATCCTCAACAAGCCTATCATGAGAAATTCGTAGCTCAATATTATCATGTTCATAGGTTTTAGCAAGAGCAAGAGATGAATCACTTTCTCTCCTAACCTTAGAGAGATAAATAGCATAAGTTTCTTCAAAACTACAAAGCTTATCCTCAAGAGAAACTCTACAAGATCGCTCCTCCTCGAAGGCCTTAACAAGATCCTTAATTTCATTTGGAAATGCATTATCATGACTTTGCAAAGTTAAGATGCTCTCCTCCTTTTCATCAACAAGAGAGTTGGCCACATCAAGTTGCTCTAGAAGAGCATCTATATTGATTTTATTTTTGCCTTCAAGGCTATCCAACCATAAGTCTAATTTTTTGGATTCATCATCCTCATCATTAGAATTTTCTACACACTCCAACAAAGAGGGAGGAGTAGAAATGATGGGCTTTGAGGAAGGAGTTACCGATGAGGCTTTGGCCATGATACATGTAGGTCGGATGGGGAAATTTTCATTGGGAGCTTCAAGTAGGGAAGACGTGAAGAGGATGAGGTAGATATGGCGATGTGTGCCACACCTAGCACTTCATCTTCATCTTCGGACATGTATGTCTCTAAGGTGGGGCCTTTTTGAACATGTAGAGCCCTTGGGGCTCTTCTTGCAAAGTTCTTGATTGGAGTAGACTTGATCTTGTCTTTGCGAATAAGCTTCCATTAATTCTCTTATATTGACTCAAAGGGGAATTCCTTGACGAAGTGGCTTTCACTTCCACAATTATAGCACGTCCTTGGCCGCTCACACTTTTTCCTAAAGCTCTTGGTTCTTGGAGGTCTTGGAGCACCGGCTTTATTAGATTCCCACCTCTTTCAATGGACAGTAGTGGAAAGAGCCATGACCTTATGAACGCATTTATAGACATCCTCAAATTCATCCTAGAAGTCATCATCGCCATCATACTCTTCCACCTCTACTACCCGATCCATCGCCTTTGACTTCAAGAGGTTGGGAGTTTTACTTATTCCTCTTGAGCGGGAAAGAGCACCATCCACACTCTTGTGAGCTAGAGAGCTAGCAATGAAATCTCTAAGCACACCCATGAAGTTGAGAGACTTGTAGCCCGATCTTGTTCGGATGTTGGTGGTGAGATTCTTCTCGAAGGGAGTGATGGCTTTGATGAACTTCCTTTTGATACATTCATCACTAATCTCATATTTTCCAAAGTCCCCTGATTCATTGGAAAGGGCTACAAGTCTTCTATATAGATCTTCGGGAGTCTCATCTTCAAACATGACAAATGTTTCAGATTTGTCAAGAGGAACATCATACTTAGAGGATTGGATGCTCTCGTTGCTTGGGAACAAAGGGTTGAGACTATCCCAAGCCTCCTTGGCGGTGGTACATCCACGAATGTGAGTAGCGTGCTCTCGTGGAAGAGCCTTTTGGATGATGCGAAGAGCGGTCTTGTTGAGTTGAGACTCAATGTGTTCTATTGGAGTCAAATTGCTTGGATCATGAGGATGAAAACCGTGAACAATACTTCTCCATAATGAGTTGCATGATCCAGAAATATGAGACTCCATATCGAACTTCCACATAGAAAATTCATTAGTGTTATGCATGGGAGGTGGTCCAACATTGTGAATGTGCGACATGGAAACAATAGGGTGAATCAAGTCATAGTTGGAAGGTGGTGGAACTTTTGAATTAGACCCCGACCCACTAGCCTCAGAGGACTTGAAGTTTGAGTTTCCCTTCACACCACTCGCCTTAGACGTGGCTTGCGCTTTGGAAAGGCAAATGTTTCCTCTACCGAATTTATTTATCGGGGATTTTTGCGTAATCTCCCTTTGTCATTGCATGTGCGTGCAAAGGGATCTGAAAGTCTTGTATGGTCACTAGGGGGGGGGGTGAATCGGTGACTACCAAATGTTCGTTTGTTTCTTTTATATTGGGCTAAACAAGATAAATCACAAGGTTTACTAGATGTGAAACTAGGTGAGCAACTTATGTGAGACGATATAAAGTAAGAAACATAAGCAATATTTATAGCACAAGATAAACCACAAGTGTAAACAAGGAGACAAGGATATGTTTTCCCTAGTTCCCTTCCCAGGGGAAGTACGTCTACGTTGGAGAGGTGAAGAGCTACCTAGGCACTACAATAGCAGGAAGGTGCACACCTTATTCTCCTTGAGGTTCTCCGGTGGGGGAGATCCTCGTTTCCAGTATGAGGTCTAATTAAAGGCATAGAACAAACCTTTACACAAGGTTGAGGCAACTCCACAACTCAGTTGGAGGCTCTCAAAAAACCCGAAACTTCTTGAGATAAGGTGGAAGCTACAAGCACTAGAGTTTATCTAGGGTTACAAGGTACCCAAGAGATCTCAAGATACTCTAGGATTTGGTGGATGGTTTTGCAATTCCTTTGGTGAAATCACAGATCTAGGTCTCCTCTATCACTCCAATTTTTTTTGCACAATTGGGTGGACGGAGTGGAAGATCTAGAAAGTTGGGCTAGGAGAGAGTGTGTGAAGCTTAGCTCTTTTGGGGAAGAAGGAGTGCATTAAATACACTCCCACCAAATCTAACCGTTGAGAACACCCACCCGCACCCACGGTACCACCGCTCAGTGCACCGGTACTACCGCCGGGGTTGTGTGCAAAGCCGTTGGGCGGTTCTGTAGTACTCTCGTGGTTCCGCACTGCCGGTACTACTGGTGGTATCAATTGTACTACCGCTTCTTCTATCGTTGGATGTACCGAATGTAGGAAAACGGGGTAGGCTACGCTAGCGCAAATCAAAATTTCTACCGCGTCAACCAAGATCTGCTGCAAGATATAGATCACGAGATTACCACTAGACGCGTTGTGCCGATCTCGGTGAAGCGGGCCGGGGCAGGGTAGTCGTACGAATCCTCTGGATCCCGTCGCTCCCACGAACAGCTCCTCTTGGCGGCTCGTCCGAGTGCTACAGATGCAGCACATCTATCGGTATCCACACGTGCGGCGTGGAAGCACCGCTCGCCGGACTGCTAGGTCCGCGCGGGCGGCAGGGGCGTGGAGATACGGTGGCTACGGTGGAATGTGGTGCGGAATTAGCAACCCTAAAACACACAACCTCCTCTCCTTTATATAGACGTCCCCATAATGGGCTGCCACTAAAACAGCCCACTCTAGAGTCCATTTCCAGCCCATTTCGGATCCAATCCGAATTCTGCTTCTTTTGCCTTAAGTGTGCGACCCTATAGGTTCACGCACGTTTAGACATGACACGAGTACACCTACTCGGCCAATAGTTGCTAGCGGCTTCTAGCAAAACGTGCCAACTCCCAAACGTGCATAAAGATCACATCGGACGAACCATCACATGTTTATGCTATTCCTTTTTCCCCACGATATTTGATCATGCTCTTAGCTGATCACTCTTTCTCGATCTTGTGACTCGGAATCCCTTTACAGGTAAACTATTAACCTTATTCAGCATGGCCATGCGTTTCTGGATCTGGTCACTCGAGGGGCCCAGAGAAATATCTCTCTCTAGTGAAGAGAGGGGCAAATCCCATCTTGACTGACCATGCCTTGCAGCATGCTTCATGACAAACCCGAAAACTACCTTTATAACTACCCTGTCACGGTGTAGCGTTTGATAGCCCCAAAGTAGGTCGATTCACATCTCAAGAACATGCGACAATCTCAGGTCTAAGGACAAAGCAAGCACAACGTGTAGAGAGAGAACTATTAGCATTGTTGTAATGTTTCAAGTTGGGTCAGTCCAACACCATGTTCGTAACATGAGTTCACATTATTAGTTTGACATCACCATGTCTATGACTTGCGAAACATAGCCATCAACCAATACATGTGCTAGTCTAATGTTAAGGTGTGTCCTCACATGAACTCCGACTAGGGACATATTTAGAATAACCATGTAAGTAAAGAGTTTCACAAACAAGTCACATACTTGCCAATCAATACAAATGTATTATTCAAGGCACATTATTACAAATCATGGATACATAGATATATCATCATCTCTATGATTGCCTCTCGGGCATATCTCCAACACCGAAAGCCCCACCTGGGCGAATCGGCAGTACTAGGTGTGGTACTGTCACTGCCTGGGTGAGCTGCTGTTGGAACCCTAAGGAGCGGTATCACCGGTGACGGCAACGGTACTACCGCTGTTGGTACTAGCAGCCCCACCCCAATGGAGAATAGGCGGTACCTCTAGAAGTAATACCGCTGGTACAGGGGCTCACTTGGAGAGGAGCTGCAGCTGGCCCTGGCTGCCCTGAATCCATAGGCAGCAGTACTACCGTTGCTTCCAGCGGCACTACCGCTGCGTGTGTCTTGAGACACTGGCCATCCCTGGAGCTGGATTGCAATTATCTGGGGAAATAAATAGTGCACAATTATATGAGCTAATTTTGTTGTCATCAACACTAAAACCAAGAGTGAGATTTCAGGATCGCCACACAATACCTAGCAGCATTTATAAGGACATTGCTTGTGCATGCCCCCCCTCTTGTGTGGTGATTGTTTTGTTAGAGATATGCCTTAGAGACAATAATATTCAGTTATTATTCTAGCTCCAAGTTGATTATTAAGTTTATATCATCGTGCTATAACCTCTATATTATTTGAAAAGTGAGTATCCAAAATAAAACCTTTGTGCAGGTGTGAAGATATAAACAATCTCTAAGATTAGCTTTTGTGTTGTGAGATGAACACATTTTCCTGATCATGGACTTTGATAAGTCTAGCAACCATAAGGGTTTATTGTTAAAGTAACAGTAGTACCTAACTGACCCAAGTATATGATCTTGCTAAGATATAAACAATTGTAACGATTAATCAAAGTGAATATGAAGTTTTCACTGGCTAGGATTCCTATGTTGCGTTGCGTGTACGGGAATTTAAAAGTTCACCAAGCATGCTATGCAACCGCCAAGATCTATTTATGAAGATACGAGCGAATAATAATTCCATGATCTAGCTCGAGATCGTTTACCAACTCCGTAGTTGAGGAAGAGATGTCGATGAGGTCTGTTGAAAATTTTCACGCACAAGCCTGTGGGTGAAGATGTTGCTGACTCCCTGTATCCAGCACCTCGATCCAACAGAGTGCAGGTCTCATGTGTTATCCCTCTGAGATCTCGCACACATACGTCGGACCAGTTCTGCAGAGTTTTGTCATCCATGACTAGGCACTATAGGTGTATATGAAGGTGGAGTTATCAGTATGAGAGAGAGAGTAATTAGAATCTGGATATAATTGAGAGATACACCTCAAACCCCAATTATAAGAAGCTTTAAATTAATTAGAGGGGATCTCATTAGAAGTTCTAATTAGAGGCCCTAATTCAATAGACAGAGAGAGAAGGCACAAGGCCAATTGATGTGTGAAATCCCATGGGGTTGGGGTCCTTTAAATATGTGGAGGAGGTAGGGACTTGCCTTGGGGGGGAGGAACCCCTCCCCTAGTCTGCATCCCGATAGAGGCGGCCGCATTGGGCTCTCTCCCCAATTCGGATTGGCGTCCTAGTCCATCTAGGACCCCTTTCCTGTAGGGAGAAGTTCTTTCCCTCTCCTCTTTTGTTTACTTTACTGTTCCAAGTCAAACAAGGAAGATGCAGGGGAGGCAACGCGCCTTGACTGGGTGGCCCTTGGCCCCACCTGCCAGCCACCTAATAATGGGTGCGGACATGGGGGGCAAATATGCCCCCCTCCCGTACTCCCCCTTGTCGTTTTTTGCCTGAAACTCTTCCGAGAACCATGAACCCATAGATAAAATCATCGACCTGATCTAATAATATCATAAACACATTTATAACATCCCTGACATCTCATGTCTCCATACACATGCTCCGGAAAGCGTACAACCTAATTTTCTCTCTCGGAAATACTCTCGAATAAATTATGATAATAATAGAAATGGTTTCTATTACTCGGGACACCCAATTCCCTCTTTATAAATTCTCCTTGATATATATAATATATCTATCATGCGGAGACACCGTTCCAATGATACTCCCTTGTTGATCTGGACCTACCAATATACACATAAAACCATACCTAACTTAAGTATGTTACTCCTACAAGTTCGATAGTGTGTGGACATGATATTATAAACTCTTTCCATCTCAATGATCAATATCGGACCATGGACACCCATATTGACTCCCACTCACTATGCGAAAGACACTCTGTTGAACCTGTTGTTGTTTTTTACTGTATTTCCATTACTCGCCATATCGAACTTACCTGAGATTATGGATTCTGGTATTGCCGTGAAACAATCTTTGGTTCACTATACCTTTGTCTATCTCGTTAACTCGTAAGCCTCCTTCTACTCGTTTTTATATTATGATATCCCACATGACGTATCATCATCATGCATTGTCCGCAAAACATATGGATATTAAGCATACCAAGTGGGCCCAGGTTGTATCTCCCTTTTAACGGAAGAGCAATTCCCATCTCGGAACATCGAGGTAATATATACTCGTTTAGAATTAGTCAGTGGCTACCACCCAATTTACGGTGTGACACTTGATAGTACCAAAGTAAAACATCCAGAATATACAACCCTGATAGCCTCATGGTCAAAGGGTGTGTCGTAATATAACCTTGATGTGATATGTCAATAAGGACAAAATACATCGCAATGGAATCCTTTAGCATATCAACTACTAGGGTATACCCAGCCATATTGTTCCCTTCCAACAATATGCTATCCGTTGATGCCAACATAAACTATGTCCATGACCATGAAAACACGGTCATCAAGCATACAACAAATTAGTCTAAAAAGTTAAGACTAAGATTTAATAGGAAAGCGACGTAGTTGTCCTGAATAGCTAGACCCACCACTCATCCATACCCCAGCGCAGGACACACACATTATCCTTGCAGCACGGGACCCACAACTTATCCAGCTTAGTGTTTTTCATTAAAAGATGGAGCCTGTGGATACGTCCAAAACGTATCTACTTCCACGAACACTTTTGCTGTTGTTTTTCCTCTAAACTTGTGAGTTTTGAATACAACTAACATGGACTAACGTTGTTTTCAGCAGAATTGCCCTGGTGTCTTGTTATTGTGCAGAAATTTAACTTTCAGAAAAATGCCCGGAAAATATCGCAAAGTCCCTATTTTGCCCGAAGACTCACGGAGCCAGAAGACGAGATAGAGATGGGCCACGAGGGGGCCACACCATGTGGCGGTGCCCCCTGCCCCCTAGGCCACGTCGTGGCATGGTGTGGCCGCCTCGGCCAACCCCTTGTGCCCCCTTTTGACTACTTAAGCCCCTTGACCTAAAAACACCAACGAACAGACAATTTTCCACAAGAAGTTCCGTAGTTCCGCCGCCATCGAAAACCCCAATTGGGGATGAGAAACTCCGTACTGGCACCCTGTCGAGACGAGGAACTGGGGAGATCATCGGCATCATCATCACCGCCGGCTCTCCATCAACCGTCCATGAATCTCCCATTCATGTGTGAGTAATGCCTACTGTAGGCTGAGAGGGATGGTAGGGATTGGATGAGATCGTTCATGTAATAATTACCAGATTGTTAGGGCATGGTGCCTAGTATCCGTTGTTAGTGATATCCATCGTTGTTGCAACTTTTTATGCTTAATGCTTGACACTAGGGTCCGAGTGCCATGGTTTCAAACCTGAACATGTTATTGATTCATGAGGATAATTATTGTTTTTTATCTTACCTGCAAGTTGTATACACATATCGTTGTCCGAAACCCGAGGCCCCAAAGTGATAGCAATTGGGATAACCGGATGGGATGTATGTGATGTGAGGATCACGTGTGTTCACGAAGTGTTAACGCTTTGCTCTGGTGCTTTATAAAAAGGAGCACCTTAATCACCAGTAGTTTCCTTGAGGCCCCGCTGCAAACGGGATGGTAGGACAAAAGATGTTGTGCAAGTTTCTCATTGCGAGCACGTACGACTAAATACGGAACACATGCCTATGGTTACTTAGTACTTGGATGCTTTATCATCATTTACCTGCAATTGCCCATGTCTTGATTATTATATGAATTATCTTATCCATGCAACGCCCGTTCATCCGTCCCTATGCCTACAGTATTTTAATCCTGCTGTTTACTATAATTACTGTTGTTGTCTTTATTTGATTCCTGCTATTATTTCACTAGTGCTACTGCTATAAAACTGTTGCTACTAATAAACTGTTGCGATCAAGTCTATTTCCAGGTGCAGCTAAACTAACAATTCATTTGTTAAGGCTAATAAATATTCTACTTTCCAGGTGCAGCTGAATTTTATTTCTACAGCTGCTATAAAACTGTTACCACTGATAAATTATTGCGAGCAAGTCTACTTTCAAGTGCAGCTGAATTGAAAACTGAGTTGTTGAGGCTAATAAATATTCTTTGGCTCCCCTTGTGTTGAATCAATAAATTGGGGTTTTACTTCCCTCGAAGACTATTGCGATCCCCTATACTTCTGGGTCATCAAGACGATCTTCTGGCGCCGTTGCCGGGGAACATAACTTCATTTGTAAGTTCACTTGAACGTGAGTTCGCTGCAAGTTATTCATCATGAGTAAAACTCGTGATGAGAAAGTCTCTATATTGCCATCCACTACACGGAGAGGTACAACTTTGAAGACCTCTGTTGCTCTTGATTCACCATATGTAATGAGTAAACTTCTTACACCACCACATACACATATTGATACTTCAGATGAATCTGAAAATACTTCTGATAATTTTGATGATTCTTCTAGTGTGCTTGATGAGAGTGGTTCATTAGGTCCTTTCCTAGATACTACAATTGCTAGAGCTAAAAAAATTGAAAACACTAAAATTCCTAATGAAAATCTTGGTACACCTGTTAGTTCACCTGAGTCTAGAGATAGTCCTAGTGATGATCTTGAGGAAACTTACATTGAACTTAATGATAAGTTTATTGAAGAATGGCATGCTTCTAGTAGTGCAAGTGCTATTAAAAGTCTTTTTGCAAGACGTGTTGTTAGATATAAGCTGTCTCCTGACGCTAAGCTTGCTACATCCCTCATAAACATTAAAGATAAGGATTATGATTTCTCTCTAGATTTATCGTATATATCTATTGTTGAGGAATAACCTTTTTTGTGGTACTGAAAATGAAAGTTTTGTAGGACATATGAATGAGCTCTCATTTTTTAGTAGCTTATTTTCAGATGATATTAAAAATGTAGTTACTTTGTCGCAATTTTTTTTCCTTTCTCATTGAAAGATGAAGCTAAAACTTGGTTTAATAATTTGTCACATGGATCTATTGATAGTCCTATTGGTTTGGTTAATGCTTTATTTCAGAAATATTTTCCTGCTAGTGCTCAACATGCTGCTTTGCAGAGAATATTTAACTTTAAGCAAATTGAAGGAGAGAAAATGCCTGAATCTTGGGCAAGATTTTGTTCTTTAATTAGAGCTCTGCCTGGACATCAATTAGCTAAAACTGAAGTCCTTGCTATATTCTATAATGGACAAACTGTTGAATCTAGACATACCTGGATAGTTGTGTTGGTTGTGTTTTCAGGAAAAGAACTCCTGAAGAAGCTGAGAAATTACTGGCTAAAATAAGCCAAAATCATGATGATTGGACTATACCTGAACCGAGCCCAACACCAACACCAAAGAAGAGGGGAATTATTGAATTAAATGATGAAGTGATGAGCGAAGCCAAGAAATCTTTTAAAGAGAGGGTATTAAATCTGAAGATGTGAAGAATTTACGACATATAGAAGAATTATGTAAGCCAATTCCTCACCCATCCAAAATTGAGGTACACTCTCTCCAACATTTTGATAATAGAGATATTCCCTATTCTAAACCTCGTGATCAATGCTTTGATGAATTTGATAATTATACTGTTAAGCAAGATAACTTTAATATGAGAGTGCAGAATCATCTAATGGAAAATTCTAGATCTATTAATAATTTGCATGGTATTATGGAGAGAACATCTAATGATGTTAAAATTCTTATGAAACATTTACATATGGTTCAAACTCAAATTGATCAACAAACTAAGGTGCAAAAATATTTGCTAGTTAATGCTTCTGGAGAAAACATGTTTATGAAATAAGCACTAGAAGTGGTGTTTCTACTCAGGATCCTTTATATCCTAAGGGACATCCTAAAAGAATTGAACAAGATTCTCAACGAGCTAAATAAAATAGTACTCCTTCTAAGAAAAAGAAGAAGAAACATAAAACTGTTGCAGAATCTCCCAATCCTGCTAAAGATCCTAATAGTATATCTTTCTCTCATGCTGAAACTGAAAGTGGTAATGATAAGAATGATGCTTCTGATAAAGAAAAAATTTAAGAGGAACCTGAAAAGCAAACTAAAAATACAAAGTACACTAAGGAGGATTTCATTGCTAATGAGCATGGTAATGAGAGGGAACCTTGGGTACAAAAATCAATGCCTTTTCCTAATAAGAAACACAAATCAAAGGAAGAAAAACATTATAACAAGTTCTGTGATTGGATGAAACCTTTGTTCTTGCAAATTCCTTTAACTAATGCTATTAAATTTCCTCCTTATTCGAAATATATGAAAGATATTGTCTCTAACAAAAGGAAGATTCCTAATGAGGAAATCTCCACTATGCGTGCTAATTAATCTTTCAATGGCAAGGTTCCAAAGAAGCTTGGAGATCCTGGTATACCAACTATTCCATGCTCCATTAAAAATAATTATGTTAGAACTGCTTTATGTGATTTGGGAGCAGGAGTTAGTGTTATGCCTTTCTCTCTCTATAAGAGATTTTTTCTGGAAAAATTGATACCAACCGATATGTCCTTGCAAATGGCTGACAAATGTACTGCTATTCCTGTTGGTATATGTGAGAATGTTCCTGTTCAAGTGGGTAATAACTGCTTGATATTAACTGACATTGTTGTGTTGGAAATGCTTGAAGATGATAATATGTCTATTATTCTTGGGAGACCTTTTCTTAACACTGCAGGGGCTGTTATTGATTGCAACCAAGGAAAAGTAACTTTCAATGTTAATGACAAAGAGCACACAGTTTATTTTCCCAAGAAGATTGATAATAAATATGGTATAAATTCAATTTAAAAAATTGAGACCATCAAGATTGGAGAATTGTATTATCCTATTCCAATGCCACAGAAAGAATATGAAATTTTCATGATTGGGATTATGTCTATCAAAGTTGAGATAACATAATCATTTAGTGAAATGAAATTTTTTGCTTCATGTAAAATTGTTTTGGTAACAAGACTTGATCAACCTTGTTAACAAAGTGATTTTGAATGAAGGAAACAATGTTTTCACTATGTTTTCACCATGTTCACTTTTGTTTACTCATGTTTTCACCATCCCCAATTATGTTTTCCCTATATTTTCCTATGTTTACGCTGGTTATTTGCATATTAGAGTGTCTTAGAACTTCTGTAGATTTGGTTTTGAATTTGTTTTCCATCGTTCCATAATCTTTTTCCTGGATTAAAACCATTTATCAAATTCTGGTAATTCCCCGAAAATAAAGTTTCTCGAAAAATTCAAGAAAATTTATACTAAAATTTTACGCTGAAAATGGGGCAAAGAGGCACCTAGGGAAACCCAGGGGACCCACAATGCCACCACACCATGTGGTGGCGCGGGCACCCCCTAGGCCGCGCTAGGGCATGGTGTGGCCCCCTGGCCCTCCACTTGCTCCTCCACCTACCACTTCACTCTCTCTCCCGACCGAACACACCACCCTGCTCAAACTCGTGTTGTTGATGTTCTTGCTCACGATTTTGATCTCCTTGCTCAGCCCATCTTTGCTGCTGAGATTTGGGGCATTTGTTCTCCGGTATGTGACTCCTCCAATTGTCCAAGTAGAATTTTGTTTAGTGGAGTATTTCTTGAGTATGTTGGTACTGTAGGTGACAGGTTATGTGAGCTTGCATGCTTGTTCTATGTGTAGATAAATTAGTTTTGATGCATGTATAGTCCTCTTACAAGTGTCCATAGCAGTTTCTTTCATATAGTTACTCCAAAATAATTATTTTGAGGTGTGTTAAAAATTTAAGAAATGGAGGAGAATATACACCAACTTGACCAGCATCAATTGGAGGTGCATGAAGTAATGAGAATCCACCGTGAATATGGTGTATTCCCCTCCGTCTATCCATGCTACGAATTCATGAATGTTGCAGGGATTTTGCAGGATTTCCAAACTTTAAGCTCTAATGCAGGGTTGCAATATTTTGTTGATGGTGAACCTAGCCAATATGCAAGACTAACTATGTCTATGGTGCAGGATTTTGGTTTCAGTTGGTCCTTTCCTAACCCCATGGTTCACTATAAAATTTAGAATAAAACTGTCAACTTTCCCTTTGATGATTTTATGCAGCCATTAAGGTGCCACAGTGGGATCGCGTGAGAAGATAAAAGGGCAGACAAAGCCACTGATGGACCTGTATAAAGAAATCTGCCAAGGGAGAAGCTTCTTAGATGAGAGTGGTAAAATTCGAAATATTCAACTCCCATCTATTCGATATTTTTCCTATTTCATTGCCAAGTGTGTTCTTGCTAGGAAGACTGCAAACTAATTATCTGCTTATGATTTAGCTTTCATCTCAGCTGCCTTGAGACGAGATAGGACCTATAATTTTGGTGCTTTAATAGCTTTCCGTCTTGCTACTAACCGCGAGAAAGGGGGAATCTGTGGAGGTCTCACTGCCTCTCGTTTATTAGCTTTGCATGGTGTGGTACCGCACCGTTTAGACATTCAGTTTCCCATAGAGAGGCTTGATATTAATTCCATGATAAAACACAAATTTGTTTCTACTTAGGATGACTTGAATTACTTATCTTATGAAATAACCTTTTTTCAAGAAATCAGGGCGGAGAGTAGTTAAGTCTGATTGATTAGTCAATTTTCCTGCGCCTTATTTGTTTGCCCTTGATGTCAGGGAAGGATGGTCATTCCTGTAGAATGAATTTTATGCATACATAGAGGAGCACTGCTAGCATGTAGAGGACGCTAGAGAGGGGGCCGAGATAATTTCGTCCAGCCCTCCGACTCTGCGGAGTTTCCGTACCAGTACCTTGACTATGATTGTGGGTCTTTTGCTGCTTCTTCTTCACGGGAGCCTGATTACGAACATGCTAAGAACGATTCACCAGCCCGGAGCTTCTACCTGCGCTGGACTGATCTCCACTTAGGCCAAAATCCTAAGCTTGGGGGAGGTATACCGTCATCACACTCACTTACATATCCTAATTCTGTCGGTACTTTGTATATCCATGTTTCTGTTTCTTTCTTTTCCATTGTTGTTCTTATTTAGTGTCTGCTTTCCAAAACAACAAAAAGACTAAAAATATTTCTGTTGTTTCTCTTTATCTGTTTCTTTAGTTTCTATTATTTGTTTGCTTTACTTTCTAGTTTCAGTTTGTTATTCAAAAATCCAAAAAGATTTTGCTTTGTTTGCTTGTTTCCTTATGTTCTTGTTTTAAATTCGAAAACCAAAAAATATTTGTTCTTCTTCTTTGGTTTTGTAAAGTTTGATGCAGAGTTCAACAGTCTTTCGTGACTCCGTTGGAGCTTGGTTATCATTTCATATCATTCAAGCCACACAAGTGAAAAGCAATAACGACGATTTATGACAATTCAAGTTATGCTGAGAGGCTGGTATGAACTCTATTTGTTTTCATTTTTGTACATATACTCATCCATTTGGACATGCTTAGTATTTTCGTGCAAGGTGTATATTATTGAATGGATGCTTTGGTAGTGTGTGCTCTCTTATGATCAGTCTCAGCTTACTAATAATAGATAGCATGACGTATAAATGTTTGCTTGCATTGTTCTATTCATAAAAGGGTATGACATTGTGGTATCCTCCTCTGAATGTTTCATTTGAATTGACTTGGCACATGCTCATGCATGCATATGACTAAAAACAAAAAGTAAATTAAGCCTTGTTGATTTATTTTTCCTCAGAGTTCTTGTATCACTTTTATGCCCCCATTAATTTTGTTCTGTCGCAAGCATGATTATGATGGTTACTGCTCTCTTGATTGTCGCTTCCCAGTCTATTGCTAGCCTTCATTTGTACTGAGCGAGAATGCTGCTCGTGCTTCCAAATCCCTGAAAACCAAGTCATTCCAAAGAGTCGACTATAAATTCCTATGCATGGTATTTCAAGCCATTCCAAGTAAATATCATATGCTACCTTTAAAACCTTCAAAATACTTCTGTTTTAGATCATGAGGAAGTAGTAGTTGGGTTTGTTATCTTCCATACTAAATTAAGTGCCCCCCTGACTTGCATGCTTCATCTGTTTGTCAGTAATTTTGCAAAGAGCTGGTTAGTCCACTATTACATCCAAAAGTAAATAAAATAAAATAGGCACTCCTCAATGGTATGTGATTTTTGGCAGGCACCCGAGGATTCAGCTAGCCATGGTTTGTGATATGCAAAGGTTGAGAGGAGTGTCAAGCTATATATAAAAGTGCATACTATAAATGCCTAATATCAATAATTCGGAACCGCTCTCAAATGGCTTAGTATGGAAGATAACAAGAACTCTATTACCATTCGTTGGCATAAACAACCACCTCCCAAAATTATTTTACTTCTGTTTTAAAAATAAAAAGCTCTAGCGCATGTTAATCCCTCCTTCCCTCTGCGAAGGGCGATCTTTTACTTTATTGTTGAGTCACCATCTTTTCTTTGAGTACCTTCTCGAGAGCATATATGTCATTCTTAGTGTAATGTGCTTGTCCAGAACACGTTTAATTGTGGTATCACTTTGATGCTTTTATCTTTGATATCTCTATTTCTAGTCTTCACTTGAACTTCAGAGGTGCCTTGACATTTACGTTTTCTCCACAAATAAGGGCAAGTGAGATACCACTTTATCATATCTTATTATGAACATTGCAATCCTACAAATAGATATAATTCATGTTTCTTATTATTAGTGTGTCAGTATCTCTTTATGGTTTGCATAACTATTAGGTGGCTTTATTTTCATACTTCTTATAATGAATTGCCTAAGTACTTGATCATATATTGAGACTATATACATCATATAAAGCAAATGTGTTCTTAAAATTTCTTTTATCGCACTCAGTTGTCAACTGGATTGCTTGAGGACAAGCAATAAGGTAAGCTTGGGGGGAGATGATACATCCAAAACATATGTACTTTCCCAAACACTTTTGCTGTTGTTTTTCCTCTAAACTTGTGAGTTTTGAATACAACTAACACAGACTAGTGTTGTTTCAGTAGAATTTCCTGGTGTCTCATTTTTGTGCAGAAATTCAACTTTCAGGAAAATGCCCACAAAATATCGCAAAGTCCCTATTTTACTCGAAGACTCATGGAGCCAGAAGACGAGACGGAGACGGGCCACGAGGGGCCCACACCACGTGGCGGCGCCCCCTAGGTCGCGTCGTGGCATGCTATGGCCGCCTCGGTCACCCCTGATACATCCATTTTGCATCACCGTTTTATGTTGTTATTTTCTATTATTCATCGATATATTTCATGTTATGAAGCATCCCTTATGTTATATTATCTTATTTTGCATGTGTCATAATTTTTGGAGAATAAGGGGAGCCAGAGGGGGGCCACCAGGGGCGCACACCATGAGGTGGCTCCCCCCGGCCGCGCCACCAGGTGGTGTGGCCACCCTGGACCACCTCTAGGGGATATCTTTCGCGTACTTGACCCCCAGGGAACCCTAAGCCCCATACCATCATCGAAGAATTATTCCGCCGCCGCCTCGGGGCGGAAAACACCCGAGAGAGAAAAGCTCTCTGGCAGGGACAAATCTGAAGGGGAAATTCCTCTCCGGAGAGGGGAAATCACCTCCATCGTCACCTTCATCACTCCGGGCTTCATCGGGATCATCGTCATCATCATCTTCATCACCAGCACCATCACCCTCATCATCCACCGTCATCCTGCTGTAACAATTAGGGGCCTCTATCATTGTTTTACATTAGATCTCTCTCCTGGCGTGGATTACTTGTTAGTAGTTAATGCTTGTGAGATTTATCGGTGTTAGCACTTTATGACCATATTGTTATCATCTATTATATCACCTCTGATTATGATCCATATGATGTCTTGTGAGTAGTTTTTTTAGTTCTTGAGGACATGGGAGAAGTCATGATGTTAGTAGTGAAGTTTTGTTTAAGTAATATCTCATGGTTCGGTATTTAAGTTGTGGTGCTATTCTTCTAGTGGTGTCATGTGACCGTCGACTATATGATACTTCACCTTTATGGGCCTAGGAGGATGCATTGTGTATTTGGCTTCTGATTGTGGGGTTGCCAGAGTGACAGAAACCTAAACCCCGTTAGGAAACCAATGCACGAGGGAACGTAGAATCTTGTAGTTTTAAGGCTGTGGTTAGTTTTATCTTAATTACTTTTGTCGCACCCGGACTTCTAGAGGATACTCGCAGTTCCGTTGAACAGTAGTTGATTGGATTACGGGGCTTACCAGCACCCGCATCTCTTACGAGTAGGCCAACACACGTATGTGTGACAACCAACCCCTACTGTTCATCGTCTACGTAAACCATCCCATAGAAATCAGGATACTACCATTGACGTACTTCATACCATACACACATGGTACATCAACGGCGTTTAACAGAATGATAGCACAACATATCTCTAAGACACAAATAAATAGAAATAAGTTGCAAATAGCTCTCACTAGAGCAGAGATAGCAAATATAATCATCCAGAGGACACATGTCCCAACAATTCATCATTACATCACAGCGGAAGCATTCAAAGGGTCTGAGTACAGACAAATCCAAATAGGCCTAAGAGGCCGGAAACGAAAAGACGGAGCCCATCCACGATGTCTCGGATCCTGCCCGGGTCCGCTATCTACTCGTCAGCAGCCTCGTCAAACTCCACGTAGTAGCCATCACGGGGATCCTCGTAAGCGTAGTCTGCGGAAACCACAGCCCCAAAGGGGTCAGTACATAAACATACTGGCAAGCAAGACTCACAATTCACCAAAGTGTACCCGTCAACATCAAGCACAGATGCTTTGGGTTCAACGGAAAGATAGGTGATACAAAAGATGCGGCAGCGGGCTGCACTAATCAACTACAGATACATGCTACAACTTCCGGCTAACAGAAAGGAGATAAGATAGCGTATCGTAACCAACTATTACTAACTCCAAACAAACCCATCCTGGATCTCGCCCCTTATCCAAAGAAGCAATCCGAGGATAACTCACTCAGTTGGATTAATGAGGGTTCAGATTATTGTGTCAATAAAACTATTACTAGTCAATTTATCATTAGTTAGGTGTAAGTTGTTCTGAGTACTTGTTAGCCAGTACTTTCACCAAGTCAACCATAACCGCGGAAAACACGGCTTCTCGAGAAGATTTATCCCTGCAGGGGTGCACCAATTTGGCCGTACACGTAAGAATAATCTGCCAGATGGAATGCCTCCCACCAAGCGGGGCACTCAACACAACTCAACTCTTCTTCGCATCAAGCCCAAAGAACCACGTGTTGTGCGTGCGCGGCTAATCGAGCCCCACGAAGAAAAGGGGACCCTCATAGCACTCTAAGACCACGCCGCCCTAAATGCCGACTACAAAAGTTCCACCCTGGCCTCGGGTTCGTACCTGCATATGAGTGCATCAAATGGAAATCCCGAACTAAGTGTGGCGATTTGGATGAGATGTGAATCGAATCAAATTGAGGGGGGCGCCCATACACGCTTCCCACATGCGGTTAGTGCGCTCATCATGGATCAGTAGACAAGACCCTTTTCCTAATTAGGGTCGACACTAGCAGGCCTCAAAACCACGCTGGGCCTCCTGCCGGTGCCTTATCATCAAATTAGCATTACCTCAAATATTAACAGGTTGATTGTTTAAACATCGAGCCCCAGAACATAATAGAAATATGGTAACAGAAAGTAACGAACATCAGACTCGAACAAAACAACCCTAAGCATGCTAGTAAGACACGGGCAACAAACAACGGGGTGATAGGAATGTAGGTGAGGCTATATCAGGGTTAAAGGATAACATGTGATAGGATCAAACACAAGCAATGATTCATAAGGCTAGCAGAAATAGACAACGGGAAGTATCGGTATCCAATGTGGAAAGGAACACAATGGTTCATGTGAGTGAATACTTGCCTGCAAACTCAGTAGCCTGGTACTGGGCTAACTCCTCAGAAGTAGTGTCGTAAACCTCGTCTGTCTCAACGTCGTCGTCTATTCGAGAAGAAGCAAACAAACAACGCAGAGAAACAAACAATCAATAACATTTCATAGTGCACAATCATGGGATGATGCATGACTATTTAATTGATGCATCAGAAATAAGCTAGTTGGCATGGTAACATAACATAATTAAATGGACCCCTATGCAATCTGGGTTGCATAAGGAAAACCCATGAATTTAGGTTGAAATAATTGTTTTACAACTAATCAACATGTGAAAATGGATTAGTATGATGCATTGATGAGGAAAACAGAAAAATAACAACAATAGAAACAATTTTGAAATAAGGTTTACCAAGTTTGGAATTTTATTTATTAAGTTATGAAATTTTGGTTTCTTAAAGGTGTTACACAAGCATTTGTTGTTTTCACCAATTTAAATTATTCAAAATAGATAACAAAGTTCATATTTGGAAAGTACACAAAATTTTAGGTGGAATACATGTTTCAATTATTGAAAAAGGAATTAGAATGAATTACTTATGAATTAAACAAGTTTAAACATGATTTAATTGAATTTAATTCAAATATGAATATATTTGAATTTTTATTTGTTCCAAACATTAAACCAAATTCATATTTGAAAAGATTATGTTTTTCTGGTTTGAAAACATATTTATATGTTCAAAAATAATTTAATTTGAGCAAGTTATGAATTTAGCAAATTTAAATGATTTAAACAAGGTTTAAATTATTTAACCAATTTTAATTATTCAAATCATGAAACAAAATTTATATTTGGAAAGAGGGTTTAATTTAGCATGGAAAACATATTTTATTTGTGTTATTTGAATTAAGTTTGAATTTGTTATGCATTTAATCAAATTTAAAAGAAGTTGTTTGAATTTGAATTTTGCAATTATTTCTAATGTTCAAAACAGAATACAAAGGTTTTAAACATGTAGAGAATTTAATTTGGTTCAGGAAACATATTTTATTTGCATTATTTGGAGTTGGATTTTAAAAGTTATTTGCATTTTAATTATAGGGACTATTCTGTAAAAGAAAAAGGACTTAAATAAAAGAAAAGCTGGGCAGAAAACATTTTACACCCCGCAGTGGCTAGCTCCAGCCACTGACAGAGGGGCCCCTGGGCCACGGTGGCCCGTGTGGCGCACAACAGCTGACAGGGGGGGCCCTCCTGTCAGTGCTCCTCGCAAAAAGGTGGGGATTTTATTCCGCAAGGGCAGGGCTCGAACCCTGGCCTCCTGCGCGCGCTCGCTGTTGCGCTACCACTGCGCTGCGATTCGTTCCTTGTCAGGTAAGGATACACAGCGAGGTTAACGTTCAGATAGTGCTAACTGAATTTTTCTCTGCAGGTTCGTTTCTGAACTTTTCGACAGAGGGCTCGCTGGCCGGCGGCGAGCTGCTGCCGCGCTGCGGTTGCTACTGCCGCTGTGCTCGTGTGCGTAGGAGGTGGGTGGCCGTGTGCTCGCCACGGTTGCAGAGAGGAGGGAGATGGAAGGGATGGAGGTGATGCTCACCTCCCTGTAGAGGAAGCAGAGGCCCGTGGGAGGTCGTCGCCGGCGACAGAACGAGGACGGCGGCGGCGATGTAGTCCTTCTCGGGCTCAACGGAGGCGTCGAGGATGGTGAGGGAGTAGTGGGGGATCGATTCCCGCTGCTAGGTTGGAAGGTGGAGCATCGAGGCGGCGGTGATCACCAGAATTCAGAGGTGGTGGCTCGGGGTGAGGTTCAGAGAGAAATCGCCGGGCAGAGAGAGGAGGAGTGGCGACGGCGGCGAGAGAGGGAGAGTGGAGGGAGGACCTAGGGCTAGGGGAGAGCTCGGGGGCCTAGGGTTAGGTTTATAGGGGGAGTGGGGCGCGCGGTGGCCGTCTGCTCCTCGCCTCTGTAGACGTGGATAGCCCCGATGGCAGCCGTACAGGAGGAAGACGACCTCGAAGAGGTATCGGGCCGTGGGGGTGTGGTGGGCTGGTCCAACTGGGCTGGCCTGCCCACCCCTCTCTGTTTTTCTTTTTGAATTTTTCTGTTTCTTTTTTTTTGCTGAAAGGAAAAATAGGAAGAAAAGGCTAGGGTTTTTGGGTTAGAAAATTTAGGGAGAATTTTGTATAGGTGGGTTATTACAACAGCAACAAAATTCCACTTTTGTTTCCCAAACATTTTGAATTATGGTGATGTTTGTATTTTAAATGAATTTGAGCAAAATTGACATTAATTAACTTATTGAAAGAAACATGTTAAACTAGTTTGAAATTTCCATGTTTATTTGAAACAAATTGATTAGAATTGTTTTGTAATTTTCATAAGTTTCAACATGGTTGCTGTTTGAAAAAAATGCAATTGAATTTTGAATGGAATTTGAGTTAAGTGAGTTATTGAAAGCCATAATTTTAAATAGTTTGAACCTTATGGTTTAATGGAAACAATTGATGTGTTGATTGAACTTTTTATTTGGAAAAATGTAACATAACAAGTATGAACAATTTGATTTGGAAATTGGTTTGAATTTGAAATAGAAAACAATTGAAAACAGATGCAAAACAAATGCAAACAAAAGGAAAACAATTGGAAAACAAATGCCAACACAAATGCAATGATGATGTCATGATGCAAAACATAAAATAACAAGAAATAAAACATTCTAGGGGTTGTTTTCATACTTGGGATGTTACAACTTTCTTGTATTTGTTGATTCTTACGAGGGGTATAATCATAAGTATGTGTTAGTCCTAGTTGGGCGGTGCATTAGCATAGGTTCACCCAAACAACACTTCACGAACCAATGGATATTAATCAACCGTAACAAAGCGAAAACACTTGACGAAATCCCCATGTGTCCTCGAGAATGTTTGGTAGTCATAAGTAACTCAACCGGCTTGCGCTTTGCTTTCAAAAGGATTGGGACACTTGCTGCAATATTATTTACTGCACTTTATTTACTCGCACTTTATTTATCCGATATACCAAAAACCTCCAAAAACCCATTTGCTAGTGTTTACAGTGAATTATCTATCCAACCTGCTTGTCAACACCTTCTGCTCCTCGTTGGGTTCGACACTCTTATTTATTGAAAGTACTACGATACACCCCCTATACTTGTGGTCCATCAAGACTATTTTATGGCGCTGTTGCCGGGGAGTGCAGCGCTATTGGTAAGTGGAATTGGTAAGAGAAACTTTTACTGTGAGTGTTGTTTTTATTTCTATATGCTATTTTATTTCATTATGGAGAATACTTTTGGTTCTCTGTTTAGGGGTACGTCTACCGTTGCTACTAGGGTAGTTGGTAACCTGTCTTCTGCTGAATTAGATCCTTATAAAATACCTATGAAAATTGTTGGACGTGTTATGGATAACTGCTATTACGGTGATGGAACTGTCCATCCCGGTGATCATTTGCTCTTTATACATGAATTATGCGAGTTATTCAGGTGTGCAGGTATTACAATGGATCAAGTTAAAAGGAAATTACTTTCCTTATCGCTGAAAGGAAGAGCCGCTGAATGGTTCAAACTACTGAAGAATGGTGATTCTATTGGATGGGAGGAAATTGTTCCTCTTTTTTATTCTAAATTCTATCCTCCTAGTAATTAATGCTTAAATGTCCCGTTCATGAACTCCCGAGGGATCAAATCTATAATTTCTTTCCTCATGAGGGAGAGAGTATTGCCCAATCGTGGAGGGAGAATGAAGTTATTAATTCTTAAATGTCTCGTTCATGAACTCCGGAGAAATATTGTTATCAATAATTTTTATGCAAGGCTTTCTCTTCGTGATAAAGATTTTTTGGATGCTTCTTGTTCTAGATCATTCACACGTATGAAGGAAGAAGCTAAATGGGACCTTCTTGATCGTATTCAAGAGAACACTGAAGGACGGGAGAATGAAAAAGGTAGAAAGTCAGGTATAAATTATGATTATGAATGCATTAAATCTTTTACGGAAACCAATGATTTCTATGATGTTAGTGATGTTTGTGGTCTTGATTCTCAATTTTTTGCAAAATGTCTTAAAGCTTTTGCCTCCTAGCTTGATATTCCTAAAAATAATTATCACAAGTACCATGCACCTTATAAAGATATTGTTCCTGCTAGTAATATAGAAGTGCATGTTGTTAATCCCGTTGTTCCTGAGCCATATGTTGAAAAAATGCCTTTCCCTGCTAAGGTGAAAGAACACTCTATGGTGGCTTGTGTGGTTAATAAGAGTAATAAGATATCTATTGAACCTAATGAACAAATAATTGTTGAACCTGCTGTAGCAATAGTGAAAGATCATGGTTGTGGAAATGTGGAGGATGAACACATTGTCTTTTGTGAGGATGCTTCTAATATTGTTTCCCATCCTCATAGAACTAATAAAACTAGTGTTCATGTGCTTTCTGTTAAGATTGGTGATCATTTCTATTATGGTTTGTGTGATATTTGTAGCGTTCCCACATTTAAATAATGTAAGGACACCTGTGTTATTGTGCTAGTCCCTGGATCAATTGCTTAGCACCACAGTACAAAATGAAATATCATGCAAATGCATCAAATTCTATTACATCGCATGATCCAGTATTTACCAAATAGTATTACAACTTGCATAGTCTTAGAAGACTAATAGAAAAAAAGATATACAGCGGGAAACAAAGTACAACATTGAGCCCATCTTCTTCATGTGCCACAGGCCAAACATGTTGGCGATAGTCTGGAGATCCTAAACGAAATCCTCACTCGTCTTCAGGATCATCTGCAATATGGAATATGCAGCCACAAGGGAGTCAATACAATTTAATGTATTGGCAAGTAACACTATGGTGGATATAAATGGCAAGACTAATACTACATGCTTATTTGGCTGAGTGGAGTTTTGGCTAAGTTTGCATAAAGCCAGTTTTGTCCTACCTCTTTTGTAAAACAAACTTTTCTTTTCAAAGGGTAGAAACATTGGATTAAGATCCAAGCACCACTACTACTGTTCACTTAGTCAAATTTTACTTATTGAAATTGATGATGAGATTCTACCGTCAATCCTTGTCCAGCTGCTCATAGTTGTCCATAACCGGGGACACGGCTAAGATCTTAGTTTGTTGACTCTGCAGAGGTTGTGCACTTTCACCCTTTGTCTTCAATTAGCCCAAACATCCTATACACCCGGAGTGCATCATGGAAAGGAGAGAATTGAGACGAGATCTTTCAGAAGAAGAAGTCCAAACCCACCGGAAAGACCGTTCCACCTATAATTTTGCTACATCTGCTAGTCAAGCCTGGGCTGAACTCTCACAACTTAGTTGATAAAGACAGAGCCCATATGTCAAAAGGCTGCACGAGAAGCTACTAAACTTAGAAGGACATAGTAATCTCTTTGTTCCTGGGTGGCCATCCTCAAGTGACAACCTCAAGTGGAATGACCCTTAGACAAGGCCCCTGAGGAAACACTCAACATAAACCAATCACATCCAAAATCCACCCAGGTGTTTCATTGAATGTTATACTTATAATTTTTCCTCAACATCTAATAATTTTTTTTCTAACATTGCATATCATCTAATAAGTTCTAAGGCTATCAAAATAACAAGGGTAAAAGAGATGGCTACACACTACTAGGATAATAGCATAGCATAATATAACTTAGTAAAATTTCCGATCATGCATGCTACTCAAAATCAACTAATGCATATAGAAAATAATGGGTAGTTGATGGTGTGTTACTTGCCTTGTTGAAGTTGGTGAAGATATTCACACTCTCTTCACAAAAGATCGTTCCTCTCCGTACAATCTATTCATTGAAAACACAATAACAAAATAAACAAGCATCCTAGCAATCAAACACATAAGTGGAGAAAGCAAACAGAGCAAATAACATAACAAAGGAGTTGGACCAAGTTGGCTAGGACAAGGTTCAACTAACTTCATAACAAAGTATATACCAAGTTAAAGTTTTGGTCTTTTCCATTTGGGTCATGGGCTGGATAAAAACAACTTGTTATTCTTCAACTTGTGTGGATTTCTCCAAGTCTTCATATGCTTGTCTTCTTGAAGATCATCTTCATGCTTCTATTGTAGTCTTGTTCCTTGGATGGATTCTTCTCTTGATCTTGATAGATTTCTTTATGGCTTTCACTTCACTAATTGTTTTGGGTATGGGATGGGCACAAATACCACTAAGTCAATTTGGAAAGAAAGAAGAAGAAAGATAGAAAGAGAGAGGAAGATGTCTTCTTCTTCATTTCTTCATACATTTGAACTTCATTGAGTTTCTTCTAGTTCTTGTGAATCCCAATTCCCTTACTTCAAATTCTTCAATGATCTTCTTTGTAGCTCTTCATGTTGCCACCAAGTTGAAGATGGATTTCCTTCTTGTGGTTGAGTCTTGACTTCCATTTTTTAATCTTGATAGATTCTTGAAGCAAGAATGGGGGAAGAAGTAGATAGAAAACTAAATTTCACTACTTGGTACTATATGTGATTAACACATTCTAAGGACTTGGCTTGGCTCCAAATAGACATAACATCAAGGAATACCAGTTGAAAACAATTCCTAAGACATGGTGAAAATGGATGTATCACCATGTTGGGTTTTTGGTCAAAAACACATGGTTATGGTCCAAGGTGTCCAAAAAGGTGGGGAAATGATGTCTCTGGTTCAAGGTTACTATATGGAACAATTTTGCAAAAGGAACTATATTGAATTTATTTATAGAATTAAATCTATGTCAAAAATACTCAAATGTACCAATTAATTATAAATTCAATTTTAATTTGTTCAATTTTTATTTTGGGACAGTGGATATGAAAGTACATATCCTAAGGTTTCCAAATATATTTTATTTACAATTTTTGGATTTGTAGAATTTGAATTATGCCAAAATTCATCAAACAAACATATCTAAATTTGAACCAATTTAAGTTTGTCAAACTTAAATTTGGACAGTGCTAAAAGTTTCTACAGATCAAGGGGATTTCAAAAAGTCCAAGTTTGCTAAATTTGGCCAAGTGGTTAAAAAGATATGATGATTTCAATATATAGGGACTAATCTGCAAAACTGTCATTTAAATTCTATTCGGAAAAATAAAACAGAAACTGATTGGATAAGGATGGCTACGTGGCAGCATGTGATTGGCTAGGTGTGCTTACTCGGCGCTGACGCAACGCTGACTAAGTGCTGACTGGGCATGCCTACGTGGATAAGATATTGGATCTGGGCGGTTGCATCTCAATCCAACGAACCGGATCACGTACCCCTTCAGATCTAATCTGCAGCGTCCGTATAGATCCAACGATGGAGAAACTTAGGAGAGCTCACCGGTGGTATCCCGGCGGAAATGGAGACGGCAGCGGCGCTGCTCACGGGATGTTCACGCCAGCGACATTCCGGTGGTCCTCGGGCTCGGGGAAGATCACAGTGACTCTCAGCGCGACACGGAGAGGTTGATGGTCACCATGACATGCACGGGGAGGCTCCCTATCGACGGTGTGGTGCACATCCGAGCCGACGCGACTACGGTGAGCACAGAAGTGCACAGCGGCGGCGATTCCCTACATCAAAAATTGCCGAAGGGTGTCAAGAAGGAGCGCAGGGGAACGAGTAAGGAGAGGGTGGGAAAGAAGGGGACCGGACACCTCCTGCTGCGGCCGGAATGGAGAATTATGGCGGCGGCCCGGGACTACTCCGGTGAAGAATTTCGCGAGCATGGGGGCACGGTAGGAGGGAGCTCGAGGGGGTAAATATAGAGGAGAGGGAGGGGATTCAAGGGGAATAAACTGGGCAATGAATCCGAGCTTGAATCCCCGAGCTGAAGGCATTGAAATCGGCAGTTTCTCTGCCATTACAGAGATTGAGGATGATGATGTCATGATGACGTCATCAATGATTTTCTTTTCTTTTTAATTCATGTTTTCTCATTTATTTTATATCTTCTGTTTTATAAATCCAGTTAACATGAAAAAAAATTCTAAATTCTTAAATTTCAAATACTTCCCAACAGTACCATTTTTGTAAACAAATCAACATATTTTATTTTTGAATTTTAGAAATTTAATTAATTCCTTAATAGTGACTAATGTCATTTTAAAACTAGAAAAATAATAAAATGAGGTTTTTATTTAAATAAAATTTTAGAGACATTTAACATGTCAAATACTATTTTTGAAAGTCATTTCACCTCATTTCATATTTTATAAATTTAATATTTCCAGTGATTTACTAATAGTAATTTAATTCCATTTAAAAAAATAGAAAATTAAATAAATATAAAAGTGGCTTAATAAAATTTGGAAAAAATCCCACAAGTCATATTATTGTTTTCTAAGTCCTCTTTTATGTTATTTTGAAAGCAATGCATTTTATTTTCACACCTTTATGTTTAAAACTTGGAATAACAACTAAAAGTTATTATTAAAATATTTTATTCTCATCAAATATTTTTTTGGCTTAGAATTTTATTAAGGGTTATAAATATTCGATTTTTGTTGCCATAAACTATTTACAAAGTTATATTTAAATTGAAAACATTTTATGTAACAAATTTTGCTAAAGATAAAATGGTATTCTTTATCCAAGGAAAATTCATTTTGAGAGGGTTTTAGGGTTTATGGAATAAAGTTATAATGGATTCTTAATTTCAATTTTCATTGAGTTATGTATTGTTTCCTTTTATTTCTTGCATATCATTGGTTTTTGGTGAATCGCATAACATGAAAACAAAAAGTTTCAATTTTTAGTGATTTTTGGACTTTCCAAAAATCAGGGATGTTACAAACTACCACCCTTAAAAGAAATCTCGTCCCGAGATTTGGCAAGGCTAGAAAGGAAGATAGTTCTGGGGAAATGGGTCCCAGAATAACTGGGTGGGCTACCACCCTTAAAAGAAATTTTTGTGGGTAGTCTATTTTCATTAGATTGGAGTGTAGATTTATTTGAGATTGGCTTGAGTAGAAATTTCCTTCATAGTAGAGCTACAGACCAACATTGGTATGTTGAATTACCTTTGATACTGAGGGGTCACTCTTTGGGTCAATCAAGTCTTTGGGTTCCTCTCAACTTGGTATTTTGATGTCTTCAGTAATCTTCCATCTTGTTGTTGTCATCCTTGAAGGTAAACGCCAAGCTATTTCTAAAGAAACTCTTATGGTAGGCAAAATCTTCCACTGCTTGATACCTCCAAGGTTGGCTTGATCCTCACCGAAAATAGTATGTTTTCAGCCACACTAACTTAGGGTCATTATTGTATTCTACCATTCTATGGTTCAGGTTTAACATCGTCGTCTCTCTAATAGGTATGTCACTCAGACTTACCATTCCTCATAGCAAGAGTGAGTAATGTGAGTAGTCATCATGGGGGCCAATCCATGTTGCACTCAACCATTACCTTGTACTTGGATTGATGAATCTTGTTTAATAACACTAGTACACCTCACTTTTCTAACAGAAAGTTTCCATTCTGTAAGACAAAGTTGAGCTAACTATCATTTCTCAACTAGTGGGTTGCGTAAAACTCCTATGTAACACAAACTAGATAGTTGTGTTTCTTCATTATTTCTTCTCTTGGTGTAGTTGGCTCTGAAATCTTCATATCTCATGCAACTTGGAGCTCACTTGTATTTCTTCACTTGTTGATTTGCTTGCTGCTCCTTATGACGTAGTTGGCATTGATCATGGATGTGATTGTTCCTTCACAAAAAAGGACCTTGAAATCTGTGACATTCCTCAATTGTGTGTCTTGTGTCTCTATGGAGAACTAGTCATGACATTCTTGGGTGAAAGGTTTGTTGTTGCACTTCATATGGTAGCCCAATATGGTTGGTAAATGGGTATGGGTTTTGGTTTGGCTTAGCATGAATGAGTAGATGTTAGAAATAGACTAAAGAAATTCCTACGCCAACACATCAGTTCAAGGAAACTCATCTTACAAACAACACATAACAAACATATAGCAACACAATAATCATACCAAACAACAGGGTTTTTGAAAACAACTAATATTTTCATACCACTCTCATTGGTATGATCAATACACCAATACGTTAACGTTGTTCTAACAAACTAGATTGGTGGTCTCATATATATCTTCTTGAGTTTTTCTTCAAATTCTTCTCTCAATGTCTTGAGGTATTCTGATTGTTGTGAAGTCTATGCTTTTCTTGAAGTTCTTCAAAAATCTTGAGTGTAGGTCTTCATGTGGTGAAAATACCTCTTGCACTTCATGGTATGGTCATCAACATTCCTTTCTTGAGAGTATTGAAGAGGTAGGTCATCTAGAAATTTTTAAAGGTGAATAATAGGTGAGAGGATATGAGAAAGATTAAGATGATTGTTTTGTTTCTAGAAAGTTTGAACATAGAAATTTTTCAATCCTAGGATGATCAATGGGTTATTAACAACTTGTTGCAAATTGGATATTCGCTATAGTGAGAAGGACAATGCACCCGCAAGCCAATCAGGGAACGGTCTCGTGTCCGTGGACACGTAAAGTTGTCCGGGCCGCTCCATCTCACTATGCCGCTAGGATCCAAAATACTCTAAGGAGACAATAACATGATCAAAAAATGGCTTCCAAACCTAAGGGTCTCGAATCCTAAAGGCAACACAATGCTCTGATACCATTTTGTAGTGTTCCCACATTTAAATAATGTAAGGACACCTGTGTTATTGTGCTAGTCCCTGGATCAATTGCTAGCACCACAATACAAAAAGAAATATCATGCAAATGCATCAAATTCTATTACATCGCATGATCCAGTCTTTACAAAATAGTATTACAACTTGCATAGTCTTAGAAGACTAGCAGAAACAAAGATATACAGCGGAAAACTAAGTACAACATTGAGCCCATCTTCTTCATGTGCCACAGGCAAAACATGTTGGCGATAGTCTCGAGATCCTAAACGAAATCCTCACTCCTCTTCAGAAACATCTGCAATATGGAATATGCAGCCACAAGGGAGTCAATACAATTTAATGTATTGGCAAGTAACACTATGGTGGATATAAATGGCAAGACTAATACTACATGCTTATTTGGCTGAGTGGAGTTTTGGCTAAGTTTGCATAAAGCCAGTTTTGTCCTATCTCTTTCGTAAAACAAATTTTGTTTTCAAAGGGTGGCAACATTGGATTAAGATCCAAGCACCACTACTACTGTTCACTTGGTCAAATTTTACTTATTGAAATTGATGACGATATTCTACCGTCAATCCTTGTCCAGCTGCTCATAGTTGTCCATAACCGGGGACACGGCTAAGATCTTAGTTTGTTGACTCTGCAGAGGTTGTGCACTTTCACCCTTTGTCTTCAATTAGCCCAAACATCCTATACACCCGGAGTGCATCATGGAAAGGAGAGAATTGAGACGAGATCTTTCAGAAGAAGAAGTCCAAACCCACCGGGAAGACCGTTCCACCTATAATTTTGCTACATCTGCTAGTCAAGCCTGGGCTGAACTCCCCCAACTTAGTTGATCAAGACAGAGCCCATATGTCAAAAGGCTGCACGGGAAGCTACTAAACTTAGAAGGACATAGTAATCTCTTTGTTCCTGGGTGGCCATCCTCAGGTGACAACCTCAAGTGGAATAACCCTTAGACAAGGGCCCTGAGGAAACACTCAACATAAACCAATCACATCCAAAATCCACCCAGGCGTTTCATTGAATGTTATACTTAGAATTTTTCCTCAACATCTAATAAAACAATTTGTAACATTGCATAGCATCTAATAAGTTCTAAGGCTATCAAAATAACAAGGGTAAAAGAGATGGCTACACACTACTAGGATAATAGCATAGCATAATATAACTTAGTAAAATTTCCTATCATGCATGCTACTCAAAATCAACTAATGCATATAGAAAATAATGGGTACTTGATGGTGTCTTACTTACCTTGTTGAAGTTGGTGAAGATATTCACACTCTCTTCACAAAAGATCGTTGCTCTCCGTACAATCTATTCATTGAAGACACAATAACAAAATAAACAAGTATCCTAGCAATCAAACACATAAGTGGAGAAAGTAAACAGAGCAAATAACATAACAAAGGAGTTGGACCAAGTTGGCTAGGACAAGGTTCAACTAACTTCATAACAAAGGATATAACAAGTTAAATTTTTGGTCTTTTCCATTTGGGTCAAGGGCTAGACAAAAACAACTTGTTATTCTTCAACTTGTGTGGATTTCTCCAAGTCTTCATATGCTTGTCTTCTTGAAGATCATCTTCATGCTTCTATTGTAGTCTTGTTCCTTGGATGGATTCTTCTCTTGATCTTGATAGATTTCTTTATGGCTTTCACTTCACTAATTGGTTTGGGTATGGGATGGGCACAAATACTAGTAAGTCAATTTGGAAAGAAAGAAGAAGAAAGATAGAAAGAGAGAGGAAGATGTCTTCTTCTTCATTTCTTCATACATTTGAACTTCATTGAGTTTCTTATAGTTCTTGTGAAGCCAAATTCCCTTAATTCAAATTGTTCAATGATTTTCTTTGTAGCTCTTCATGTTGCCACCAAGTTGAAGATGGATTTCCTTCTTGTGGTTGAGTCTTGACTTCCATTTTGTAATCTTGCTAGATTCTTGAAGCAAGAATGGGGGAATGGAGAAGTAGATAGAAAACCAAATTTCACTACTTGGTACTATATGTGATTGACACATTCTAAGGACTTGGCTTGGCTCCAAATAGACATAACATCAAGGAATACCAGTTGAAAACAATTCCTAAGACATGGTGAAAAGGATGTATCACCATGTTGGGTTTTTGGTCAAAAACACATGGTCATGGTCCAAGGTGTCCAAAAAGGTTGGGAAATGATGTCTCTGGTTCAAGGTTACTATATGGAACAATTTTGCAAAAGGAACTATATTGAATTTATTTATAGAATTAAATCTATGTCAAACATACTCAAATCTACCAATTAATTCTAAATTCAATTTTAGTTTGTTCAACTTTTATTTTGGGACAGAGGATATGAAAGTACATATCCTAAGGTTTCCAAATATATTTTATTTACAATTTTTTGGATTTGTAGAATTTGAATTATGCCAAAATTCATCAAACAAGCATATCTAAATTTGAACCAATTTAAGTTTGTCAAACTTAAATTTGGACAGTGCTAAAAGTTTCTACAGATCAAGGGAATTTCAAAAAGTCCAAGTTTGCTAAATTTAGCTAAGTGGTTAAAAAGATATGATGATTTCAATATACAGGGACTAATCTACAAAACTGTCATTTAAATTCTATTCGGAAAAATAAAACAGAAACTGAGTGGATAAGGATGGCTACGTGGCAGCATGTGATTGGCTAGGTGTGCTTACTGGGCACTGACGCAACGCTGACTAAGCGCTGACTGGGCTTGCCTACGTGGATAAGATATTGGATCTGGGCGGTTGGATCTCAATCCAACGAACCGGATCACGTACCCGTTCAGATCTAATATGCAGCGTCCGTATAGATCCAACAATGGATAAACTTAGGAGAGATCACCGGTGGTATCCCGCCGGAAATGGAGACGGCGGCGGCGCTGCTCACGTGATGTTCACGCCAGCGACATTCCGGTGGTCCTCGGGCTCGGGGAAGACCACAGTGACTCTCAGCGCGACACAGAGAGGTTGATGGTGACCACGACATGCACGGGGAGGCTCCCTATCGACGGTGTGGTGCACATCCGAGCCGACGCGACTCCGGTGAGCACAGAAGTGCACGGCGGCGGCGATTCCCTGCATCAAAAATTGCCGAAGGGCGTCAAGAAGGAGCGCAGGGGCACGGGTAAGGAGAGGGTGGGAAAGAAGGGGGCCGGACACCTCCTGCTGCGGCCAGAATGGAGAATTACGGCGGCGGCCCGGGACTACTCCGGTGAAGAATTTCGCGAGCATGGGGGCACGGTAGGAGGGAGCTCGAGGGGGTAAATATAGAGGAGAGGGAGAGGATTCAAGGGGAATAAACGGGGCAATGAATCCGAGCTTGAATCCCCGAATTGAAGGCATTGAAATCGGCAGTTTCTCTGCCATTACAGAGATTGAGGATGATGATGTCATGATGACGTCATCAATTATTTTCTTTTCTTTTTAATTCATGTTTTCTCATTTATTTTATATCTTCTGTTTTATAAATCCAGTTAACATGAAACAAAATTCTAAATTCTTAAAATTTCAAATACTTCCCAACAGTACCATTTTTGTAAACAAATCAACATATTTTATTTTTGAATTTTAGAAATTTAATTAATTCCTTAATAGTGACTAATGTCATTTTAAAACTAGAAAAATAATAATATGAGGTTTTTATTTAAATAAAATTTGAGAGTCATTTAACATGTCAAATAATATTTTTGAAAGTCATTTCACCTCATTTTCATATTTTATAAATTTAAGATTTCCAGTGATTTACTAATAGTAACTTAATTCCATTTAAAAAATATAGAAAATTAAATAAATATAAAAGTGGCTTAATAAACTTTGGAAAAAATCCCACAAGTCATATTATTGTTTTCTAAGTCCCCTTTTATGTTATTTTCAAAGAATGCATTTTATTTTCACACCTTTATGCTTAAAACTTGGAATAACAACTAAAAGTTCTTATTAAAATATTTTATTCTCATCAAATATATTTTTGGCTTAGAATTTTATTAAGGGTTATAAATATTTGATTTTTGTTGCCATAAACTATTTACAAAGTAATATTTAAATTGAAAACATTTTATGTAACAAATTTTGCTAAAGATAAAATGGTTTTCTTTATCCAAGGAAAATTCATTTTGAGAGGGTTTTAGGGTTTATGGAATAGAGGTATAATGGATTCTTAATTTCAATTTTCATTGAGTTATGTATTGTTTCCTTTTATTTCTTGCATATCATTGGTTTTTGGTGACTTGCATTACATGAAAACAAAAAGTTTCAATTTTTAGTGATTTTTGGACTTTCCAAAAATCAGGGATGTTACAATATTGGTGCTAGTTCTACAGCTATACCTTATGAGCTTTATAGGGAAGTTATGCATGAAATTGGTTCTTGTGAGATTGAAGATATTGATGTGGTTATTCAGCTTGCTAATAGAGAAACTCTTTTTCCGATTGGTATTGTTAGAGATGTGGAAGTTTTGTGTGGAAAGACTAAATACCCCACTCATTTTCTAGTACTTGGTAAGGCTGCTTGTAAGACTTGTCCTATTATTTTTGGTAGACATTTCTTGAACACTTGTGGTGCTATTATAGATTGTAAAAGAGATAATATTTTGACTAAATTTTATGGAAAATCTTATGAGTTCAATTTCTCCAAATTTGCTAGAGCACCTTATGAATCTAAATTGCCTGATGAGAATTTTAAAGTTGAACAACTTGCTTCTATTGCTCTTGCTCCTAACAATGCTTTGTAGCAATCTATGGAGGACCAAGAGAGTGATGTTTTTATAGAATAGAGAAATGAGATTGATGATATTCTTCTTTGTCAACCGGTGATACTGAAACATAATTTACCTATGGAAGACTTGGGTACAACATTACCACTGAAGGAGGATCCTCTCTTTGATTTAAAACCTCTGCCTGATGATCTTGAATATTCTTATCTTGATGATAAGAAAATATATCCTGTTATTATTAGTGCTAAAATTTCACGTGAAGAAGAGGAAAGATTATTGGGAATTCTGAAGAAACACCGTGGAGCTATTGGATATACTCTTGATGATTTGAAGGGAATTTCTCCTACTATATGTCAGCATGCTATTAATATTGAACCGGATGCCAAGCCAGTAGTTGAACATCAACGCTGTTTAATTGCTAAGATGAAGGAACTGGTAAGAAATGAGGTATTAAAACTTCTTGATTTGGTATTATTTTTCCTATTGCTGATAGTAGATGGGTGAGCCGTGTGCACTGTGTCCCTAAGAAGGGAGGAATGACTGTTGTTCCTAATGAAAGCAATGAGCTCATTCCATAATAAGTAGTAGTTGGTTATAGAATGTGTATTGATTTTAGAAAGGTTAATAAAGTTACTAAGAAAGATCATTCTCCTTTACCCTTTATTGATCAAATGCTAGAGAGGATGTCTAGGAAAACTCATTTTTCGCTTTCTTGATAGTTATTCTGGGTTTTCTCAAATTGCTGTTAGGAAGCAAGATCGAGAGAAAACAACCTTTACTTGTCCTTATGGTACTTATGCTTATAGACGTATGCCTTTTGGTCTGTGTAATGCTCCTGTTATTTTTCAAAGATGCATGTCTGCTATTTTTCATGGTTTTTGTGAAGAAATTGTGGAAGTATTCATGGACGATTTTTCCGTCTATGGAACTTCTTTTGATAATTTCTTGCACAACCTTGATAAAGTTTTGCAGAGATGTGAGGAAACTAATCTTGTTCTTAATTGGGAGAAATGCCACTTTATGGTTAATGAAGGAATTGTTCTTGGAAATAAAATTTCTGAAAGAGGTATTGAAGTTGACAGAGCTAAAGTGGAAACCATAGAGAAAATGCCATGTCCTAGGGATGTTAAAGGTATTCGTAGTGTTCTTGGTCATGCTGATTTTATAGGAGGTTTATTAAAGATTTCTCTAAAATATCAAAGCCTCTTACTAATTTCTTCAAAAAGATGTACCATTTTCTTTTGATCATGATTGTAAGGAAGCTTTCGAGACATTAAAGAAGGCTTTAACCACTGTTCCTATTGTTCAACCACCTAATTGGAATTTACCTTTTGAAATTATGTGTGATGCTAGTGATTTTGCTGTTGGTGTTGTCCTTGGACATCACATAGATAAGAAGTTGAATCTTATTCATTATGCTAGTAAGACTCTCGATACTGCTCAAAAGAATTATGCTACTACTGAAAAAGAGTTCTTAGCTGTAGTTTTTGTAAGTGATAAGTTTAGGCCTTATATTGTTGATTCAAAGGTTACTATTCATACTTATCATGCTGCTATTAGATACCTTATGGAAAACAAAGATGCTAAGCCTAGGCTCATTAGATGGGTGTTGCTTTTACAAGAGTTTGATTTGCATATTGTGGATAGGAAGGGTGCTGAAAATCCTATAGCTAATAACTTGTCTAGATTGGAAAACATTACTTTTGATCCTATTCCTGTTAATGATAGTTTTCCAAATGAACAGTTGGCTGCAATAAAGGTAAAATCCCAAGTTAGTACATGGTATGCTGATTATGCTAACTTTATTGTTTCAAAGTATTTGCCTCCAACATTTACAGCTCAACAAAGAAGAAAATTCTTGTATGAATTGAAGCATTATTTTTGGGATGACCCACATTTATATAAAGAAGGAGTAGATGGTATTATGAGAAGATGTGTACCAGATCATGAAAAACATGAAATATTGAAGAAGTTCCATGGTAGTGCTTATGGGGGACATCACGCTGGAGATAGAACCGCACAGAAGGTTCTACAATCAGGTTTTTATTGGCCTACTGATACGTCATAAACGTATCCTTAATTTTTGATGTTCCATGTTGTTTTCATGTTGTTTCCCACTTGTTTTCCTTACACTTTATGTCATTTTTATCGATTTCCCGGGACTAACCTATTGACAAGATGCCATAGAGCCAGTTCCTGTTTTCTGATGTTTTTAGTTTCAAAAAAGTTGTTCTAGAAATATTCTTGGAATTGGACGATTCGAAAGCTAGAAGTCTTAGAAGTCCCGGAAGCTTCCAGAAGTCCCGAAGAGCCCCGGAGGGGGGCCACAGGGTGGCGCCACCACCCGTAGCCGCTACATCAGGTGGTGTGGGCCCCCTGGCCACCCCCAGCATCGCCCTTTCGCCTATATATACTCCCCGATGCATAAACCCTAGAAGAATCGACCTTTTCCACAAAATACATCCGTAGCTCGGCCATCGCTGCCGACAAGTTTTGGGGGACAGATCTCTGTTTTGGCACCCTGCCGGGACGGGAAGTGCCCCCGGAAGCCATCTCCATCGACTCCACCGCCATCTCCATCGCCGTTGATGTCTCCTATGATGAGGAGGGAGTAGTTCTCATCCGAGGCTGAGGGCTCTACCGGTAGCTATGTGGTTGATCTCTCTCTCCCATGGTGTGATCTATATATGATCATGATCTCACTCTCCATCTTTTGCTACTCAAGTGCTTTATAAATATGAACTTTGGAGTCACCTTGTCCGGCGGTGTGAAGGTGACAGCGTGCACATCGTGTGTGTCTCCTCTATGAATTGTGGTGTTTTTCTAGTACCTTCTGGGGCGCTCATAGTGACAGCGTGGGGTTAACTAGACATGGGAATGCTTACTTTAAGGAATGCTTTTTGCAGCCCTACGCAATGATTATTGTTCATTATTTGTTATGAGATCTCCATAAATGCTTTGATCACGGTGTAAAGGTGACAGTGTATGCACCGTGTGGTTTAGCATTATATTTATATTTTGTGTTGGATAACCCTATGAAATTGTGGTGTTTGCATGGAACCATCTGGGTCCCATGGTGATAGCATGGGGGTTACTTGGTTGGGAAAGTTCTTACTCTGAGGAGTGCTGTTAAAGCCCTACGCATGGATTGGTGTTGTTATTCGACCGGAGAGTGGTTAAGAGTAGCTTAGTGGAAGAAGATATCTAGTTATTCATTTATGTGATCATTGTTGAGAGTGTCCTCTAGTAAAAGTGGGATCCCTAGGCCATATTTCCAAGCATTGAAACACCGTTTTCCGCCCGTTCTGCTACATGTTTTCTTGCTTCCATTTTTTTCAGATTGCTATTATCACTTATTATCATCCATATTACTTGCATTTTACTCTCTCTTCGCCGAACTAGTGCACCTATATACATGACAAGTATATTGGGTCTATTGGGGACACAAGAGACTTCTTGTATCTTAATTGCAGGGTTGCTTGAGAGGGATATCTTTGACCTCTACCTCCCTGAGTTCGATAAATCTTGGGTGATCCACTTAAGGTAAACTTTATGCTGTTCTACAAACCTCTGCACTTGGAGGCCCAACATTGTCGACAAGAATAGAAGCGTACGTAGACATCAAGCTCTTTTCTGGCACCGTTGCCGGGGAGGTAAGGTAAAAGGTTCTCACATCCTCGGGTGTGAGTGCTCGAAATTATTTCCTTTAGATTCTGCAATTTTATCTTTCTGTTTTTATTTTCACTAGTTAGTCTTATTTTTACTTGTTACTTGTTTTTATCTTTATGCTTAAATGGAAAACAACAAAAATATAAGAGACCTTTATAATATTTATCTTGAGTTAGGACATGAAGTGTTTGAAGAGAAAATTAAAAATACTATGGAACTTTATTTGCATGCTAGTGGCAATGTTATTAGTATGAACTCTTTAAACATCATTATTGCTAATGATATGGAAAATTCTAAGCTTGGGGAAGCTAGTTTTGATGAATATTATATTTTTAGTCCCCCAAGTTTTGAGGAGGAAATTTTGTGTGATGATACTTGGCCTCCAATATATGATGATTATAATGATTGTGGTATTCTAGTTCCACCTGTTTACAATGATGAATATGATATTTTCAGTCCACCTACTATTGAGGAAAACATTAATTATGATTACAATATGCCTATTACTAGCAAAACTGCCCGTGCGTTGCTACGGGAAAAATATAAACCATTATATTTTGCAAAAACATGATGAACTAACCAACGTAGAATTTCCGAACTGGACACAACCATTATATAATTCGATATATGTTTCCGAGAAAAATAAAATCATGCCCCTAAAGACAATGGATAAAAATAATGAAGCGAGCTCTCCCTGAATGCAATAGCCCAAGCAAAATAAAATAAAAGGATGTATCATGTCGACAATAAGAGCTCTATTGTTTCACAGGAACACAAGGTATTCAATTAAGATAAGCAATCGCTGGACTCTGGCCATAATACTAATTACATTCTTTTGGACATTTCATTAGCTCATAGGTAACTATATTACATATATATATAAAATGAGAGTTTGATATGGCCCATGCGGGTGCTCTCTGCATGGGTGGGTGCACTGGCCTGATCGAGGTCCCTACAGCAGCAGCAATATTTTCTCCATCTAAATTTCAATCAATACATCGCCAATCATCTGAGTCTTTTTTCCGAGAGAAAGGAACATCAAAATTGCTCTTCACGAGCTCCTATTGGGCCCAGTAGCCTTCCTTTTTCTGCAATTAAAGTTCTAACATTGTGTTGTAAAATGACCCACCTTGTGCTCAAATTCATCCACAACCAGAAGGCCCATGATTTCGTATATTTCGTTCTGACCACCCACACCACAGAAGGCAAACCGTGGAGTATACTTTTTCATATTACCTCTCGAGGCCCGAGGGTTTGCACAGGTCATAAGCTCCACCCACAATTCGTCAAGCCCCACGGCTCACCACCTCTTCTTTACTTTAGAGCATCTTCAAAAAAACAGAAATTACCAGGTCTAACACTCCATTGTGTTGCCGCCCGGGACCGAGAATGCGGGATATAGCACCCGCATAAGTCATCTGTCACATGCCACCAGGTCTACTCCGTCTCACCGTCTAAGGCCGGTACTCTGGCGTCCAAATTCCTCGGCGCAAAGCCAGAGCAACGAGATCCTCACGCCGGGAAAGCATTGTCACCACGGAATGCGGCGCGGTCAGGCAGCTCGGTAATCCTAATGGGTCCAAGTCGCCATCGGGAGGATGAAGTGAGGGTCCAAAGATCTATCTAGTTTTGTGGTCCATCTTTTTTTGAAGACATGTAGAGTACCTGATGTTTATTCTCATTCCTCCAATAGAACACAAATAGCTAGTTAGATTGACTCTTTTCTCGAAAAAACTGATCTACAACTCATATGGCGCACAACCTATATCTTCTTCCATTGTCTACGCAGCAAATATAATGTTCAACAAACTACGGGACATGTACTGTCGCTGAATTTGCACCGCAGCATTATTCTGATCTGTTCTTAATCTCTATAGGCCCAGTTCGGCACGGCGTGAAGTTCCAGCTGCCACGAAATACAGCCCCTGAGCACATGCGTTGCATCAACTCTCGGAGCACCAACAGCCACCTGCATGCATGGATGAAGAGGACCAAGTCCGAGAGTAATAAATTTTTTCTGATTATACATTGGTAGTTATCAAAGGCCTCTTATGTATCATCTGTCTCCAGGCAAGAATCATCTGAAGAAATTGCACCTGCTCTGCCGTTTAACGATATGAAACATAACCCTGAATTGAGACACCTTGGATGCATAAGACAACCAGCCGGAGATCGACGGCGACCACGAAGCAGCACGCACATCACTACATCAGGTTGAGGCCGGCGCTCGAGTCTCGTGTGGGCGCCTAAACCAAATTACCAGTTCCGCAAATTTCAAAAAAAAAAAAATTACCGGTGCCGCACACCGCTTGGCTAGTAGATGCCGAGAGAATAGAGAGACCAGTGTGTGACGCACCCCCGAGTAGATACGTCCATGTTCGGCGCTCGCGGCCGCGTTCCTCGCCGTACATGCTTGTGTCGGCATCGCTGTTATACTTGCACGCACATGCACATAGACTCCTAGCCAGCCAGCTAGAGAAACCATGCACTGGCCTGAGGGCCTCACGAGCTGGATCATGCGCAGCTACGCCGCTACCTAGCAGGCTAGCAGGGTGGCCACGACATGAACTTTGACGAGTTACTCCGCGAGCGTATTCCCGTCGCCAACGGGGTACCTGATTTGGCCGCAAGCACTTGGCGGCCCGAGCGACGGAACGAGGTGCGTGTCTCCTACGGCCACTGGCTCTCGGCGAGATCGTGTCCGCCGAGCTCCCACCTGCACGGCCCCTCCAGACTCCAGTTCAAAGTCGCGGTGATATTGTCGTCCACAAAGTCGCCGAGATAGTCTCCGCGGACATCAGTTCAAAGTCCCGGCGAAATCGTCCACAAAGTCTCGTCGAGATCGTTGCCTCTGAGTTTTCGCCTGCGTGAATCAGCTGTAGCATGTAAGAATTATGTGCGTGCCTCCTTTGATCCTTTATTTATATATCGATCGATAGCTCGGCCGGCGGCTGTGCGTTAGGATGCATGTAACGTGTCCGGGACACATATGCTGTGCGCGTGACTGACCAGGCCCCAGTTGTTGGAAGGCCATGGCGTGAACTTATTTCGACCCGTTGCGATGCACGACGCGCGAGGATCAAGTTGATCCGGTTTTTAACGGACTTGAACACGGACTCTGTTTCATGGTCAAAGGAAACGACGGAAACGCGACTTACATACGACCCAATAGGTATAACTTACCGGTGGCAAGGTGGGTAATTTATGTCAACTTTGAGGGCAGTTTTAATGACCTACCAAACCAAACCAAGGAAGCATTAACGCCTTTATTATTAGGTATAGATATTTAATGATCATGGTGATGAGAATAATAATGATAGCTATTTTTTTGAATTTTCTCCCACTACTATTAATAAGAATAAATATTCTTATGTGGAGAGTATTAATTCTTTTATGCATGTGGCTCATGATAAGAATGTTTCTTGTGATAGTTATATTGTTAATTTTTTTCATGATGCTACTAAAAGTTATTATGAGAGAGGGAAACATGGTTTAATGCATCTCAACAATATTAAGTTTCCCCTCTTTATGTTGAAATTTTTGAAGTTGCACTTATTTTGTCTTCATATGCTAGTCACTTTGTGCTTCGTTGAATTGTTTTTCTACAAAATTCTTTTTCATAGGAAGTGGGTTAGACTTAAATGTGTTTTATATTTGCTTATTTATGCTCTCTTATTGTGCTTCAATTCTTATTCTTATGTGAGCATCTTTTAAAAATCATTATGCCTAGCTGAAAGGCGTTAAAGAAAAGCGCTACTGGGAGACAACCCGTTTTATTTCTTCGTTTTTTAACCCGTTTTACTTTCTTTTCTTTTGTGTGATTTGCACCTGGGTGTTTTCTATTTTCTTAGCAACCCTGCTGTATCTTTTATTTTGAGTTTTTGTTGATCCAACTAAACCCTCTAGTGGAAAGTTGAGGCTATATTTCGGATTTCTGCGCAGGAAACAGATTTCTGTTGTCCACTGTTAATTTCGTATAAAATCACAGAAAATTTAAAACGACCTGAATTTTTGTGTGCTTAATCCTGGGTTATATACGCAACTTTTCTTAGTTGGCCACTGTTTGATTGAGCAACAGAAGATTTTTGAAAAAAAAATCATCTTTACCTGCTGTCCTGTTTTGAAAAATTTCTGCCAATAATTGCATTTGCATCTTAATCTCTTTCTTTTGTTGTTCCTTTGAGAAAAAGAGTTCTAAAAGAAGTTGTGACAGTATATAATGTGTTTATTAGTGTTAGGCTTGTGTTGAAACTGAACCATGTTAATTTATTATTTCGATTGCACTAACGTTGCTAATGAAGGTTGTGAGAAGTTTGGTGTGAAGGAAGTTTTCAAGGGTAAAGAGAAGAGATGATATGATATGATCAAGAATAGTGAAGAACCTAAGATTGGGGACTCCCCGGAGGTATATCCCAGAAAATTCCAAGAAGACTCAAGCGTCTAAGCTTGGGGATGCCCAAGGCATCCCCTTTTTCATCGACAAATTATCAGGTCACTTCTAGTGAAACTATATTTTTATTAGGTCACATCTTATGTGCTTTACTTGGAGCGTCTTTTATTTTTTCTTTCAGTTTGATTAGTTTTATTTGCTGTATTTTATGGTTGGATCTTATCATACTTGCGTGGGAGAGAGACACGCTCCGTTTTCATTGCTTAGAACACTCTAGTTTTTATTCTTATTGTTCTCCGAGTGTTCACTTTTTGCTAGTACTGTGTTTAGCCTTTGCTTTCATGCATCTCTTATTCAAAGCTGTTAGTTTTAGTAGTGTTATGTGAGTGCTCTCATGTTTTGTTGCTGTATCATGTAGAGTATTTTTGTTAAAACATATCTTGTATGGTGCTTTTTGGGAGAAGAAACTGCTGCTTGAAGTAGAATTTTTAACAGTGCAAGTAGAAGCTCGTATAGACTGTTGCTAGAACTTTTTCATGCCATGCTAAATGTTATTTTAGTTCTAAAGCTTTGTGATGTTGAGTATCATGAATAGCCTCAAATAGCTGATAGTGTTTAATATGTCATTGAAAGATTCATGAGTTGTTCTTGTCATAAGGAAGCATAAATTTTTGGTATTCTCTTTCAAATGTTTTATTTGGTTGACTTGGCGCATGCTCACACCATGTTTATGACTATGAACCAGTCACGAATAGCCTCCATGACCACTTAGTTTTTGAACTATGATACCGCTTATGCTTTAGTTAATGATGTTTATGTCGCTATGCATGATTATTGCTCTTATGCTCTCTTGATTTGTCGCTCCCAGTCTTTTGCTAGCCTCCACCCGTACTGAGTATGAGCTCTACTCGTGCATCCAACTCCCTTAAACCAAAGTTTTTCCCATTGTGTCCACCATACCTACGTACATGTGGTATTTAACTTCCACTCCAAGTAAACTGCTCATGTGTTACCTTTAAAACTTTCAAAACTACTCCTCTTTATGGTCCTGTTTTTGCTCATGAGGACGTCAATAGAGAATCTTTATCTCACTTGTTGATTGGATTTCACACCCTGGACTAGTGGCTTCATCCGCTTATCCAAATGAAAGAAGAGCTGGCAGCGGGGTTCCCAGCCCCAAATTAATACACACAAAATCTCTTCACTATTTTTGCCCCTGATTTATCAGTCAAAGCATAATTGTGTAAACAAAAGAAATAGAGGGATGACCTTCTACCCAGACGTGTCCTTCACATGGGAGCCGCTCTTGTGAATCCAGTTGGCTTGTGACGTACTGTATTTTCTTTTTACCATTCGTTGACATTAGCATACATCTCCCAAAATATAGACACTCCTCCACGGTATGTGATTGTTGGCAGGCACCCGAGGATTTGGTTAGCCATGTTTTGTGAAAGATGGATGGGAGGAGTGTCAAACTTTTAATACCTCTATTTAATAAAATAAAAAGCTCTAGGACATGAGTGATCCCTGCTTCCCTCCGCGAAGGGCCTTTTTTTACTTTTATGTTGAGTCTCCATCTTCTAACTTTATGCACAGTTGAGAGAGCATTTTTGCCATTCTTAGTTCTACGTGCATTGTCCAATAAACATCAATAATTACTTCATGATGTGATATCATTTGTTCTAAAATTATTTGCTCTAGTCTTCCTCATGAACTTTTAAGGTGTCCTGGCATTTATGTTTTGCCCCACTCTTAAGGACCAGCGAAATATCACTTTGCCATGCTTTCTCTATACCTGAAACAAACGTTTATCTTTCTTTGCATTATTACTCATGATCCTTTGTTTGAGATACTCTTCCTGATGAAAAGTGATTGCTTTGCTTTATTATTAAAGTTCTATTATCATGTTTGTGTTAAAAGTTATATCATCTCAGCTTACATATGCCTTTACATTTTCTATGATCAAGATTATGTTAGTAGCATGTTACCTCAGAAATTATTGTTTTATCGTTTACCTACTCGAGGACGAGTAGGAACTAAGCTTGGGGATGCTTGATACGTCATAAGCGTATCCTTAATTTCTGGTGTTCCATGTTGTTTTCATGTTGTTTCCCACTTGTTTTCCTTACACTTTATGCCATTTTTATCGATTTCCCGGGACTAACCTATTGACAAGATGCCACAGAGCCAGTTCCTGTTTTCTGCTGTTTTTAGTTTCGGAAAAGTTGTTCTAGAAATATTCTCGGAATTGGACGATTCGAAAGCCAGAAGTCTTAGAAGTCCCGGAAGCTTCCAAAAGTCCCGAAGAGCCCCGGAGGGGGGCCAAAAGGTGGCTACACCATAGGGTGGCGCCACCACCCCCCTTGCCGCGCCACCAGGTGATGTGGGCTCCATGGCCACCCCCGGCATCGCCCTTTATCCTATATATACTCCCCGATGCATAAACCCTAGAAGAATTGACCTTTTCCACAAAATACATCCATAGCTCCGCCGCCGCCGCCGACAAGTTTCGGGGTACAAATCTCTATTCTGGCACCCTGCCGGGATGGGGAAGTGCCCCCGGAAGCCATCTCCATCGACTCCACCGCCATCTCCATCGCCGTTGTTATCTCCTATGATGAGGAGGTAGTAGTTTTCCCCCGAGGCCGAGGGCTCTACCGGTAGCTATGCGGTTTATCTCTCTCTCCCATGGTGTGATCTATATGTGATCATGAGCTTTGTAATCTATTTCAATTCATAGATGTTACTCTTCATCTTTTGCTACTCAAGTGCTTTATTAATATGAACTTTGGAGTCACCTTGTCCCGCGGTGTGAAGGTGACAGTGTGCACATCGTGTGTGTGTCTTCTCTATGAATTGTGGTGTTTGTCTAGTACCTTCTGGGGCGCTCATAAAGACAGCGTGGGGTTAACTAGACATGGGACTGCTTACTTTAAGGAATGCTTTTTGCAGCCCTACGCAATGATTAGTGTTCATTATTTATTATGAGATCTCCGTAAACACTTTGATCACGGTGTAAAGGTGACAGTGTGTGCACCGTGTGGTTTAGCATTATATTTATATTTTGTGTTGGATAACCCTATGAAATTGTGGTGTTTGCGTGGAACCATCTGGGTCCTATGGTGATAGCATGGGGGTTACTTGGTTGGGAAAGTGCTTACTCTGAGGAGTGTTGTTAAAGCCCTACGCATGGATTGGTGTGATCATTGTTGAGAGTGTCCTCTACTGAAAGTGGGATCCCTAGGCCTTATTTCAAAGCATTGAAACACCGTTTTCCGCCTGTTCTGCTACATGTTTGCTTGCTTCCATTTTTTTCAGATTTCTATTATCACTTATTATCATCCATAATACTTGCATTTTACACTCTCTTCGCGAAACTAGTGCACCTATATACCTGACAAGTATTTTGGGTCTGTTGGGGACACAAGAGCCTTCTTGTATCTTAATTGCAGGGTTGCTTGAGAGGGATATCTTTGACCTCTACCTCCCTGAGTTCGATAAACCTTGGGTGATCCACTTATGGGAAACTTGCTGCTGTTCTACAAACCTCTGCACTTGGAGGCCCAACACTGTCTACAAGAATAGAAGCGTGCGTAGACATCACCTACCCTCTTTAGAGATGCACGTAAATTTATTTTATCTTGTGATGAATGTCAAAGAGTAGGGAATATTTGTAGATGTAATGAAATGCCTATGAGCTTTTCTCTTGTTAGTGAACCTTTTGATTGTTGGGAATTTGACTTTATGGGTCCTTTTCCTCCTTCGAATGGTTATACCCATATTGTTGTTGTTGTTGATTACGTTACTAAGTTGGTAGAAGCTATACCTACTAAAAGTGTTGATGGTAAGACTTCTATAAAAAATGCTTAAAGATGTTATTTGCCATAGGTAGGGTGTGCCTAGATATCTTATGACTGATGGAGGTTCTCATTTTATTCATGGTGGTTTTAGAAAGACCCTTGCTAAATATGATGTTAATCATAGAATTGCCTCAGCTTATCATCCTCAAACTAGTGGGCAAATAGAATTATCAAATAGATAAATTAAATCTATCTTGCAAAAGATTGTTAATAAATCTAGGAAGAATTGGTCAGATAAGTTGAACGATGCTTTATGGGCTTATAGAACTGCTTATAAAAATCCTATGGGTATGTCTCCTTATAAAATGGTTTATGGAAAAGCTTGTCACTTGCCTTTAGAATTAGAACACAAAGCTTATTGGGCAGTGAAATAATTAAATAAAGATTTTAAACTTGCTGGTAAGAAAAGAATGCTTGATTTGAATCATTTAGATGAATGGAGATGTGAAGCTTATGAAAATGCCAAGCTCTTTAAAGAGAAATTTAAACAATGGCATGATAAAAGAATCCTTAAAAGAGAGTTTCATGTTGGTGAGAAAGTTCTATTGTATCGGTCTCGTCTCAGATTTTTTGCAGGAAAATTACTCTCCCGATGGGAAGGACCTTATATTATTGAAGAAGTGTATCGTTCGGGTGCAATCAAAATTGCTTCCCTCAAAGATAACACTACACAAGTGGTAAATGGACAAAGACTCAAACATTATATTTCTGGGGATTCCTATGATGAAGATGTGGATGTTATTCAAGTAATGACTCCGGAGAAGTTCATAAGGGGAAGATTCAAGAATCTGCAGAGACTGTTTTGGAATAGGTAACAGTTTTGTTAAGAAAAATTTCGCGAAATACCTTTTTAGTTATAAATTATCTGTTTTTAGAAAATATGAAAAATACCGAGCCGAAGAGGAGTTGGAGAAGGTGCCCGGAGGCACCACACCATGAGGTGGCGCGGGCCCACCCTTGGCCGCGCCAGCCTATGGTGTGGGCGCCCCGGAGCCCCTCTCCGACTCGTTTTCAACCTGGACTTTCCTTTCGTTATGCATATTTTTGCTATATAATCCCCCGGACCCCCCGAGGTCCGTATATCATTTTCTCATCGTGTTTCTGTTTCGAGCTGTTTCGGCCAGGTTACATCTTCACATCTAAAGCCACAATGTCCTCTCCTGGATCTCCCAAAGACAGTTTCTTTGAGAACATTGTCAACCCGTACATGAACGAGTTGAAGATGCATCCCAAGGAATTTCCGTTCAAGGACGGGGAGGTGCAGATTGAAGATGTTCGGCGCCCTAAAGGAGAAGGCAGTCGGGAAACTATGATGGAAGAACTGGAGCAAGAAGTCTTTAGGTACAAGAAGATGGCGGAGCGTGAAGTTGAGATCATCCACACGATAAAGACGGAACATATCGCTGAATACAAGAAGGAGAACTTGAAGCTTTGGGAGGAGATCTTCTCACTCACCAACACCACCACTACCAAATTCCGTGCGATCTGGAACTTTTTGAGCGGAACGTTTTGATAACGTCGCGCGGTTTCCGTCGCGGATGGCTGAAAAGTGGAATTTGCTCTCGACGTATTAGTTTGGTCCGTCGCAGACTGGTTTTGCCCGACTTTTTGCTAGTTTTACGTCACGGATTTTCGTCTCTGTCCCAGTAGCCCACTAAGAGACCAGTTGCCTTCGACGAAACTTGCTTGGTCACGTAGAACGTCGCGAATTTTTCTTGGGGCCACACATCCTGCCCTGTTTGACTGCTTTGACTGGCTACGACCACACCCTTGGTGCCTGGCCCCACCTTCAGGCCGTGTGCACCATTTTTAGCCGTTGGTACTGTGGGACCCAATTTAGCCGTTGACACAGCTGAACGTACCAATTAAATAACTCGACCACACCACAGCAAAGCCACTTCCGTCAATATTCCGCCGCCGCTGCCGTAAATCCTCCGTCGTTACTATACCGCTGCCGCTGACGAGGCCGCGCAGCTAAATTTCCCTCTCCTCTTTCTCCCTTGGCGATTCTAGGGTTCTTCCCTGTCGCCCCTATCTCACATGGCGCGCAGGGAAAGCATGGCTGCTAGCGGCGAGAGTTCGTGCTTGTCGCACGAAGGGGGGTTTCCTCCTCGCCGCCGCAAACCTATCCCATACACTCCGGCGCCCTTGGAACACTCCAATGAAACAAAATGTATGTGCAGTTTGAAGACGGCCATGTGGATTTCTTGGACCGACCATAATCCAGGCCGGAGATTCCTGAAATGCCAAAGACGCTTGGTAAAGATTCCCGCTTTAGTTTCAGTTTGGTTGCAAGATTTTGCGTTTGGTTAAATTTTATCTTATTTTGGTTGCAGAAGTATGGCATTCCTTATGGTTGTGTAAAGTTCCCATGGCATGACCCGGAATGGTCAGAATTCCAGGAACACGTGGTTCTTCAACCGCGTAATGCAGTGTTTAGAGAGAAGGACGAGAATAGCACATTGCAGGAAGAGATAAGTGCACTAAGGCAGAAGCTAGATCAGGTGTTGTGGCAAGGGGTACACAGAGAAGGTGCTGATGAAGCTGCTGGAAAACTTGCTCATGAAGGCAAGATTCAAGATTCTGGCCACAATCTATTGATGATTTGGGTTTTTTCAGTTTTATTTGAAATGTGTCTTGGCATGATGATGTCTGGCAGTTGAGTAATGGCATATTAGCAATGTAAGGAAGATAATTGGGTAATGGTAGCACTTGAGTAATATCATGTTCGCGATCAATTTTATGAGCACTTGTATGTACTCTATGTTTAATGCTATGGTTTTGACATATACGAGACAAATAGCTAAAAATCACACACACACAAAAAAAAATTCAAAGAAAATGCAAGAATGCACTTTAGTTCAACACAAGCATACACACACGCATGCACATCAGTTCAACACAAGCATGCAAGAAGGCATGCACAACAGTTCAACACACAACACGCAAACAGGCATGCACATCAGTTCAACAAACGCATGCACACAAAGCATGCAAAATCAGTTCGACACAAGCTTGCACAGAGGCATGCAACACTAGTCTGCATCGCTATCATCTGCAGGCAGTGCACCCGGATCACTGTCATACTCCGCATATGTGTCGTCTACTTCATCATCACTGACTTCTAATTCATCGTCACCATCTTGTACTTCACCTTCCTTATGCTGCACAGACACTTTTTTCCGATCTTTGATATAAGCCCAAATCTCATCTGCTGAGAGGATGCGGGGAGCCATGTCAGTGCGCTCCAGAGTAGCCGGAGGAGGAGGATGGGATATCGGGTCAGCGGGAACATCCTCATTGTCAGAGACTTCGACATCTTGATGTCCTAGAATACTAGGCCTCTCCTCCTCATCTCTTTGTCCTTCTCATGTTCGGACACATCAAAGGTCCGCCTATGCTCAAATTTTTGGACTATTCGCCAGTGTTCTCCCCTACATTGTCTGGCATATAGAACACTTTCTATGCCTAGGTTGACAGGATATATTTATCATCCTCGTACCACAAATTGGAACTATTGATGCTCCCGAAAAGTTTATCATACTTTTCTAGTTTAAACTTGCGCATGCCTCTGCCTGCTTCGAGACAATACCAGTCACAGCCAAAAAGAACAATTGTCCGTTTATGTTTCTCGGTAGAGATATAAGTCAGATCTTTGATTTCCTTGAGGACACCATAAAAATCTCTTGCGTCCCCGCTGTGATCTCCAACAGCCATGACTCCATTGTTTTGTGTTTTCTTGCCTTCTTCACGCTCAGCGGTGACAAACCGAACTAAGTTCACATGACAAACTGAATATGTTTTAACTTTGCTATGTGGGCCAAGTGCCAATGCGAACAACTCATCTTCATGAACTTCTGGTCTTTCCCGTGCCTTGTTCATCATCTGTGTACCACAGAAAAAGAAAAACAATATGGTCAAAATCATGCAATGAAATGCAAAAGGTCAAAGAGAAATGCAAAAGGAAACTTGCATGCTCTTTGAACCATCTTGGAAAATCCTAGTCAACCCTAACTTCGACATCACGTGTCCCTTCATTGGCGTCAGATTCTGTCTGGCGGGTTCCAGGAGTACTTAGAGTCGAAACTCCCGGATCTGGCGGAACGAGGGGAATCTTGCCACGAGGTGGGCCCTAACATTGTCTTTGGTGGTCCTTGGACATAAACTAACACAACCACGCAATCGGTTCCACTTTGCTACCCCCTTCCGGCTCATGTACGCGGAGATGCCAGAACGGCGGTTTCGTCTTTTCCCCAACGGGGCTAGGGTTTCCCCGGAGAGGGACTCCTGAGCGTATGAATGCCACCACAACACATGGTATGCCATACCATATGTGTTATAATGTGGCATGGGTCTTGGATGCCAAACATTCCCTCACTCTCTGTGTTAGGGCTTCACCGGCGTCGGATTCTCTCTAGCGGGTTCCACGACTACTTAGAGCCCAAAACTCCCGGATCTGACATAACGGGGGAAATCTTGCCAAGAGGTTGGCCCTACCATTGACTTGGGTGGTCCTTGGGCCTAATATAACACAACCAAGCAATTGGTTCCACCTTTCTACCCCCTTCCGGCCCATGTAGAGGGGCCCGAATGGCAGTTCCATCTTTTTCCCTAAGGGGCTATGGTTTCTCCGAAGAGGGGCTCCGGAGCGTCTGAATGTCAGCACGTGGTATTCCATACAATGTGTGTTTCCATACCATGTGTGATATGAAGTGTGGCAATTGTCTTGGATGACCAAGATTCCCTCATTCTCTTTGTTAGGGCTTCATCGGCGTCGGGTTCTCTTTGGCGGGTTCCAGGACTACTTAGAGACGAAACTCCCGGATCTGGCGGAACGGGGGAAATCATGCCAAGAGGTTGCCCCTACCATTGACTTTGGTGTTCCTTGGACCTAACCTAACACAAACAAGCAATCGGTTCCACTTTTCTACCCCTTCCAGCTCATGTACGCGGAGAGGCCAGAACGGCGGTTCCGTCTTTTTCCCCAACGGGGCTAGGGTTTCCCCGGAGAGGGACTCCGGAGCGTATGAATGCCACCACAACACATGGTATGTCATACCATATGTGTTAGAGTGTGGCATGGGTCTTGGATTCCAAATATTCCCTCACTCTCTGTGTTAGGGCTTCACTAGCGTCGGATTCTCTCTAGCGGGTTCCACGACTACTTAGAGCCCGAAACTCCCGGATCTGACAGAACGGGGGAAATATTGCCAAGAGGTTGGCCCTACCATTGACTTGGGTGTTCCTTGGTCCTAATATATAACACAACCAAGCAATTTGTTCCAGCGTGCTACCCCCTTCCGGCTCACGTAGAGGGGCCAGAACGGTAGTTCCGTCTTTTCCCCCAAGGGGCTAAGGTTTCTCCGAAGAGTGGCTCTGGAGCGTCTGGATGCATCACGACACATGGTATGCCATACCATGTGTTTTTCCATACCTTGTGTTATTTATGGTGTGGCAAGTGTCTTGGATGACCAAGATTCCCTTACTCTCTGTGTTAGGGCTTCACCGGCGTCGGATTCTCTCTAGCGGGTTCGAGGACTACTTAGAGCCGAAACTCCCGGATCTGGCGGAACGGGGGGAATCTTGCCAATAGGTGGGCCGTAAAATTGTCTTTGGTTTTACTTGGGCCTAACGTACCACAACCAAGAAACTGGTTCCACTTTGCTACCCACTTCCGGCTCATGTACGCGGAGAGGACGGAACAGCGGTTCTGTCTTTTTCCTCACAGGGCTAGGGTTTCCCCAGAGAGGGGCTTCGGAGCGTATGAATGCCACCACAGCACATGGTATGCCATACCATATGTTTTAGAGTGTGACATGGGTCTTGGATGCCAAATATTCCTTCACTCTCCGTGTTAGGGCTTCACCGGCGTCGGATTCTGTCAAGAGGGTTCCATGACTACTTCGAGCCCGAAACTTCCGGATCTGACAGAACGGGGGAAATATTGCCAAGAGGTTGGTCCTACCATTGAGTTGGGTGTTCCTTGGGCCTAATATAACTCAACCAAGCAATTGTTTCCACCTTGCTGCCCCCTTCCAAATCACGTAGAGGGGCCAGAACGACAGTTCCGTCTTTTTCCCCAAGGGGTTATGTTTTCTCCGAAGACGGGCTCCAGAGCGTCTCAATGCCACCACGGCACATGGTATTCCATACCATGTGTGAGATAGAGTGTGGACAGTGTCTTTGATGACCAAGATTCCCTCACTCTCTTTGTTAGGGCTTCATCGGTGTCGGATTCTCTCTGGCGGGTTCTAGGACTACTTAGAGTCGAAACTCCCGGATCTGGCGGAACGGGGGGAATCTTGGCAAGAGGTGGGACCTAACATTGTCTTTGGTGTTACTTGGACATAACCTAACACAACCAATCAATCGGTTCCACTTTTCTACCCCCTTCCGGCTCATGTAAGCGGAGAGGCCAGAACGGTGGTTCCGTCTTTTTCCCCAACGGGGCTAGGGTTTCCCCGGAGAGGGACTCTAGAGCGTATGAATGCCACCACACCACATGGTATGCCTTAGAATATGTGTTAGAGTTTGGCATGGGTCATGGATGCAAAACATTCCCTCACTCTCTGTGTTAGGGCTTCACCGGCGTCGGATTTTCTCTAGCGGGTTCCACGACTACTTAGAGCCCAAAACTCCCGGATCTGACAGAACAGGGGGAATCTTGCCAAGAGGTTGGCCCTAACATTTACTTGGGTGTTCCTTGGGAATAATATAACACAACCAACAAATTGTTTCCACCTTTCAACCCCCTTCCGTCTCACGTAGAGGGGCTAGAACGGCAGTTCCGTCCTTTTCCTCGAGGGGCTAAGGTTTCTCCGAAGAGGGGCTCCGGAGCGCATCTAAATGGCACCACAGCACATCGTATGCCATACCATGTGTGTTTCCATGCCATGTGTGATATAGAGTGTGGAAAGTGTCTTGGATGACCAAGATTCCCTCACTCTCTTTGTTAGGGATTCATCGGTGTCGGATTCTCTCTGGCGGGTTCCAGGACTACTTAGAGTCGAAACTCCCGGTTCTGGCGGAACGGGGGGGGGGGGGGGATCTTGCCAAGAGGTGGTACCTAACATTGTCTTTGGTGTTCCTTGGACATAAACTAACACAACCCAGCAATCGGTTCCACTTTGCTACCCCCTTCCGGCTCATGTATGCGGAGAGGCCAGAACGGCGGTTCCGTCTTTTTCCCCAACGAGGCTAGGGTTTCCCCGGAGAGGGTCTCCGGAGCGTATGAATTCCACCACAGCACATGGTATGACATACCATATGTGTTAGAGTTTGGCATGGGTCTTGGATGCCAAACATTCACTCACTCTCTTTGTTAGGGCTTCACCGGCGTCAGATTCTTTCCAGCGGGTTCCACGACTACTTAGAGCCCGGAACTCCCGGATCTGACAGAAAGGGGGAAATCTTGCCAAGAGGGTGGTCCTACCATTGACTTGGGTGTTCCTTGGGCCTAATATAACACAACCAATCATTTTGTTCCACCTTGCTACCCCCTTCCGGCTCACGTAGAGGGGCCAGAACGGCAGTTCCGTCTTTTCCCAAGGGGCTATGGTTTCTCCGAAGAGGGGCTCCGGAGCGTCTGAATGCCAGCACATGGTATGCCATACCATGTGTGTTGCCATACCATGTGTGATATAGAGTGTTTCAAGTGTCTTGGATGACCAAGATTCCCTCACTCTCTTTGTTAGGGCTTCATCGGCGTCGGATTCTCTCTGGCGGGTTCCAAGACTACTTAGAGCCGAAACTCCCGAATCTGGCGGAACGGGGGAAATCGTGCCAAGAGGTGGTCCCTACCATTTAATTTTTTGTTTCTTGGACCTAACCTAACAGAACCAAGAAATCGGTTCCGCTTTTCTACCCCATTCCGGCTCATGTACGCGGAGAGGCCAGAACGGCGGTTCCGTCTTTTTCCACAACGCGGCTAGGGTTTCCCCGGAGAGGGACTCCAGAGCGTATGAATGCCACAACAACACATGGTATTCCATACCATATGTTTTAGAGTGTGGCATGGTTCTTGGATTCCAAATATTCCCTCACTCTCTATGTTAGGGCTTAACCAGCGTCGGATTCTCTCTAGCGGGTTTCACGACTACTTAGAGCCCAAAACTCCCGGATCTGACAGAAGGGAGGAAATATTGCCAAGAGCTTGGCCCTACCATTGACTTGGGTGTTCCCTCGGTATAATATAACACAACCAAGCAATTGGTTCCACCTTGCTACCCACTTCCGGCTCACGTAGATGGGACAAAACTGCAGTTCCGTTTTTTCCCCAAGGGGCTATGGTTTCTCCGAAGAGGAGCTCGGAGCGTATGAATGCCACCACAGCAATTGGTCTGCCATACCATGTGTGTTTCCATACCATGTGTGATATAGTGTGGTAAGTTTCTTGGATTACGAAGATTCCCTCACTCTCTGTGTTAGGGCTTCACCGGCGTCGGATTCTCTCTGGCGGGTTCCAGGACTACTTAGCGCAAAAACTCCCGGATCTGGCAGAACGGGGGGAATCTTGCCAAGAGGTGGTCCCTAACATTTTATTTGGTGTTCTTAGTACCTAACCTGACACAACCAAGCAATTGTTTGACTTTGCTACCCCCTTCCGGCTGATGTACGCATAGAGGCCAACATGGCGGTTCCGTCTTTTTCCCCAACAGGGCTAGGGTTTCCCCGGAGAGTGGCTCCGGAGTGTGTGAATGCCACCACAGAACATGGTATTCCATACCATGTGTGTTAGAGTGTGGCATGAGTATTGGATGCCAAATATTCCCTCACTCTCTGTGTTAGGGGTTCACCGGCGTTGGATTCTCTCTAGCGAGTTCTACGACTACTTAGAGCCCGAAACTCCCGGATCTGACAGAACGAGGGGAATCTTGCCAAGAGGTTGGCCATACCATTTACTTGGGTGTTCCTTGGGCCTAATATAACACAACAAAGCAATTGATTCCACCTTGCGACCCCCTTCCGGCTCACATAGAGGGGCCAGAATGGTAGTTCCGTCCTTTTCCTCAAGGGGCTAAGGTTTCTCCGAAGAGGGGTTCCGGAGCGCGTCTAAATGCCACCACAGCACATCGTATTCCATACCATGTGTGTTTCCATACCATGTGTGATATAGAGTGTGGAAAGTTTCTTGGATGACCAAGATTCCCTCACTCTCTTTGTTAGGGATTCATCGGCGTCGGATTCTCTTTGGCGGGTTCCAGGACTTCTTAGAGTCGAAACTCCCGGATCTAGCGGAACGGGGGGAATCTTGCCAAGAGGTGGGCCCTAACATTTTATTTGGTGTTCCTTGGAAATAAACTAACAAAACCAAGCAATCGGTTCCACTTTGCTACCCCCTTCCGGCTCATCTACGCGGAGAGGTCACAACGGTGGTTCCGTCTTTTTCCCCAACGGGGCTAGGGTTTCCCCGGAGAGGGACTCCGGAGCGTATGAATTCCACCACAGCACATGGTATGCCATAACATATGTGTTGTAGTTTTTCATGGGTCTTGGATGCCTAAAATTCCCTCACTCTCTGCGTTAGGGCTTCACCGGCGTCGGATTCTCTCTAGCGGGTTCCACGACTACTTTGAGCCCGAAACTCCCGGATCTGACAAAACGGGGGAAATCTTGCCAAGAGGTTGGCCCTACCATTGAATTGGGTGTTACTTGGTCATAATATCACACAACCAAACAATTGGTTCTACATTTATACCCCCTTACGACTCACATAGAGGGACCAGAACGGCAGTTCCGTCTTTTTCCCCAAGGGGCTATGGTTTCTCCAAAGAGGGGCTCCGGAGCGTCTGAATGCCAGCACATGGTATGCCATACCATGTGTGTTTCCATACCATGTGTGATATAGAGTGTTTCAAGTGTCTTGGATGACCAAGATTCCCTCACTCTCTTTGTTATGGCTTCATCGGCGCCGGATTCTCTCTAGCTCGTTCCATGACTACTTAGAGCCGAAACTCTCGGATCTGGTGGAACGGGGGAAATATTGCCAAGAGGTGGGCCCTACCATTGAATTTGGTGTTCCTTGGACCTAACCTAACACAACCAAAAAATCAGTTCCACTTTGCTACCCCCTTCCAGCTTATGTACGCGGAGAGGCCAGAACAGCGGTTCTGTCTTTTTCCCCAACGGGGCTAGGGTTTCCCCGGAGAGGGACTCCGGAGCGTTTGAATTCCACCACATCACATGGTAGGCCTTAACATATGTGTTAGAGTTTGGCATGGGTCATGTATGCCGGACATTCCCTCACTCTCTTTGTTAGGGCTTCATCGACGTCGGATTCTCTCTGGCGGGTTCCAAGACTACTTAGAGCCGAAACTCCCGGATCTGGCGGAACGGGGGAAATATTGCCAAGAGGTGGTCCCTACCATTGACTTTTATATTTCTTGGACCTAACCTAACACAAACAATAAATCGGTTCCGCTTTTCTACCCCCTTCCGGCTCATGTACGCGGAGAGGCCATAACGGTGGTTCCATCTTTTTCCCCAACGCGGCTAGGGTTTCCCCGGAGAGGGACTCCGGAGAGTATGAATGCCACCACAACACATGGTATTCCATACCATATGTGTGTGGCATGGGTCTTGGATTCCAAATATTCCCTCACTCTCTATGTTAGGGCTTCACCAGCGTTGGATTCTCTCTTGCGGGTTCCACGACTACTTAGAGCCCAAAACTCCCGGATCTGACAGAAGGGGGGAAATCTTGCCAAGAGGTTGGCCCTACCATTGACTTGGGTGTTCCCTCGGTATAATATAACACAAATAAGCATTTTTTCCACCTTGCTACCCACTTCCGGCTCACGTAGATGGGACAAAACGGCAGTTCCGTCTTTTTCCCCATGGGGCTATGGTTTCTCCGAAGAGGAGCTCTGGAGCGTCTGAATGCCACCACAGCACATGGTATGCCATACCATGTGTGTTGACATACCATGTGTGATATAGTGTGGCAAGTGTCTTGGATTACCAAGATTCCCTCACTCTCTCTGTTAGGGCTTCACCGGTGTCAGATTCTTTCTGGCGGGTTCCAGGAATACTTAGACCAAAAACTCACGGATCTGGCGGAACGGGGGGATCTTGCCAAGAGGTGGTCCCTAACATTGTCTTTGGTGTTCCTAGTACCTAACCTGACACAACCAAGCAATTGTTTTGACGTTGCTACCCCCTTCCGGCTGATGTACGCATAGAGGCCAGAACGGCGGTTCCGTCTTTTTCCCCAACAGGGCTAGGGTTTCCCCGGAGAGTGGCTCCGGAGTGTGTGAATGCCACCACAGCACATGGTATTCCATACCATGTGTGTTAGAGCGTGGCATTAGTATTGGATGCCAAATATTCCCTCACTCTCTGTGTTAGGGGCTCACGGCGTTGGATTCTCTCTAGCGAGTTCTACGACTACTTAGAGCACGAAACTCCCGGATCTGACAGAACGGGGGGAATCTTGCCAAGAGGTTGGCCCTACCATTTACTTGGGTGTTCCTTGGGCCTAATATAACACAACCAAGAAATTGATTCCACCTTGCGACCCCCTTCCGGCTCACGTAGAGGGGCCAGAACGGGAGTTCCGTCCTTTTCCTCAAGGGGCTAAGGTTTCTCCGAAGAGGGGTTCCGAAGCGCATCTAAATGCCACCACAACAGATCGTATGCCATACCATGTGTGTTTCCATACCATGTGTGATATAGAGTGTGGAAAGTTTCTTGGATGACCATGATTCCCTCACTCTCTTTCTTAGGGATTCATCGGCGTCGGATTCTTTCTGGCGGGGTCCAGGACTACTTAGAGTCGAAACTCCCGGATCTGGCGGAACGGGGGGAATCTTTCCAAGAGGTGGGCCCTAACATTTTCTTTGGTGTTCCTTGGGCATAAACTAACACAACCAAGCAATCGGTTCCACTTTGTTACCCCCTTCCGGCTCATCTACGCGGAGAGGCCAGAACGGCGGTTCCGTCTTTTTCCCCAACGGGGCTAGGGTTGGTGTTGACGGGCTACACTTTGGTGAACTGTGAGTCTTGCTTGCCAGTACGTTTATGTACTGACCCCTTTGGGGCTGTGGTTTCCGCAGACTACGCTTACGAGGATCCCCGTGACGGCTACTACGTGGAGTTTGACGAGGCTGCTGACGAGTAGGTAGCAGACCCGGGCAGGATCCGAGACATCGTGGATGGGCTCCGTTTTCTTTTCATTCCCGGCTTCTTAAGCCAATTTGGATTTGTCTGTACTCAGACCCCTTTGATTGCTTCCGCTGAGATGTAATGATGTTATGTTGGGACATGTGTCCTCTGGATGATTGTATTTGCTATTCTCTGCCCTAGTGAGGGCCAGTTGCAACTTATTTCAATCTTTTGTGTCTTAGAGATATGTTATGTTATCATCTTGTTCAAAGCCGTTGACGTACCATGTGTGTATGGTATGAAGTATGTCAATGGTAGTGTCCTGATTTCTACGGGATAGTTTACATCGACGGTGAATAGTAAAGATTGGTTGTCACACATAAGTGTTGGCCTACTCGTAAGAGATGCGGGTGCCGGTAAGCCCCGTAATCCAATCAAAATACTGTTCAGTTCGTACGGTGAGTATCCTCTAGAAGTTCGGGTGCGACAAATGGTATCAGAGCCTGTCTGCCTGTAGGATCCCCTTTTACTGGTCGCAGTTGAGTCTAGAAACTATTTTGTAGCTATATAGGAAAAATGAAACGTGAGAGTAGGAATTCAGCCATTTTTCTTCTTTCCCCACCCACCCACCCTTTTCTGGTAAGGAAGTGCAACGTTGTTTTCTCTCCTCACCTAAACTTTCAAGTTATGATTTCACGTGTTTTGGGTTCTCCGTAGTACCTCAGGAGTTTTGGTCTCGTTTTCCCGATGTTGCTTCGATATCCTGTTCTTCTCAACGTTCTTTTCGTCCGTTGAAACCTTGTTGTTACTTTCCACTTCAGTTCTCTACCGGCGTCTAATCAAAACTTCCCCGATCATCTGCAGATGGATCTCAGGTTCTTCCCGCAGGTGGTTCGGATGACTCGTTGCGAGAGCACTGCCGGTTATCCGGAGATGCTGAGAGACATGGTCACTTATCTGGGGTTCCATTGGGCACCAGAGTACCAGGTCTACAAGCAGCAGCGAGAGTTTGACCAGACCTACTACCAGGCTATCGTCTACATTCTGTCAGATGATGGCATGAGCGTTGTCCACCGCTACGAGGCAGTAGGTTCCACAGTGGATATGGCCGTGCAGCAGGCAGCTTACGTGAGTCTCACCGTCCTCCGTGCTGACTACTGGGGGTTTGACGATTCTATCTATCGCCACATCCCCCGTGGTTACATCACTTCAGCGGGAGCTCACTTCACCCTCTACGACAACCTGGATGTCTACGAGCATGATAACACCAGGCTGCACACCACCGCTCAGTTTGTGAGGCACAGTGACGCTGTTGCCACCACACTTTCTCAGGAGTTGGCCTCAGTCAGGGAGCAGCTCTACCTTGCTTTGACTCGTCTGGCTACGTACACCACAAACTTTGTTGGAGATGAGCGCTTTGCACGTTTCCATCAGACAGTTGGACGTAGTTTGCCAGATGCTGGAGGTTACGAGCCGATCAGAGGTCCACTCCTCAATCTCGGAGCTGGTTACACTGGGATTCCACGCTTTGGAGCACAGGGAGACGACGCTTTCTACTTCACCACACCGAGAGTCGCTCTCAGAGCAGTCCCGATCTACGTGGATCGTCGTTCTACCTACTTCCGTGGGATTCCTCCACACCGTATCTCTCGTCGTACTACTCACCGCCGTCCTGCGTGATAAGCATGGGAGTACCGATGTATCCGTTCATAGCTATGTTTAGTTATCCTTTGGCTTTCAAACCATGTATTGGTGTGTTGAATATTCTGATGTATTTGAACATGTGATGATGTACCTGTTGGTTATCTATTCATGCGTCGGAATAATCTATCTTTCGGTTACCAAGTCTATCCTTTCCTGTTGTTGTGCTAAAATGCATGTCTATTTAGGATGCCGCCAACAAGGAGCAACCCGCCTGAACCACCTCCGCTCATGGAGCTGTTGACTCAGATGACTCAGGTCGTGGCCCAGATGGCCCAGATCCAGGCTAACCAGCACAACAACCAGAATGCTCCACGGGTCAGCATCAAGGAGTTCCTCAGTATGGGTCCGAGAGCTTTCGTGGCAACACGTGAGCCTCTGGATGCTCATGACTGGATCAGGGAGATGGCCAGGGCTTTGGACATTGCTCACGTTGCTGAGGAGGATAAAGTCAAGTATGCCACCTACCTACTGAAGGGTCAGGCAGCTACCTGGTGGGAGAACTACCAGACCATGAGAGCTGGATACCCTATCACCTGGGGTTGTTTCAAGGATGCCTTCCTGAAGCACCACATCCCAGATGGTCTTATGGAAAGGATGCGTGAAGAGTTCTGCTCTCTTAAGCAGGGCAAGCTGGACGTCATTGGCTACCAGAATGAGTTCAATCGCCTCGCTCGTTATGCTGGTGATGAGGTGTCCACTGAGGCCAAGAAGATGGCAAGGTTCCGCCGAGGTTTTAACCCGGAACTGAAGTACGCTCTCACCAACATCAAGTGCAAGAACTTCGAGGAGCTCGTGAACACCGCGCTCAATGAGGAGAATGGGCGCAAGGCGTTCGAAGAGTCCCGCAAGCACTCGCGTGAGGGTGGTTCCTCCTCCAACATGACCACCCCTCCGCAGAAGCGCCGCATCTGGGTGCCAAATGGTGCTGTCACTAGGGCTCCATATGCCCAAGCTTCTCAAGGCTTCGCTTCCCGCCCACCCAACCCAGCTCAGATGCAGGCTCAGAGGTTCTCAATGGGGCAGCCAAGGCCAGATGCACCTCGTGTCGTCACTTGCTACAAATGCAAGCAGACTGGACACTATGCTGATAAGTGCACTCAGAGGCAGCTACCTCCACCACCTCCTCGCCCCAACACCAACCAGGCAATGGTTCGTGCTCCCCCGGCTAAAGCCTTCAACTCCAACAACAGGCCTGTCGGGAGGACCGCGAGGGTGAATCATATCAAGGCCGACAAAGCTGAGGAAGCTGCTGACGTCGTTCTTGGTACATTCCCCGTAAACTCTAACCCAGCTAAAGTGTTGTTTGATACCGGAGCATCGCATTCTTTCGTGTCAAAGATCTTTGCAACAACAGTTAAACTACCTTTTGTTGGTTTGGGTTCCCCGCTAGTAGTAAACTCCCCTGGAGCAACTATGCAAACTTCCAAGATCAGTCATGAGAATCAGATTCTAATTGGAGGTCACATATTCCTTGCTTCCCTCATTCTGCTTGGCAATTCTGACATTGATGTCATCCTTGGCATGGATTGGTTGAAGGCCAATAAAGCTACGATTGATTGTGCTAAGAAGTCAATAACTCTGTTCCACCCGTCTGGCCAGATAGTCTATTCTCCAAGTGAATCAAGTTCTGTTCAGCTGTTCAACCTAGATGCAAAACCCCTTCCTGCAATTGAAAATGTTCCGGTGGTTTGTGAGTTCCCTGACGTCTTTCCAGAAGAGTTGCCAGGGATGCCTCCGGACAGAGCAGTTGAGTTCGTGATCGATCTTGAACCAGGTACTGCTCCAATCTCTAAGCATCCATACAAGATAGCTCCTCCTGAACTGAAATTGTTGAAGGAGCAAATCGATATGTACATGGAGAAAGGTTACATTCAACCTAGTTCTTCCGCTTGGGGTTGCCCAACTCTGTTCGTTGCCAAGGAGGATCAAACAAAAAGACTCGTGGTTGACTATCGTCCTCTCAACGAGAAAACAATCAAAAACAAGTATCCAATTCCTCGTATCGATGATCTTTTTGATCAACTTGCTGGAGCCTCAATATTCTCAAAGCCGGACTTGAGGATGGGTTACCATCAAATAAAGATCAGAAAGGAAGATATTCCAAAAACAGCTTTCACCACTCGGTACGGTCTATATGAATACACCGTCATGTCCTTTGGTCTCACCAATGCACCGGTGACATTCTCAAGACTCATGAATTCTGTCTTCCATGAATACCTCGACAAGTTCGTCGTGGTATATCTCGATGATATTCTAGTCTACTCAAAATCCGAGGAAGAGCATGGAGAACACCTTCGTCTCACTCTCATGAAACTTCGCGAGCATCGTCTATATGCCAAGTTCTCCAAATGTGAGTTCTGGATTCCAGAAGTTGCTTACCTTGGTCATGTCATCTCTGCCAAGGGCATAGCCATTGATCCAGAAAAGGTTAAAGCAATTGTTGATTGGAAACCTCCTAAGACGGTAAAACAAGTTAGAAGCTTTCTAGGCTTGGCTAGCTATTGCCGTCGTTTCGTCCAAAACTTTTCCAAGATTGCCAAACCTCTCACTGATCTCACCAAGAAGGACAAGAAGTTCGTTTGGTCTCCACAATGTGATGAAAGTTTCAATCTCCTGAAGACTAAACTCACTTCTACCCCAGTTCTGGTTGGCCCAGATACTACGAAACCTTTCCAGATATTCTGCGATGCATCTCTCCAAGGTCTAGGTGCAGTTCTTATGCAAGAACGTCAAGTTGTGGCTTATGCTTCACGTCAGTTGAACCCACATGAGCAAAACTATCCCACACATGATCTAGAACTTGCAGCAGTTGTGTTTGCCCTCAAGAAATGGAGGCAATACTTGTTGGGTAACCGCACTGAAATCTTTTCCGATCATAAGAGTCTGAAATACATCTTCACTCAACCAGATCTAAACCTCAGGCAAAGGAGATGGGTTGAAAAGATTAAAGACTTTGATCTCACCATTTCTTACACTCCAGGCAAGGCTAATGTTATGGCCGATGCTCTCAGTCGCAAGTCATATTGCAATAATCTCATGATCATGGAAAGCCAACCTCCACTTCATGAAGAATTCCAGAAGCTGAACCTTGGTCTTGTTCCTCAAGGCTATCTTGCTAGTTTGACAGCCAGTCCAACTCTCGAGGACAAGATTCGTTCTGAACAACTTCGTGATGTTGAAATCAAGAAGATGGTAGAACACATCAAACAAGGAAAGGAGAAATTTAAGTCCTTCTCAATGGATGACAAAGGAACTGTGTTCTTTCAAGGACGCATTGCAGTTCCTCAAGTTCAAAGTCTCAAAGATGTCATTCTCAAGGAGGCTCATGAAACTCCTCTCTCCATTCACCCTGGAAGTACAAAGATGTACCAGGATCTTAAGACACTGTATTGGTGGCATGGCATGAAACGTGAAATTGCTCAATACGTTTCTGAATGCGACGTTTGTCAACGTGTTAAGGCAGTCCATCAGAAAACAGCCGGTCTACTCCAACCTCTGAAAATTCCTGAGTGGAAGTGGGACATGATTGAAATGGACTTCGTCACTGGTTTTCCAAAGTCCAAGAAGGGCAACGATGCAATCTTCGTTGTTATTGATCGTCTCACTAAAGTAGCTCACTTCTTTGCTGTCAAGGAAACTATCTCAGCTAGCCAGTTAGCAGAGCTCTACACAGCAAAGATTGTTCCTCTTCATGGTGTTCCATTGTAAATAAGCTCAGACCGTGGAAGTATCTTCACTTCTCATTTCTGGAAGAGTTTTCAAGAAGCATTGGGCACCAAACTTCTGTTCAGCACAGCTTATCACCCTCAGTCTCAGGGGCAAGTCGAAAGAGTCAATCAGATTCTCGAGGATATGCTCAGAGCATGTGGTATCTCCTTTGGCATGAAATGGGAGGATTGCCTTCCATATGCTGAATTCTCCTACAACAACAGCTACCAGGCAAGCCTGGGCATGGCACCATTTGAAGCACTCTATGGCTGCAGATGCAGGAGTCCAATCAATTGGTCTGGAGCTGGTGAACGTTCACTCTTAGGCCCTGACATTGTTAAGGAAGCCGAGGAGAAAGTTCGTATCATTCGTGACAATCTCAAGATTGCTCAGTCCCGTCAGAAAAGCTACTATGACAGCAAGCACAGGGATATGATCTATGCACCTAGTGACAAGGCATATCTCCGTGTAACTCCCCTCAGAGGCACTCATCGTTTTGGTGTGAAAGGAAAGCTTGCACCAAGATACATTGGTCCTTTCAACATTCTCTCAAGGCGTGCAGAAAATTCCTATCGTCTTGAACTTCCAGAAAAGCTATCCAAGGTGCACGATGTGTTCCACGTATCACAGCTCAAGAAGTGTTTCAAAGATCCAGATCATGCAGTTGATCATGATTCCATTGAACTGCAAGATGATCTATCTTATGAGGAGCACCCTGTTCGTATTCTCGATGAGACCGAGCGTAAGACTCGCAACAAGAGCACCAAGTTCTTGAAAGTGCAGTGGTCGCATCATTCCGATAAAGAGGCAACGTGGGAGACCGAAGAGGATCTTCGCAAGAAGTATCCGGACCTTTTCCTTTCTCAGTAGGAATCTCGGGGCGCGATTCCTTCAAGGGGGGGGCGTTTTGTAACATCCCAAGTATGAAACCATCCCCTTAGAATGTTTGTTGCATGTTTATTAAAGTATTGCATCATGTCATCATATTGTTTTCATTCTGTTTGCATTTGTTTCTTATTTGATGCATCTGTTTTTCCCAATTCAAATTTAAACTTTATTCAAACAATTGTTTCATACTTGCTCTGTTACAACATTTGAAATAAAAATCACAAATAAAAAACAACCAATTTGTTTCATTTTATTCCATAGTGATCACTTGTTAAAATGATGGTTTTAAATCAATCATTTAAATTCCAAATCATATTTAACTTCAAATCAAGCATCAAACAGCAACCAATTTGAATTCATGCAAATTATAAAACAAATTTAATCAATGGGTTATAATTAACATAGGGGTTACCCTATTTAAAAGTTGGTTTTTATTAATGATCATTTAATATTAAAATTTCACCCAAATTTGATTTAAATTCAAACAGCAAACAAATTTCAAACTTTTTGAAAATAAAAGTTAACACCTGTTTGCAAATGGCCTAAGGAACTCCCCCTAATTTTTCCAATTTTTTTACTAACCTAAAAACCATCTTTTTCTTCCAATTACTAATTCAGCAAAAAAAAGAGGGAGAAATAAAAATTTTAAAACGTTTTTGGCGCCAACAGGGAGAGTGGGCTGCGCCCAGCCCACTTCTCCATTTCCTTCCCCTCGCGCGTCAAGCCCAGCCCGTCACTTAACGCGTACCGCTTCGATCGTTTTTTTTCTGCCTTCGTCTTCCTGTACGGCGATGAATCCGTGCTGCCACGGCGGCAGGAGCTCGAGCAGACGGTGATCCATCCCCGTGCCCCCCTATATAACTAGCCCTAGGGCAGCGCCGCCAACCCTAACCCCTAGGTCTGCTGTTCCCCTCGAGAGCGCCGCCGCCAATCCCTCTCCTCGTCGTTTTCCCTCCTCACTGTCGCCACACCGGAATCCGCCGCTCTGAACCCGCCATGGCCGCAACCACCTCACAGCACCACTCCCTCGTCTAGCCCCTGAAATCGAACCTCCACCTTCTCCTCGTCCGTTTAGACACCAGAGCCACCCCGGAGAGCCCCTGGATACGCGCCGCCGTCCACGTCGCCGCCGTTCTGCCCCGAGTACTGCAACCGCGACCATCTCCCGGTGAGCCACCGCGGCATCCGTCCCCTTCCCTCTCTGTTGCACCGTGCACGCGTCTGCACAAGCATCCCTGCACACCGCACCCCCAGATCGCAGCAGCCACGAGCACGGCACACGGCAGATCGCCGCCGGTGACCATGTTTCTGTCAGGTTCAGTCGCTGTCGCGCGCAAAGTTCAGTTAGTGGTTAGATCTGAACAATACCTTGCACTCGCCCTCGTTACTGACAAAACTGAAGCAGCAACGCAGTGGTTGCGCTGCTCTGTTCCTTGCGCGCGGTCGTGGGATCGATCCCCCGCGGCCGCAGATAAAAACCATCCTTTTTCCCGCAGCGGAAGCTGGCAGGGCCCACCTGTAAGCCACGGTGGTTGCCACGCAAGCGCAAGGCACGCCACGCTGGCCCGTGGCCCACCCTGCAGTGGTTGTGGCTAGCTGGTAGCGCTGTAACAAATGTTTAAACACTTTTCTGTTTCAAAATAGAACCTTTTTAGTTACAGTTTGGTCCTCAATTTTAATTTGTTAATAACTTTTAATCTATAACACTAAATAATAAACTCTAAACATGTTTGTTGTGCTAACTTAAATTGTCTATCCAACTATGCCATTTGCTTCCTGTTTTGAAATTTCAAAATGTAATTCAAATTTGAATTCAAATAATTCAAATGCAATTTTCTAAATTCCATAACTAATTCATCTTTAATCCAAATAATGCAAATAAAATATGTTTTCCATACCATTTTGAACCACCTATTCAAATATAAATTTTTTTTCATGGTTTGAATAATTTAAATTGCTTAATTAATTTAATCCTTGTTTAATTCATTTAAATTTGATAAAATCATAACTTGCTCAAAATAATTTTTTTTTTAACATGCAAAATATGTTTTCAAACCATCAAAGCATAAACTTTTCAAATGTGAATTTGAATTTATGTTTTGACTAAATAAAATTCAAGTAATATTCATGCTTGTTTTAAATTCATTTAAAACTTGTTTAATTTGTTTAAGTCATAATAAATTCATCCAAATTCCTTTTTCAATATTTGAAACATGTAATCCACCCAAAATTTCATGATCTTTTCAAATATGAATTTTGTTATTCATTTTGCACAATTTATCTTGGTGAAAACAACAAATACATGTGTGTCACCTTTAAGGAACCAAAAATTCTTTAACTTAATAAATAAAAATTCTAAATTGCTAAACCTCATTTCAAATTGGTTCTAATGTTGTTATTTTGTTGTTTTCCTCATCCATGCATCATACTAAACCACTAGCACCTGTTGATTAGTTGGAAAACAAATAATTTAACCAAAATCCATGGGCTTTTCATATGCAACTCAAAATTGCATATGTGTCCATTTAAATTGTGTTACCATGTCAATTAGTTTATTTTGATGCATCTATTAAATTGACATGCATCATCCCATGATTGTGCACTATGCCATGATATTGATTGTTTATATTTCTTCCTTGTTTGTTTGCTTCTTCTCGGATAGACGACGACGTTGAGACCGACGATCTTTACGACACCCCTTCTGAGGATCTAGCTCAGTACCCGGCTGCTGAGTTTGCAGGCAAGTTATCACTCACATGAACCATTGTGTTCCTTTCAACATTGGTTAACGATACTTTCCGTTGTCTATTTCTGCTAGCCATATGTATCGTTGCTTCTGTTACGAACCTATCACATGATACCCTAACCCCTGATATTGCCACACCTCCAGTCCTATAACCCCGTTGCTTGGGCCCGTGTCTTACTAGCATGCTTAGGGTTGTTTTGCTCGAGTCTGTTATCAGTTACTTTCTGTTATCATATCTGCTTATATTCTGGGGCTCGATGTTAAACAACAACCTGTTAATTTGAGGTAATAATAATTTGCTGATAAGGCACCGGCAGGAGGCCCGGCGTGGTTCTGAGGCCTGCTAGTGTCGACCCTAATAGGAAAAGGGTCTTGTCTACTGATCCATGATGAGCGCACTATCCGCATGTGGGAAGCGTGTATGGGCGCCCCCCTCAATTTGATTCGATTCGCATCTCGTCCAAATCACCACACTTAGTTCGGGCTTTCCATTTGATGCACGCATATGCAGGTACGAACCCGAGGCCAGGGTGGAACTTTTGTAGTCGGCATTTAGGGCGGCGTGGTCTTCCAGTGCTATGAGGGTCCCCTTTTCTTCGTGGGGCTCGATTAGCCGCGCACGCACAACACGTGGTGCTTTGGGCTTGATGCGAAGAAGAGTTGAGTTGTGTTGAGTGCCCCGCTTGGTGGGAAAGGCCTTTCCATCTGGCGGGTTATTCTTATGTGTACGGCCAAATTGGTGCACCCCTGCAGGGATAAATCTTCTCGAGAAGCCGTGTTTTCCGCGGTTATGGTTAACTTGGTGAAAGTACTGGCTAACAAGTACTCAGAACAACTTACATCTAACTAATGACAACTTGACTAGTAATAGGCTTATTGACACAACAATTTGATCCATCATTAATCCAACTGGGTGAGTTATCCTCGGATTGCTTCTTTGGATAAGGGGCGAGATCCAGGATGGGTTTGTTTGGTGGTTAGTGTTGGGAATATGCCCTAGAGGCAATCATGTATGATGTAATTCCCATTGTATTCATAAAGTTATTAAGTTGTCCTTGTTTTGAACATCTGATATATATCATTGAATATGTGATTCGATTGTGGAACTATATATTCATGTTGTTCATACTAGATTGTCCTTGGTCATTTAGGTTGTGCTGGACACACACCCTAGACTAATGTGAGTGTTGGCTGATGGCACGGTTCCACTTGTCATGGGCATGGTGATGCCATTCCAACGTTTATGGACTTGGCTAAAGAGTTTAGCAAGTCGGACTGACCCACATTGAGATGCAACGATCAAGTCGTCATTTGCATTTCTCAATCAATTTAATCCTTAGACCTGAGGTTGTCGCACAATCCGAGTTGTGGATCATCGGCTTAGGTTCTGTCAAACGTTGTTCTGTGACAAGGCAACTATAAAGGCAGAGTTCGGGTCGAAAGAGAAGCAAGCTGCGTGATGTGGATAATCAAGATGGGATTTTGCCCCTCCAAATGGAGAGATATTCTCTGGGCCCTCTCGAGTGATATGATTCAGGAAGCATGGCCATGCGCAACTCAGTTAAGTGTTAACTGTATCTGTTGACTAAGAGTTAGTCAGGTGAATCACATATCACGGATCGAGAAGAGAGTTGAGCTATTTAAGGGATGACGATAAATCGCCTATAGCTTGACAAGGTATATCGTGAGGCAAAAAGGACTAAGATGAATATCACACTGAAAGGTATGTCGTCATGACTCAATGGAACTTGGGAGTCGGCACGTTCTGCTAGGAGCCGCTACCGATTGATCGATTGAGAGTAGGACTCCAATCGTGTCCAAGTCGCCATGAGCCTGCAGGGTCGCACACTTAAGAGCGGGAGCAAGTATTGGTTGGGTTGGACCCGAACCGGAAATGGACTGAGTTAGTGAGTCGGACTCACAGAGGGAATGGGCCACAAGTGTTGTGCAGCCCATTACCGTACGCTATATAAAGAGGGGCGCAGGTTGCCCAACGGGCACGTTAGTCCACTCTCCCATGCGTTGGGAACCCTATCCCCACTCAGTCCAGCCGCCGCACCGGACCTAGCAGTCCGCCGTCGGAGCTCCTCCTCGTACGTGTGGATACCGGCAGAGGTGCTGTACGTTCAGCACTTCGACGTTCGAGGGATTGGATCGGCCGGACCGGATCGTGGGACTGCACTGCCCCGACGCGCTGCATCGATAATCCGCACCTGCGCGTCTAGTGGTAATACTCGTGGCCTTCTACCTCGGCTAGATCTTGGAAGTACCGCGTAGGAAAAAGTTTTCGTTTATCTCTACGCGTTCCAACAGTTAGCTGTAGTTGGTGACGATACGCTATCTTATCTCTTTCTGTTAGACCGGAAGTTGTAGTATGTTCTGTAGTTGGTTAGTGCAGCCAGTTGCAGCATCTGTTATACCCCTTTCTTCCGTTGAACCCAAGGCATCTGTGCTTGGTGTTGACGGGCTACACTTTGGTGAACTGTGAGTCTTGCTTGCCAGTACGTTTATGTACTGACCCCTTTGGGGCTGTGGTTTCCGCAGACTACGCTTACGAGGATCCCCGTGACGGCTACTACGTGGAGTTTGACGAGGCTGCTGACGAGTAGGTAGCGGACCCGGGCAGGATCCGAGACATCGTGGATGGGCTCCGTTTTCTTTTCATTCCCGGCTTCTTAAGCCAATTTGGATTTGTCTGTACTCAGACCCCTTTGAATGCTTCCGCTGAGATGTAATGATGTTATGTTGGGACATGTGTCCTCTGGATGATTGTATTTGCTATTCTCTGCCCTAGTGAGGGCCAGTTGCAACTTATTTCAATCTTTTGTGTCTTAGAGATATGTTATGTTATCATCTTGTTCAAAGCCGTTGACGTACCATGTGTGTATGGTATGAAGTACGTCAATGGTAGTGTCCTGATTTCTACGGGATAGTTTACATCGATGGTGAATAGTAAAGATTGGTTGTCACACATAAGTGTTGGCCTACTCGTAAGAGATGCGGGTGCCGGTAAGCCCCGTAATCCAATCAAAATATTGTTCAGTTCGTACGGTGAGTATCCTCTAGAAGTCCGGGTGCGACATTTTTCCCCAAGGGGCTATGGTTTCTCCGAAGAGGGGCTCCGGAGCGTCTGAATGCCAGCTCATGGTATGCCATATTGATGGCTAGGTTGAGACTCCAAGTGCAGAGTGTGTAGCTAGTGGCAAGCCTTCTTCCCCACGAGGGTGACTCGAGGGTTTATATCGAACTCTTGGGGAGCCAGTATTTCAGCAGTTGTCTTCCAAGCTTCCTCCAGGATTCTGCAAACAAGTAGAGAATTTTGTGCCCTCAACCTCACTAAGTGGTTGTCAAGCACAAGGTGTGAGACTTCTAAATTGCAATGCAAAACTGAAAGTAAATGTGCAATAATTAAATCTACTACTAAATGCAAATGAGAAAATAAATATGCAATGGATTGTTTTTGTATTTTTGTGATGCAAGTGGTGATGGAGATAATGTAAATTCGAATTGGAGATGCAAGTAAAGTAAAGTGCAAGTAAAGTAAATTGCAGCAAACTAACGAGAGTGTTTTCTTATAATTAAAATAGGACCGGGGTTCATGGTTTCACACTTGCATTCTCTCAAATAAAGTGGTAGACGGTGGACATAAAGAATTACATGTGAGATTACAATAACATGTTTAACATTGAGTACTTTCATATGGGCATCACGTCCTAGCATAGAGATCTCTACGGTCATATTGATCCCTCTTATACTCCACCAAGATGCGAAATAAATCATAACACCTCGATAATTAAGGAAAAACCAGAGTATAGGTTTAAGCAATGTGACATGCAGTTGAAGTAAGAACTTGCTAGATCTAGTAATGGAGATTGATTAGTGTTACTTCAAATCCCCGGTAATAAGGTACTCCTTTTTATCCCTAGTGAGGTAACTAAGAAAGGTTTAACAAAACCTAAGTGGATCGCTGAACTTCTGTCACTTTCACAGCACTAGCCACCCCCCGTTACTCCAACTAATGCACCCATCACCCCACACACGCTCTCAAGAACTAGATTGATCAAAGCTAGCTAATAAGAACGGGGTACATAAGATACATCTACTCAAATAACTCAAGAGAAACAATTGCAGTCTCAGATTCAATAACTCATAGAAAAGATCCACCACATAGGAATTACAACGGTGCCCGTAATCATGTGAGGCAGCTCATACGGATCTAATTAGTGAAGCACATAGAGAGAGAGATACAAGTGCTACTTCCACAAACCCATAGCCCTGGGATGGACTACTCCCTCTTCATGGAGATGTCGATGGAGATGAAGTTGGAGGGGTAGGAGATCACACCGGCGGCGCTCCGCCGGAATTTTCCCCCTCCAATCTGGAACTTCTGGTCTCTGTTTCGGTGTTTCGGTGTTTCGGCGGCGCTCTTCTCCGTAAGGGTACGGGGGACCCTTTTTATAGTCGGTTTTAGGTCAAGACGGAGTCGGTAAGTCGAAGATGGAAGGAATTGGGGCCACAGGGGCCAAAAGGGGGCCTCTCAGGCGGCTAAGGAATCTGGCCGCGTGGAGGGTCCTCTTTTGGGCCTCCTTGCCCAATTCTCGTGGATCCTTCGCTCGCAAGTCTTCTCCTTCCAAGAAAATGACCCCCGCAGATTTTCAGGTGATTTCGCGGAACTTTGCCCCCTGAAACGTCAAAAATATAGAAAACGGGGTTTCTGACAAGCAGGGTTAATTCCATAAAAGTTGGGGGACTTTGTAATTTAACCCCAAAATACTATAAACCATTGAATTATACCCTTATATGATGCAATATGTAATAGAAAACCATGTGAAAATATGCAAAATTCATCTATGCATTTTACATGCATCAACATCCCCAAGCTTAACCCATGCTCGTCCTCGAGTATGAAGGTGATAAAACTAAGATGGGTTTTGCATATTGAAACAATCATGGGATATCAAGGAGGATTATTCATGCTACATATAATCAAATGATTAATACTAGAAATGAGTAGCAATATACAATTCATGTTGTAAGAAATATCAAATATGCAAGCAAAGATGCTTCAAGAAAGTTCACAAAGTGTATAATGAAATAAAAGCACTATGGACAAAATTCATACACAAAATGAAAAATAAAATCCTATATTGGTCAAAGAATAGCATAATGGAGAATAGAAAATATGGTGGACACTTTGGAGAAAATTGAGTAGAGGTAAAACATGATCAAGTCTTATTTAGCCTATAAATTATTCAACTAAAATTACTAATTGAAATGTGGTATCCATTGATCTAGGACTCTCATTTCCCCTTTATCACCAGCATATTAAAATTGTGAATATTGAAGTAATGAGAATGACAAGGTGGTTGAAAGCCTCATGCCCCGTGAGTGTGAAAACCTACTCTATGATTACTCAACTTAAGATTCCTAATAAGCTTTGTACAATCATAATAAGTATTAATGACATCATAGAGAACCGCAAAGAGGTACCTCTTGCCCCATGACATGGAAACAAGCCCATGTTACAATGACAAGATGAACAAACGGAGTAGACTCATCATCCTTTTTATTTCCATTCACTATTATGCATAGCTTCTTATTTTATTATAGGATGTGTTGTAGAGTCACTCAAGCTGTAAGTAAATTTCCACCATGATAAAGAATGGCTTGGGTTAGTGGCCCAATGCGTTTCTCTAGTCATATAGATACTTACTCATCAAAACTTACTATTCCTCTATTTCATTTCGGCATGGCAGGAGTCCAAAAACAAAAGTACATGATATCAACCAAATGTAAATTTTTTGTGCAATGTTGAAAGCTTTCCGGTGATACACGTTTATAGCTATATCCCAACCACACACTTGTCAAACGCAAAACTTGTGGCTCCCATTATTGGTTCATGTTTATTAGATGCATAAAAAGTAAAGTGTGCCTTCAAAAGTTCGTGAGAGTCCTATCCCAAGTTCAACCCATGACATTAATAAAGTGAATATCTTAATTTAGAACATAAATAACACAATAACATGGTGAACATACTCGGAATAGCAATGAAGCTAATGGGAAGATATGGTGGACTCACTGGAAATACTTGGCTAAGGAGTGTTGGAAACAAGTTTTTACTTGTTGGAATTTTTAAATTTTTGGGCTAGCAAGAGGGAGATAGTTGGCCAGCTACTATGTATTCATATGTCCATAGAACTACTCATTTCATGAAAAACTAAATAAACCAGCAATTAACATCAAGGACATGAATAAGAGATAGCTCAAGACAAGATTATTGCATATTTCTACACATAAAAAGCCTATAAATCATGCAAACATATGTAGCTCTTCAAATAAACAATGGCATCCCTATTCCAAGTCATAATACTAGCATCCAATACATCCAACCCCAAACTCCAGTAGCTCAATCTCATATAAAATGATGGTGGTGGTCTTATCAAAACAAAAATAAAAACAAAAACTAGACGCTTCAAGTCTCTACGATAAATGCTTTGCTTAGAAAAATAGAAAGTAGACGTGTGCTAACCAAAAGAGTGTAGCTCCAGTGGGGTGTTCATCACATCCCCAAGCTTATGGCTTTCACCATTCTTGGATGTCTTGAGTCGCAGCTCCTCTATTCCCTGTGAAAAAACTTCACAAAACATGTTTCTCCCATTCTTTTTCTGTGGGGTGAGATTAGCAAGGACAAACAAATCACATGCTTGCTGTGCAAAATTCCAAATCAAATGCTCCAGTAGATAGAAAATAAGGTTCATTATGTTATATGTTCACTCTATTGCTTGAAAGAATCATGGAAATTCGATTCCCAAGCCTAAAGAGTGCATAAAACAAAAGAAGGCAGAATCTGTCCAGAAAAGCAACAGCAGCAAAACAAACGTTTTCCCTAATCTAGACTCGTCAAAAAAATTAAGCCAATTTTTTTTCTTACAGAGGATGAAAAGTTGCAGAACATACTAAAAAATTAGCTCAATCCGACATACCAATAAAAAACGTAAAATCATACGGTGAGCAGTCTCGTACTGAAACAGAAATTTCATGCACTAGGATAGCAACTTATAAGTCCAAATGGGTTTGACTTGACTCTTTATTGAAAACTCCAGAATTAAAACAAAAAAACTAATCTCTTTAGACAGAAAGAGGACACTAGGGAAATCCAAACAAAAACAACCGGGTTGCCTCCCGTAAAGCGCTTTCTTTATAGCCATATAGCTAGGCTTTACTTACTTGATAATCAAGAGGGATAAAGCTCATGAGGGAGCTTGTTCTTCAGCGTGCCCCTCTTTCTTGGGAAGTGATCCATGCTTTTCTTGTGAGGGAACTGAAACTTGACATTCCCTTCCTTGGAGTCTATGATTGCACCTGTAGTACGAAGAAAAGGTCTACCCAAAATAATAGGACTAGGGGATTTATCCCCCATATCCATAATAATGAAATCAACGGGTACGAAAGTCATGTGCAATTCAATCATAACATCTTTTACTTGTCCTACAGCATTTTTAGTAGAGTTATCAGCAAGGACAAATTCACTTTATCACTTTTCTAAATTTTCTAGTTCTAGCAATTCATATAATTCTTTAGAGAGTACCGATACACTAGAACCTAGATCTAACATAGCATGGTGAATTTCTTTTCCAATTGAAACTAGCACCTTGGGGATCCATGCATCCCCAAGCTTAGGAGGTATCATGGCCGCATTCTTGTACCTAGCAATTTTTTCTTGCAAGACATGATTAGCAATATAAGATTCAAAGCCAGGTTGATTAACATTTATAGTGGGATCACTAGCAAATTTTTGTAGAGTAGCAATAATTTCTTGCAAGCTACTTTTTTCTAAATCAAGCAATGGATCCTTAATTTCAGTAAGCATCATAATTTCCTCTACTTTTCCTTTTCTATTATGCATATTAAAAATCTCATAGCGATCATCAAAAATATCCTCGGGTACTTCAGCCTTTTTTAAGCTCTCTTTAATTTTAACCTCTAAGAGCAAACTTTCAGGCAAAACATGGGTATTTGCAGCATTAGTACTAGTAAAAGATCCCCCACATTCATTATCTAAAAAGGCTCTAGAAGTTTCAGAAAGTCCCTTATAAAACATATGCATAAGTATCCAATCTCTAAAGCCATGCCCTATTCCATATGCTCTACTTCTAAATATCTCCCATGCTTGTATCATTGATTCATCTTTTTCTTGTTTAAAGGTAATGAGCAATTGTTTAACATTGTAATTCTTTTCAGCATGACAAAACCTTTCAATAAATGCAGCCCTTAAGTTGAACCAAGTAGTAAAATTGCTAGGAGACCATCTTAATATCCAATCTAATGCTTTGCCTCCTAGTGAGTAGGGAAAGAGTTTAACTTTAGTAGTGTTGATGTTTGCATGATTCAAGTTCAAAGTTTTACATCTTTCATCAAATTTCTTAAGATGTAACAAAGGGTCTTCTTTAGGGTTTCCATAGAAACGAGATTCATAAATCATTTTAATAACACTAGGATCTACCTCTAATTTTTCAACGGGAATATTTAGCTCTTGAGGGAAATTCCTAACACTGAATGGCCAATAAGTTCTCTGCTCCATTTTCCAAGTTTTTATGTAGTTTTCAATTTTTTATGCAAAACTGAAAACTAAAGTAACTAGGAAAATTCGAAATACTAAAATAAACTAGATAACTAAATGCAAAACTAAAATGCAAACTAAAATAAAATATGCAAGACAAAACAAAAACAAGAACAAAAACAAAACAAAAACATAAACAAGACAAGAAACAAAACAATCTACTTGAAAGAAGGTGGAGATAGAAAGGACGGTACTCACGTAGGTGCAACCTCCCCAAGCTTAGGTGTTTGCACACCTTGTTGGTGATGAAGACTTCTTGTGAGCTCCCTTGGACAACTCCTTCACCTATGGCTCCCCGGCAACGGCACCAGAAAAACGCTTGATGGCTAGGTTGAGACTCCAAGTGCAGAGTGTGTAGCTAGTGGCAAGCCTTCTTCCCCACGAGGGTGACTCGAGGGTTTATATCGAACTCTTGGGGAGCCAGTATTTCAGCAGTTGTCTTCCAAGCTTCCTCCAGGATCCTGCAAACAAGTAGAGAATTCTGTGCCCTCAACCTCACCAAGTGGTTCTCAAGCACAAGGTGTGAGACTTCTAAATTGCAATGCAAAACTGAAAGTAAATGTGCAATAATTAAATCTACTACTAAATGCAAATGAGAAAATAAATATGCAATGGATTGATTTTGTATTTTTGTGATGCAAGTGGTGATGGAGTTAATGTAAACTCGAATTGGAGATGCAAGTAAAGTAAAGTGCAAGTAAAGTAAATTGCAGCAAACTAACTAGAGTGTTTTCTTATAATTAAAATAGGACCGGGGTTCATGGTTTCACACTTGCATTCTCTCAAATAAAGTGGTAGACGGTGGACATAAAGAATTACATGTGAGATTACACTAACATGTTTAACATTGAGTACTTCCATATGGGCATCACGTCCTAGCATAGAGATCTCTACGGTCATATTGATCCCTCTTATAATCCACCAAGATGCAAAATAAATCATAACACCTCGATAATTAAGGAAAAACCAGAGTATAGCTTTAAGCAATGTGACATGCAGTTGAAGTAAGAACTTGCTAGATCTAGTCATGGAGATTGATTAGTGTCATTTCAAATCCCCGGTAACAAGGTACTCCTTTTTATCCCTAGTGAGGTAACTAAGAAAGGTTTAACAAAACCTAAGTGGATCGCTGAACTTCTGTCACTTTCACAGCACTAGCCACCCCCCATTACTCCAACTAATGCACCCATCACCCCACACACGCTCTCAAGAACTAGATTGATCAAATCTAGCAAATAAGAACGGGGTACATAAGATACATCTACTCAAATAACTCAAGAGAAACAATTGCAATCTCAGATTCAATAACTCATAGAAAAGATCCACCACATAGGAATTACAACGGTGCACGTAATCATGTGAGGCAGCTCATACGGATCTAATTAGTGAAGCACATAGAGAGAGATACAAGTGCTACTTCCACAAACCCATAGCCCTGGGGTGGACTACTCCCTCTTCATGGAGATGTCGATGGAGATGAAGTTGGAGGGGTAGGAGATCACACCGGCGGCGCCCCGCCGGAGTTTCCCCCCTCCAATCTAGAACTTCTGGTCTCTGTTTGGTGTTTCGGCGACGCTCTTCTCTGTAAGGGTACGGGGGACCCTTTTTATAGTCGGTTTTAGGTCAAGATGAAGTCGGTAAGTCGAAGATGGAAGGAATTGGGGCCAAAGGGGCCAAAAGGGGGCCTCTCAGGCGGCCAAGGAATCTGGCCGCGTGGAGGGTCCTCTTTTGGGCCTCCTTGCCCAATTCTCGTGGATCCTTCGCCCGCAGGTCTTCTCCTTCCAAGAAAATAAACCCCGCAGATTTTCAGGTGATTTCGCGGAACTTTGCCCCCTGAAACGTCAAAAATATAGAAAACGGGGTTTCTGACAGGCACGGTTAATTCCATAAAAGTTGGGGGACTTTGTAATTTAACCCCAAAATACTATAAAACATTGAATTATACCCTTATATGATGCAATATGTAATAGAAAACCATGTGAAAATATGCAAAATTCATCTATACATTTTACATGCATCACATACCATGTGTGTTGCCATACCATGTGTGATATAGAGTGTATCAAGTGTCTTGTATGACCAAGATTCCCTCACTCTCTTTGTTATGGCTTCATCGGCGTCGGATTCTCTCTAGCTCGTTCCAGGACTACTTAGAGCCGAAACTCTCGAATCTGGTGGAACGGGGGAAATATTGCCAAGAGGTGGGCCCTACCATTGACTTTGGTGTTCCTTGGACCTAACCTAACACAACCAAGCAATCGGGTCCACTTTTCTACCCCCTTCCAGCTTATGTACGCGGAGAGGCCAGAACAGCGGTTCCGTCTTTTTCCCCAACAGGGCTAGGGTTTCCCCGGAGAGGGACTCCGGAGCGTATGAATTCCACCACAACACATGGTAGGCCATACCATATGTGTTAGAGTGTGGCATGGGTCTTGGATTCCAAATATTCCCTCACTCTCTGTGTTAGGGCGTCACCAGCGTCGGATTCTCTCTAGCGAGTTCCATGACTACTTAGAGCCCGAAACTCCCGGATCTGACAGAAGGGGGAAGTCTTGCCAAGAGGTTGGCCCTAACATTATCTTGGGTGTTACTTGGGCCTATCCTAACATAACCAAGAAATTTCTTTTACTTTTCTAACCCCTTCTGGCTCACATAGCTGGGCCAGAACGACACTTTCGTCTTTTTCCCCATCGGGGCTAGGATTTCTACGCAGAGGGGATCTGTAGCGTCTGAATGCCAGGAAATCACATGGTAGGACATAACATGTGTGTTAGATTGTGGCATGGGTGTTGGATGATTAATATTCCCTCACTCTTTGTGTTAAGGCTGCACCGGCGTCAGATTCTCTCTAGCGGGTTCCAGGACTACTTAGAGCCCAAAACTCCCGGACCTAACGTAACAGGGGAAATATTGCCAAGAGGTGGGACCTAACATTGACTTGGGTGTTCGTTGGACCTAAACGTAACACAAACAATAAATTTATTCCACTTTGCTACCCCCTTCCAGCTCACGTAGTGGGGCCAGAACGATAGTTCCGTCTTTTCCCCCAAGGGGCTAGGGTTTCTCTGGAGAGGGGCTACGGAGCGTCTGAATGCCGCCACAACCCAAGGTATTCCATACAATGTGTGTTATAGTGTGGCATGGGTCTTTTATGCCCGATATTCCCTCACTCTCTGTGTTGGGGCATCACCGGTGTCAGATTCTCTCTGGCGGGTTCCAAAACTACGAGCCTGAAACTCCCGGATCTGATGGAACGAGGGGAATCTTGCCAAGAGGTGTGCCCTACCATTGTCTTGGGTGTTCCTTGGGCCTAAACTTACACTACAACAATTGGTTCCACTTTGCTACCCCTTCCGGCTCACGTAGAGGGGCCAGAACAGCAGTTCCGACTTTTTTCCCACCGGGGCTAGGGTTTGTCCAAAGAGGGGCTCCAAATCACTCTACGTGTCTTGGGTCCCATGGTATGCCATACAATGTGTGTGTGTGTCATGTGTCTTGGATTCCCAGTATTCCCTCACTCTACGTGTTAGGGCTTCACCGGCGTCAGATTCTCTTTGATGGGCTCCAGGACTACTTAGAGCCCGAAACTCCCAAATCTGACAGAATTTGGGGAATCTTGCCAATAGGTGGGCTCTACCATTGTCTTGGGTGTTACTTGGGTCTTGGATGCCAAAGATTCTCTCACTTTCTGTGTTAGGGCTTCACCGGCGTCAGATTTTCTCTAGCGGGTTCCAGGACTACTTAGAGCCTGAAACTCACGGATCTGTCGGAACGGGGGGAATATCGCCAAGAGGTGGGTTCTACCATTGTCTTGGGTGTTCCTTGGGCCTAACCTAACACAACCAAGCAATAGGTTTCACTTTGCTACCCCCTTCCGGATCACGTAGAGGGGCTAGAAGGGCAGCTCACCTTTTCCCCAATGGGGCTAGGGTTTGTCCGGAGAGGGGCTCCAGAGCGTCTGAATGTCACGAAATCCCATGGTATTCCATACCACGTGTGTTAGAGTGTGGCATGTGTATTGGATTACCAAGATTCCCTCACTCTCTTTGTTACGGCTTCACCAAGGTCAGATTCTCTTTGGCGGGCTCCAGGACTACTTAGAGCCCGAAAGTCCCGAATTTGTCGGAACAGGGGGAACCTCACATTATATTTGTATAGATATGATAGGATTACATCTTGTTAGTCTTAGGCGGGATTCTGACATTCCCCACTTTTAATTACATAGTCATTTAATTGCATAGTCACTTGATAACCAATTGCATAGATTGTCAATTTGTTTAAGTCACCCATCATGCATCCGACGGCCAGCAATGTTTCTGTCCACGCCCACATGAGCTCGCGCGTGCAGAATTTTTGTGCCGCACCCACCCCAAATTATGAATCAAACTTTGGCGCCTCCCCCACAGCGCGCGCGACGCGTCTTGCAAAATTTTGCACCTTCCTCTACCCACCTGCGGCCTCTCAACGAAATCCCCCCCGCCCCCTTTTTTCCATTGACAAAGTTTACATCTTTCCTCTCTTCCAACCTCGTTGCGTAGCTCTCCCACCTCGCGTCCTCGCCGTGTAGCTTTCCGTACCGCTCCCACACGTCGCTGCGTAGCTTTCCGCCTCGCACTCCCACCTTGCCGCGTAGCTCTGTCCCGGTCTAACATTCCCCCGTGCGGGTCTTCCACCTCGCCGTGTAACTTGCCGGTCGCTGCCCAGCTTTTCCACCTCGCGTCCAGTTCTGCCACCTCGTCGTTCAGGTCACCGTCCAGATCTTACACCTCGCCGCCAGATCTGCCACCTCGCCGCCAGATCTGCCACCTCGCCTTCCAGGTCGCCGTCAAGATCTGCCACCTCGCTGTCTAGCTCGCAGTTTGGCCACCTCGTCACCAACCTCACCTTACATCTAGGTCTGCCACCGCCCAACTAAACTCGCGGCAACTTCCTCGTCGAGGTCTGCCACCTCGTCACTAACCTCAAGACAAGTATCTCGTCAAGGCCTGTCACCTTGACTCCTGGAGAGATGGTTTCAGCCATGGCAAGCAGTAAGAAAAAGCACCTAAATCCTGGGGAGATCTCGAGATAATTATTTCATCCTGTTTGATGCTTATTCCCCGCACATTTTTGTTTATGTTTTAGTTCCCGATATCGTGAAAATTGCATGTTATGCGCTTCTTTATGTTTGATGAGTTCCTATGGTCAAAATTTGCTTATTTTGTACATAGATGCACTCATTTTACTATGTATGTTGTTAAAATTGAAATGGTAAGTAGCGTGCCTTATAAAAGTGAACGGAGGGATTAGTACATAACAATCAACACCAGCACTATACGTTAGAACATCACTCCATGAAAGAAACCCAAATCTTATTATGTAGCTTTAATGGTTTCTTATAGTATCTAGTGTGATGTTTGTAGCTTACGTTGAGCTCTTGATTTATGTTAGAACCACCTGTAAAATCCATTGATGAAACACGGATCAATAATGTCCTTAGAAACCATCCGCGGCTGGGTAGGATATTAGGATATGCTATTGCAAGCCCGGCCGTACTCTCCCCTAAAAAGAGAAAGAAGAAAAGCTCTGGATCCAAGTATGATCCTCGAGGGGAGGAAGACTTCACTAAAGAAGTTGAACCCTTACCTTCTAGCTCAACACATTTCATGATAGCTCAGCAGTTGAGGTGCTCCTTACTTATATTGTGTGGGACTGGTGGCCTAATTACTGCATTTACATATATGTTGTGCTACCATCCCCATTGATCTATACATGAGAACTGTGCAGGCTAGGAAACTCAAAGTCAAGACGACATCCGGTAGGGGGCAGATGCCTCTAGGCGGCAACTCCTTGACTGGCAAGAAGCGTGTCCGTGCTGACAAATCTGACAACACATCACCTGTTACTCCGACATGAGATAAAAATATCCAGAAGATTGCACTGGCAGTTTCCGCAACCAGAATGGGTCGAACAAGGAGTACGAGATTGCAGAACCAGCCCACAGATTCAGTCAGGCCATTAGCACCCAGGAACAAGAAGCCATCTAAGCCCCCAAGAAGCCATCTGACAATGACAAGACGGCAGATGTCAAACACAAGCAGCCAGCTACGGTCCAAACCAAGGTGGTAGCTGTGGTGACCGAGAAGGCAGCCGCCCCGCTCGAGCTGGAAGCTCCCCAAGTCCTACAGGAACCTCCCCAAGTCCAGCAGGAAGCTCCCCAACTTGGCCAGCAGGAATCTGCCCAAAACAAGCAGACAGTTGCCCATGGCCATCTGGAAGCTGCCCAATACAAGGATGGAGCTGACCACCGCGAGGAGACACACACCCAGTACGGGCAGGATCTTCTTGTTGGCCAGCTGCCAGGTCCCCAAGTCGAGCTCCCACCATTCCAACATGAGGGGTAAGGTTCCCAAGTCGAGGAGGTAGATGCCCACTCCGAGGCACTGGTTTCTGACCCATGGTCTGAAGATCGGCATCACTTGTGCCTGGAAGGTAACATGCTGCAGAATTGTGCTATCCATTTCCAGAATTAAATCCGAAATGCAGAACACTAACTCTAGCGCGGCCACATTTTTTTTAGATAATCAACCTGGAGACATCACTATAAGTGGTGGAGGTGGGGTTGAAAGGGGAATAAACATGGGAAAGGGGCTGGACAGGATGTCCAGAGGAAAGAGGATCAGAATAAATATTCCTCCTGAATGTACTAGGCCAGCTGACGATAAGATTATTGCCATGTATGCCACTGCATTTTCAATTGCAGCCAAGGAGGACAAGAAAAAGAACGACATATTTAAAACCTTTGCTGGCCATGTGGTCGTTAGTTTTGTAACTCCTGATTCCAGTTCTGTCCACTGTTGTTCATAAAACTAAAGTATGCTATTTCTTTTGTTTCAGTCAAAGTTTCTGATGGGCCTCGACGACCCCAATATCGTATCCTCTCTTGAAATGCATCTCAGGAGCCGTACAAAGCACATGCGTCATGTTCTGAAGAAGGAGTAGTGGGACACAGTCAAAGACGAGAGTAAGGTTTTGCCTAAAACTCCACCAATAGAGAAGATTGGAGATGCTGAATGGCAAGCTTTACTAGCCAGATGGGGCTCAGCCAAGAAACATGTCTCTGTCTTTTCTCACTCGAACTGCTATTGCATACATTCTATAACCATGATTGTTGCTAATACTTCATACTTTGTTTGTGTAGACGGCCTGTCTGAAAGTTGCACAAAGGACAGGTTGTGTCATGTACCCTGCTCATACGGGTTCTAGAGCTATGAGATTTATTGCGACAAGGATCAAGATGCAGTTCAACTGTTCAAAGCTACGCACATAAACAAGGCGGATGGAACATACCCTTCGCCTGTGAAAAAAGCAATTGTAAGCCCCCCAGAATTCTTCACATCTCTGTAATCAACATTTTTACCTCAATAGATTCTTGTAGGACACCTTCCCTTTGTGAATTCTGCTGCAAACTTCTGTCATCAGCTATTTCACCCATGATTGTCATCTTCTAGTTCATGTACATACATGCTTTAACTTGCGTGTCATCTGCTAGTTCATGTACACGCATGCTTTAACTTGCTTATCATCTGCTATTTTAATTTATGTTCCGTACATGCTTGTCGTGTGCTATTTTTATCTATGTTCCTCGGATGCCTGTTTTTCCATCATCTATGTCCCCTAAAAGCTACTTTGGCTAAGATGTATGCCGCAACGCGTGTAATCAACTCTGTGAAAACTCTGAGCTTTGTTAAGTCAAACCTGGGCAATAAATTGCCTTTTATCTACAAAAAAAATCTAGTTCGGCTGCTGTTGCATATATGCTTGTACATGCAGATCCCTTGTCATTTTAGCATCACTAGATACGTCTGTTACAATATGCACTTGAGCGTGCTGTCATTTCAGCATGGTTTCCAACTATGTTTTGTACATCCTTGTCGTCAACTAATTTATCTACGCTTGTCGCTAGTAATGTACATGCGTTATTAATTGCTTGTCATCTGCTAGCTTATGTATGCTTGTCATCTTATATTTCATATCAATGTTCCTTATGACCTAGTTCAGCTGCTATCACATCTTGTCGTTTTGCATGCTTTTTAGGCTGAAATAGAAGCAAAGATGGCGCCAGCTTCGCCGGGGGGCACTGTCAGGCCAACTCTGTGTGCCGCTGAAGCTGTCGCTGAGGTGCTCGGGCAGGGCCAGCGAAAGCATACGTTCCTAAAGAACATAGGCATGACAACCACCCGATTTAGAGCAACAAAGCTTGAGCTCTAGTGTCAGCTTAACTATGAGATAAGCACGAAGCAGTAACTTGTCATGGAGCTGAAGGCAGCTAGGGATCAGGCTGATGCAGACAGGATCTCCCGCCAACAAGAACTGGATGACATTCGAAAGCAATTTGCAGAGTATACCCAGTCTCAACATAGATCCAATGATATTCTTCAGGAGCTATTGGGTAGGCCACTTCCTACGCCCCAACACAACCCTGCGGCTGGCGAACTGGGTAGCTAATATGAAACTGTTTCTCTTCGTGATGTATTTTGGTGGCTTTATGGTAGGTTCCCTTAGTGAGCTCTTTTGTGCCCCTTGTGAGGCTGTGAACTATGGCAGATGGCATTCGATGCCTCTGCTGGTGGCCCTTGTGAGGCTGTGAACTATTGCAGATGGCCTTTGATGCCTATGCGGGTGGCCCTTGTGAGGCTGTAACCAGTCTTATTTGTTGCATGTTTTTGCGTGTGGTTTTCTGTGAAAACTAGCAGTGCTAGAATTTAAAATTTGTCCGCACCGGCTAAACGGCCTTTCGAACCACGACGGGAAAAAACGTCGATGCACGATGACGTCACCAGAGCACCTGGCTACAGATGCGATCCATTACGGATACGAGAACATGTGGTACTATATGGTAGGTCCATGAGGCGGCACCTTACTGGATGAAAATCGCGACGGAAAATCACGTCACGGATACGTTTCGACGTGGACATGCCATGTTGGTCCACGTGTTGGCTTATGATTCGCGACGTCTTACGACGAACTAAAACATCTCACCGTCGGACAACGTTATAAATTTGTCGATAATAAGCGTAGACGTGGAACTTTATGAGAGTGTCACATGGCACATCTATAGTGCTTGAACCCGCGACGAGAAAATAAACGTCGCACGTATTATGACGTCATAAAAGGACGTAACGGTATTTCCAATCGCGACGTTTTAAAAATGTCAAGAAAATGATGACGTCAGGAACGGTAGAACTGACGTTAGTGACGCCGGTAACAGGTAACGGAAAATATGATGCCACGTGTGCACACGCTGCGATGAAAAAAAACATCGCTCCTTGTTGGGCCCTATGCTGGGCCGGCCAGTAGCTCGCGACAGTCGAATTGTCCGTCGCAGACTTCACGACGGATTAGTGTTCATTTAATCATCGCAGAATCGCGTGACAGTCGATCAGGAACGTTCTCACTCCATCGCGTAAACCGTCGCGGATTTCCATTAGCGACAGTTTGGAGCCCATCCGCAACGGTACTGAAACGTCCCAGACCGCGCGGAATTTGGTAGTGCACTACCGATTTGCAAGCACAACTCTATGATGTGCAGAACCAGAACTGTGAGGATGAGAACATGTTTAAACGTATAAGCTCTACTGGTAGTTTCAGGATGTTGGAGACCAATACATCATTTGTGGATGGAGAGCCTTTACCTTGGAAGACTGAGGATGCGAAGGATTCACCACCACCACCGAAGAATTGATTCGTCATTGGTATTGGCTGTTCCAAGCTTGGGGGAGTACCGCGGTATCACCTTTATCTTTCACTCTTTTTACCTTTTAGTAGAGTCATATCATGAGTAGAGGAAATATCATATAGGATGGTTTGCGGTATGGAAGTGTTGCTCCCTAGTTGTTTATCGTTGTATCCCTTGGTTTGAGTTGCCGTAATGAAATATTAATGAGAAGTTTCATCATCTACTTGTTTCACTTTATTTTAGTTTGCAATTTTTGTTATGTGATTGATCTTGTTATTAGTATTGGTATCAATTTTGGAGCTTCTAGATAATCTAGTTGGTTTTGAAAAACTTAGCATTGGTCAGTAGCAACAATTCGTTGAGACTTAAGTAGAAAAAAGGGAGTTGCATGTAGATATATTATTCCATGATCTTTCTTCTTTGTTAGCCCATAAGCTTAGTATTCTCAAATAAGTTTGTTTGCACCTTCAAGGAAGATTGCATGATCGGCTTTATCATATATGTTTTTGTTTGTTTTGCTTCAACTCTTATGCTTGCTACCCAACCTTGCTAGACAAAAACATGTACTGAGAGGGAATGTTTCTCGTGCATCCAAACCTTGAGCCCCAAAAACTTGCCATTTGTGTCCACCATACCTACCTATATGTGGTAATTCACCGCCACTCCAAGTAAATTGCTCATGTGTTACCTTCAAAACCTTCAAAATTATCCATGTTTTGTGTTCCTGTTTTAGCTCATGAGGATGCAAATAGAGAATCTTTATCTCACTTGTTGATTGGACTCACACACCTGGACTAGTGGCTTCATCCGCTTATCCAAATGCTATAAGAGCTGGCTGCGGGGTACCCAGCCCCAAATAATAATACAAATTATCTTCACTCTTTTTGCCCCTGATTTATCAGTCAAAGCATAATTGTGTAAACAAAAGAGAAAGAGGGATGACCTTCTACACCAGTTGCATCCTTCAATGGGAGCCGCTCTTGTGAGTCTAGTTGTCTTGTGACGTATTGTATTTTCTGTTTGCCATTCGTTGACATAGACATACACACCTCTCAAAATATAGACACTCTTCCACGATATGTGATTGTTGGCAGGCACCTGAGGATTCGGTTAGCCATGGTTTGTGTGAGAAAGGTTGGGAGGAGTGTCAAACTTTTATACCTCTGTTTAAAAAAATAAAAGCTCTAGCACATGAGTGATCAATGCTTCCCTCAGCGAAAGGCATATCTTTTACATTTATGTTGAGTCAGTAAACCTACTTCTTTCTGTCTAAGCAAGCATTTGAGTTGTTATGATTCATGCAGATACATGTTGATTTACTCAATCATGTCCTTTATTCTTCCTTGTTTCTGCAAATGCTTTTATCTGCTTGAATACCACTTTGAAAGTTACCAATGTTTGCAAAGAGACCGTTATAATTGAGCATGATAAACTCTGCAATATAGCTCTAGTATAAAAGACTTTGATCGAAAGATAAGTACACTATTAATTGTTCTCTGACCAAGAACGAAGTTTGCCTTCACCAATTGTGATTTACCTTTTGCACCTTTGTTTTTACTTTACTTATTTCAAGTTTGATTATATGAGGAGAGTTGCTGTCTAAAATGACTTGTTATTTTTAGATGTGATGCCTCTTGTCCGTATTTTATTTTATCGACACCTCACTCCGTAAACCCGTGGTCATGTTTACTGAGTTTAGTTTCGCTTGGGGACAAGCGAGGTCTAAGCTTGGGGGGGAGTTGATACGTCCATTTTGCATCACCGTTTTATATTTTTATTTTCTATTATTCATCGATATATTTCATGTTATGATGCATCCCTTATGTTATTTTATCTTATTTTGCATGTTCCATAATTTTTGGAGAATAAACACCGGGACCAGAAATATGATGGAAAAAACACCGTTGAGATACCATATTTCAGAATATCAGAATAAGAAGGGGGACACCGGGGGTGTCTTAGAAGTTCAGAGGAGGAATCCAACCAGAAGGGGAGCTAGAGGGGTGCCACCAGGGGCCCACACCATGAGGTGGCGCGCGCCCCCCGGCCGCGCCACCAGGTGGTGTGGCCACCCTGGCCCACCTCTGGGGGATATCTTTCGCGTACTTGACCCCTAGGGAACCCTAAGCCCCAGACCATCATTGAAGAAATATTCCGCCGCCGCCTCGGGGCGGAAAACACCCGAGAGAGAAAAGCTCTCTGACAGGGACAAATCTGCCGGGAAAATTCCTCTCCGGAGAGGGGAAATCACCGCCATCATCACCGTCATCACTCCGGGCTTCATCGGGATCATCGTCATCATCACATTCATCACGAGAACCATCACCCTCATCCTCCACCGCCATCCCGATGTAACAATTAGGGGCCTCTGTCGTTGTTTTACATTAGATCTCTCTCCCGTTGTGGATTACTTGTTAGTAGTTGATGCTTGTGAGATTTATCGGTGTTAGCACTTTATGACCAGATTTTTATCATCCATTATATCACCTCTGATTATGATCGATATGATGTCTTGTGAGTAGTTCGTTTAGTTCTTGAGGACATGGGAGAAGTCATGATGTTAGTAGTTAAGTTATGTTGAAGTAATATCTCGTGGTTTGGTATTTAAGTTGTGGTGCTATTCTTCTAGTGGTGTCATGTGACGTCGACTACATGATACTTCACCTTTATGGGCCTAGGAGGATGCATTGTCTATTTGGCTACTAATTGTGGGGTTGCCGGAGTGACAGAAACCTAAACCCCCGTTAGGAAACCAATGCACGAGGGAACGTAGAATCTCAGAGTTTTAAGGCTGTGGTTAGTTTTATCTTAATTACTTTCTTGTATTTGCGGATTCTTACGAGGGGTATAATCACAAGTATGTATTAGTCCTAGTTGGGCGGTGCATTAGCATAGGTTCACCCACACAACACTTCACGAAGCAATGGATATTAATTAACCGTAACGAAGCGAAAGCACTTGAAAAAATCCCCATGTGTCCTCGAGAACGTTTGGTAGTCTTAAGTAACTCAACTGGCTTGTCCTTTGCTTTCACCCCCTCGTTCCCTCCTTTAGACTACTTAAGCCCATTGACCTACAAACACCAGGGGACAGACAATTTTTCCATTAAAAGTTTGGAAGCTACGCCACCATCGAAAACCCCAATTTGGGGATTTAAAACTCCGTTCTGGCACCCTGTCGGGACAAGGAATTGGAGGAGATCATCGCCATCATCATCAATGACGCCCCTCCATCAACCATCCATGATTCTCCCATCCATGTGTGAGTAATCCCCTCTCTAGGATGAGAGGGATGGTAAGGATTGGATGAGATAGTTCATGTAATAATTGCCAGATTGTTAGGGCATGGTGCCTAAGATCTGTTGCTAGTGTTATCCATCGTTGTTGCAACTTGTTATGCTTAGTGCTCGACACTAGGGCCTGATGCGCGTGTAACACACATTCGCTGGGGACCCCAAGAGGAAGGTATGAAGAGCACAGTAGCAAGTTTCCCTCAGAAAGAAACCAAGGTTGAATCGACCAGTAGGAGAAAGAAATCACTTATGAAGGTTGATGCAGCTGATGTGGAAGGGCGCACTACCGATTCAGAAGAAACGTGGAACCTGCACAACACAATCAAATAATTTTTCCTAACGAAGCAGTGAGGTTGTCAATCTCACCGGTTTTGCTGAAAACAAAGAGGTTAAACGTACTATGTGGAAAATAATATTTGTTTGCAGTAGATGAAAGAGAACAGTGATGGCAGTAGGAAAACAGTAGCAATAGTATGAAAACAGAGATTGCAGTGGCTGTATTATCAGTATGAGGAAAATGGACCGGGGTCCACAGCTCACTAGTGGTGTCTCTCCCAAGACATATAGATAACATGTTGGGTAACCAAATTACAGCTGTTAAATTGACATATATAAAGGTTGCACCGTAGTGCATATGCATGACATGATAATTACTATGTGATTCATGCGTGCATTACAGCAAGATACATAGACCATTATCCAACTGCATCTATGACTAATAATCCACCCTCGAAATGTCATCCGAGGAAACCTTGGGTACAAAGTTCCAAGCAACAGATAATCACAGTAAGCAAAGTGTGTAATGTAAACAATAACATCCTTAGACAAACGATTGTTGTTTTCTACCTAATGGCAACAACACATCCCCCACCCGTTTATGTTTATCTCAGACGAGCGTGAGTGAAAGGGAGACATGAACCCACTATCGAGCATAAATACGCCCTCTTGGAGTTACTAGCAAATACTTGGCCAGAGCATCTACTAACAACGGAGAGCATGCAAGATCATAAATAACATACACATGGAAAGAACATGATAGATTGATAATCACTGGACATAGCATTCAATATTCATCGGATCCCATCAAACACAACATGCAGCATTACAATAAGATGATCTTGATCATGTAGGGAAGCTCACAAGATCTAAACATGAGGCATAAAGAGGAGAGAACAACCATATAGCTACTGCTATGGACCCGTAATCCAAGGATGAACTACTCACGCATCATTCCGGAGGCGGGCATGGTGGAGTAGAGCTCTCCGGTGACAATTCCCCCTCCCGACAGGGTGTCGGGGAGAGCTCCAGGACCCTCCCGAACTAGGGTTAATGATGATGGCGGCTGCGGATGTTTTTCGTGGAAAAGGCTCGGGTATTTAGGGCTAACCCTTCGAGGATAATATATAGGCGAGAGGGCAAAGTCGGTGGGCGAGCAGAGGGGCCACACCACCCCTCGGCGTGGCTAGGGGCGCGCCCACTCATGGTCTGGGGCCCCTGTGGCTCCCCTCCAGACTCCGTGTGCACGACGACTTTTTAAGACTTCCGGGCTTCAAATCGTCCAATTCCGAGAAAATTTCCAGAAGAACATTTCTGAAACTAAAAACAACAAAAAACAGGAACTGGCTTTGTGGCATCTTGTCAATAGGTTAGTCCCAGGAAATCTATAAAAAGGGCATAAAGTGTAAAGGAAACATGTAACATATGACATGAAAACAACATGGAACATTAGAAATTATGTATACGTTTATGACGTATTAGGGCTCGAGTGCCATGATTTCAGATCTGAACATGTTATTGATTCATGAGGATAATTATTGTTTTTTTATCTTACCTGTGGGTTGTATACATATATCGTTGTCCGGAACCCGAGGCCCCAAAGTGAAAACAATTGGGATAACCGGAGAGGATGTCTGTGATGTGAGGATCACATGTGTTCGTGGAGTGTTAATGCTTTACTCCGGTGCTTTATTAAAAGCAGCACCTTAATTACCAGTAGTTTCCCTTAAGGCCAAGTTGCAAATGGGCTGGTAGGACAAAATATGGTGTGCAAGTTTCTCATTGCGAGCACGTACGACTAAATACGGAACACATGCATGTGGTTACTTAGTGTTACTTAGTACTTGGATGCTTTATCATTATTTACCTGCAATTGCCCACATCTTAAATATTTAATGAATTATCTTATTCATGCAACACCCGTTCATCCGTCCCTATGCCTACAGTATTTTAATACTGCTGTCTACTATAATTACTGTTGTTGTCTTTATTTCATTCATGCAATTATTTCACTACCGCTACTGCTATAAAACTGTTGCTACTGATAAACTGTTGCGAGCAAGTATATTTCCAGGTGCAGCTGAACTGACATTTCATCTGTTAAGACTTATAAATATTCTTTGGCTCCCCTGGTGTAGAATCAATAAATTTGGGTTTTACTTCCCTCGAAGACTGTTCGGATCCCTATATAACCCGCGCCCATGCCCGTCATTGTCTTCTTCTTCCTCGGTTCCGGCGGCAAAGCTCCCCATCGTCGGAGTGCGAGAGTTGTCTCCATTGTGGGACAGAGCCGTCCAAACGATGGGAAGGCACACAAGCAGATGAACCTCTAAAACGTGAAATTTTGCTTCGCCCAAAAGTTCAGGGGGCGGCAAAGTTTAGAGAAGCAAACTCGTTCATCATTCTTGAGGCAGTTGATCATACATCAATGGATCATACAGAGAATTGATCATACAGACCCTACCTAGCCCAACCCTAGATCTACGCAAAAGGGCTCTAGAGACATGTCCCCTGGGTCTTCATTGCCGGCGGCGCTGATGTGATCAATATTCCTTGTCCTTGCGGATGATCCACTCAGGCCATGCTGGCTGGTGAAGCTCGCGGATGAGGCGAGCCTCCAGCTTCCACTCCCTATTCTTGGCCTCCCATGCATTCTCCGCGCGGAGGCCATGCTCCAACTGATCGGCGTTGAACGCCTCGACAGCCGCCTGGCGATGTGTTGCTTCTTCGCCCGACGCTCCTTGGAACATATGGACTTTGTGCTTACCATCACGAGACGATCATCCTGAATCTTAACGCCAGACAAGTCATCATTCGATGACTGTCTGTCGATTTCTTCCTCCTCTAGATCCGGCAGCAATGGTGGAGACCACGCACGGGCTGCACCGCGAGACCCGCCAGCCTCTCCGTCATGGGTATGTCTTCCATTCACGGGAGGTGACTGAAGATCGTGATTGCGGGACTGCTCGGAGTACATTGCCTTGCGCTCCATCGATTTCGTCGCCGGCGGCGAAGTATTGTTGGGGATTGTGTGGGGATTGGGGCGGAGATGTGGATTCCCTCTTTGTTGGGCCGAGCCCGGAAGTGGCGTGACAAATGGGCCTTGGGTTGATTTTTCTCTCTGTCTCAGCTAAAATAGTCACACGAGGTGGAGGGCAAGTTTAGCCCCATATTGCTAGTCTGAACTGAGTACGACCAAATTATAAACCGAAAAGTGTAGTAACTATCAGCTACCCCCACGTAAGCCATTCTGTTAGAGATAACCGAGCGGCTACATGCGTGGAGTAGCTTTTTGATTTTTTTTTGTAAATTTGATGATTGTTTCCGTAATATTATATGAGTTAAAATGACCCAATTAAAAATAGAATCAGCCGTAGCGTGACAAGCCGAGTCGGGCCTGACGGTTGTTTTTGTCTCTGCTGAATTAGTGACACGAAGTGGATATTTAGTCCTACCTTGCCAGTTTGAAGTGCGTACGACTAACTAATAAGGCCAAAGTGAAGCAAGAATTAATTTCCAAGGCTCAACTCCCATCTGGCGAGTCTAAGGCTGAGACTTTGTTTTATTTTTTTAGACGGATGTCAATAAAAAAATTGAGTGACTTTATTTTATTTTCCTAGACGGTTGTCAATAGAAAAATTGAGTGTTTAGTCCCATATTGATTATTTTAGACGGTTGTCAATAAAAAAATTGAGTGACTTTATTTTATTTTTCTAGATGCTTATCAATAGAAAAATCGAGTGTTTAGTTCCATACCGATTGTTTTAGACGGTTGTCAATAAAAAAATTGAGTGACTTTATTCTATTTTTCTAGACGGTTGTCAATACAAAAATTGAGTGTTTAGTCCCACATCGATTGTTTTAGAGGTTATTAATAAAATAATCGAGTGACTTTATTTTTCTAGACGGTTGTCAATAGAAAAATTGAGTGTTTAGTCCCACGTTGATTGTTTACAGCGGGTACAACTGACATATAAACCCGGGAGTGAAACTAACAAAAAAACTTGTAACAATAATAGATTCACCAACGACTTCTTCACTGGCCCGAGGTAGGAATAAAGTCGTCGTTGGGGACTAAATCGTTGTCACCAAATTATTTATTATTTTTAATGTATAGATAAATTATATGCTTCAATTAATATAGGGCTTTGGAATTATTTGATTATTAAATTGATAAAGGAGTTTGGCGCCCTACGATTACCCGCAATTTCATCAAAATATACATAGAGATGACAAGAAAAGATGCGTAGAGGCTATGTAAGATCAAAATAGTAATATACTAGCACGATTCATTACATCCAATGACATATATATATAACCTATATAGAGATCGATAGATCAACGATTACATATATAGAGAGACCGATGACCTACTTTATATGGGCAACGATCAATTACATATAGAGAGGAGCGCCCTAGAGGTAGCGCGCTACGGAGACTGCTCCTACTCCCCTCCGGCGGCGCGGTATCGCGGAGGGAGTGCATGGAGTCAGGGGTTGGGAAGATGTACTCGAAGTTGGTGTAGATGTTGAAGCCCGTGAATGCGATGAACTGGCACCCACAGTAGAACGTCTGGCCGACTAGGTTGAAGGCGTCGAAGGGGTTGGTGAAGTGGTCAACAATACCAATCACCAAGACTGCATTATTGCCGTAGAACTCCTCGATCCGGAACATGACCGGCAAGCCGCGTGGCAAATGGGCGAAGCCAACCCCGAGGAAGAACGCCACAAAGTACCGAGAAGTCCTCCCGGAGAAGGCCCACACCCGGAGCCGCTTCTCAACACGTACCCGGCGGGGTACTGTCACTCCGGTACGGTGGGAGGCCGGCGGAAGGTTGTTCCGTTGAACTGCATCGCATCTGGTCGGGTTTGGCTGCCGATCCGTGGGCGTTTTGAGGGCGGTTTTGATGGGCGGAGGTATAGGGAGAAGAGCCCCTTATATATGAGTGATGCAAAAATGATAGTTAATGGACCGTGATTTGCATCGAGGGGTCGTGAGAATGCATCGAGGGGCCGCGAGAATGCACATAGATCAACACTGTTTTATTCGTCCCTATTCATACAATATTCCAAACCGTTTACGCAGACCTATCGAGCACGCTGATCAGTGACCAGCCAATCAGGTCGCAGATATATCGAGCATGTGGATCGGTCTTTGAAGCCACGATCCACATCGTTGACGCAAAATGATCAAACGACAGCGTAATGGGGGAAATGCCTCTCTGAATGGTCCAAATTTATATGGAACTCCGCGCAGAAATCAAATTACTTTCAGAATATAAAGAAATTTGAAACTTGGCAGACATCGTTTTTTCTTGACTTGGCATCATAATATGTGTTCCTAATATTAATTTAAATCGTACGAGTCAAGGAACAAACTAAATATGGTAGGTCATTCATACATAGAGCTAAGTATCACGAAGTCTCTGGATTACAAGGGAAACCTTCCACTCCGGAGTAAAACCAAACCAAGTTTTTTTACAAAACATAGTCATTTCCAGCTAATGTTTTTAACATGCATTTTATGGTCATTGGGAATGAAGAATGTGAATTTAAAATATTTATCCGCATTTAAAACATTATTCTTTTTTTTAATTAAGTGATAATTAATTAATATATGAGAATAAATATTTTCTCTGAAAAATCACATACTTCGAATGCACCCTTTTTTCAACGAGTACATGTCAATGATTTTTTTGGTACATTTAAATAAGGTCAGAAAACAAACTTGCTTAGAAACGGGTTCTTTATCCTAACTTTCGAGCTCTTCTCTAGACCACATTTTTCACCTCAAGAGAAGAAATAGCTCGGGTTGATAACGTAACATGCATAATAGTGCAGAAGTCATTATAAAAGCCAGATATCAAAAGAATATGTATAAATTTGAGTCTTGGCTCAAATTTGAATCTAAATTAATAAAGCAAGATTCGGATACGCGTACCAATACGCATCATAGTAAAGAGCATTACATCATACGAGTTTTCACATTTCAAATTAAAAAAGTAACATTTACATCACACAAGTTTTCACTTTTTCTTGGCGTTCCATTTCCTCCTTGTTGTCCTACCGGTGCTTGTTGTAGAATCTACATCGTAAATTTCAATTATGCTCTCAGTTTTCTTCGCGTCATTATCACTAGTCCGCCCCACGGCACGTCATAGAGCTTCGGTTTTCACTTCAGCAGCTCGAATAGATTCAGGTTGCACCTCAGCAGCAGAAATAACTTTAGTTTACACTTCAATAGTTGGAATAGGTTCAGGTTGCACCTCGTGAGCATAAATAACTTTAGTTTGCACTTCAGCAGCTGGAATAGGTTCAGATTGCACCTCAACAGCAGAAATAGCTAAATTTTGCACCTCGGCAGAAATAGGTGGAATAGGTCGAGGTTGCACCTCAACAGAAGAAATAGCTAAATTTTTCACCTCAGCAGAAATAGCTGGAATAGGTCCTGGTTGCACCAAAACATCCAAAAGTTTCTTATGCTCACAACTAAAACGAGATCTGCACACTTCTCTTTTTTCTGTTGCCATTGATTTTTACCTTTTTCGTTGGCCAACAATCCTCAACAATAAGGGGCTGCGATTTTGTTTGTACTGCACACTTCCTTCTGAAAAGCAAAGGAAAAAAATCTTGTCATTTCGGTAGTAAGTTAAACAAACAATCAAATAAAAAACAACAAATATATGAACATACTTTGGCCTTTCAGGAGTGTAACGGCACTTGGCAGATCCAACTTGGTGCCCTAGCTCCTCGCACAATCTGCATCTATTTTGGTTACCTTTTTTAGACCTTTTAGACTTTGCATCTTTTTTCCCTTTCTTACTACTACCACCTTTCACAAACCATGAATTGAATCTACTCTATTTTGGCAGGCCAACCTTTCTCTTTGTTACTAGAGGACACATCGCAAATTCAATGTCCACTTTAGGCCACTGAGACTGATCTGTAAGTGCTGGAATTGGAGTTGCATACGCTGCCTTAAATTTTTGTACTGAGTAATATTCATGCAAATATGGGTGCATGTTTAGCTTCGGCTTAGACGCCAAGAAAAGTATTGCATGCTCACATGCTTTCCCAGTATGTTGCCACTCAAGGCAAGTGAAGTCATGCGTTTCAGTGTTAACAACATGCCTCCTTCCAGTCTTGGTATCTCTTATTTAGCGCCCTATAATGAAGATTTCTCAACAGGCAAATGTGTAAAATTTCTGCTTCTGTCGACCACCTGTTGTATCACTGCAGGAAGCTTATCCCCTTGCAGACATTCACCAATCATTCTTCTCAATTACCACAAACGCATGAGCATGATCCTAATTTGGTCAACCATATCATGGACATGCAAGTCTTTCAAATGCTTCACCCTGTTGTTAAAACTTTCTTCCAAGTTGTTGTTGATATGATCACACTTGATAGCAGTGTTAAATCCTGACCTGTACCGTAACAGAGAATGGTAGGTGCTTAGCCATGTGCCAAACTTAGTGCATGCCGCCATTATCTTACCAAGATGATATGAATGTGTCTGTGTAGTGTAAGATCTGGCTGTTGGCCACATGCTCCCAAACTTTTTCTCCTCTGAACTTTTTTATCAAATTCATCCACATATGGCCGAAGCACTCCCTCTGCTCAGTAGAGGGAAAACAATTTTGACTGCATTTTCTAGTCCTTTACATGCATTTCTGTGTATTGCCAAAGGTGAGACTGGCCCTATGCATGTTTTCAACTGCATCATGAACCATGTCCCCGAGGCCTTTGTCTCTGACTGAAACATGCCAACAGCCACAGGGAACATCCAGTTGTGTCCATCTAGAGAATTCCATGCTACCAATTGGCCATTCCAGTTGCCATTCAACAAAGACGAGTCTATGCTCAGATATGGACGACACCCTGATTTGAAGCCATCGATGCAAGGCTTTAAAGCCATAAAGAACTTAGAGAAGAAGACTTTCCCATCCATTGTGACCTTAGTATCTATCTCTACCATACTGTGAGGTAACCTCTTCTCCACCTCTACTTTGAAGTTATAAAGCATCCTAAAGGTATTTTCCCAATCACCATAGAATTGTTTCATTGCCCTTTGTTTTGCCTTCCACAGTGTGGTATATTTTAGCTGAATTGGGTACAACTTTTCCAAGTCTATTTTGAGTTTCTTGGCGGTAGTGTTTGGTGTCTTGGCTAAAATGGGGTGATCTTTTCTGCAACCCATAGCTGTAATGTCATTGTCGATAATGTCTGTGAACTTGTAATATAAGTATGTTCATGTGGGATTCGATTTACCCTGATTGTACGTTCATTAGGTTGGCGTCTAGTAGATATGTACCACTTGCAAGGCTTGATACTCCAATCAAACCCTCATCTCGCAAAAAACTTTGTTCTATAAGTCCTGTTGGATATATCCGATTAGAGGTATATCCGGCATTGTCCTAACAAGCCGGATTACCAGGGTGGCCTGATTGGTAATGGATCATAGTCCATTAGGCGGCCCAGTAAGCTGACGCGTAGAAGCCGGATTCTAGAAGAACCCGGACCACGGCCCACGTGGTGCGGCTTGGAGTAGAAGGCAGATTCTTGCCTTCCAAGTTAGAAGCTTACCGTAGTCTTCTAGGTTTCTTTTCTGTAAGCCCTAACCCGGCTATCTATATAAAGCCGGACGGGAGAGAAGAACCATATAGACAATTATCTAGAAGCCAACTCACCGAGAAGTTGATCCTCGTCGAGTTAGCAAACCCAAACTCACATTGTACTCTGTATACTTTAGGCTTCAGCCCTGATTTAGTGAGATTGCATGAGTAGGAACGCCGCCTAGTTGCGACATACCGAACCTGGGTAAACTTCGGTGTCCCTGTTTGTCATACTACCATGTTCCCCCCACGTCTCTACCCGTAGGCTCATGGCACCCCCGTCTATGAACCCTACTACGATGTCTCGACAGTTGGCGCCCACCGTGGGGCCAGCAACGTCAGGCGTTATGTTTCGATCGGGGATACTCGGCGGAATCTGCAGTACCATAACTGTCGGAAGCTTGAAATTCGACAGCGACGTCGGGCGCTTCATCGACAATTGATCGTACATGCCAGCACGGAATCATATGGTAAGTGCCTGCGTTTTACCGATTGGATCTACAAACATCTTTATCGGATTAACTGCAGAGGCAATGGGATTTTGTGATGGAAGTAGATTTATCCCACCCGCCCTATACCCAGTTGAAGAAAACTATGATGCCGGATTTTGCTCGGATCGCCAATATCCTGCACAAATTGCTGCCTCTGCGGAGATGCCTACAATGAGATCGCATTTTATTGGTATGGTGCAAACCGAGATCGCCGAAATCACGGACGAAAACAATCCCGTGGAAAAGGCAGAAGAAAACAATCCCACAGTAGAGGTGGAAGATCCGACATCTGTCGATACGACGACGAATTCAGAAGCCGATTCTGTGCTAGCCGCCATTGAGGCGAGATTAGAGTCGGAACCCGGATCAGATGAGCTCGATTATGAAGACGAAGATGAAGATGCTTTCGAAAGAAAGGTCAAATCTCTTCAACAGGGACTCCATGAAGTACTTATGGCAAAACCGGCTGAAAACACATATGACGAAAGTCAGGAAGACCCTCCAACACCTCCGCCAGATGAGGAAAGAGAGGACGGTGAAACCAGTCCAATTTACCCTGATGTCAAGGAATTGACAGAAGAAGAACCTGGTAAAAAACCTCCATCTTCCAAGAAAAGAAACAAGGCTGCCAAGAAACTCCAGTACAAACTCCGGAAGAAAAAACTGGTGGATCCCGCCAACGAAAACCTGGAAGTAGGAGGAGGAAGCGGAGTCAAGTCTGCGGAGAAGAGAACAAAGGAAATCCCTGTTCCACTAATGTCAGAACAGGACGAACGAGATTTACTTCAAACACCAGTGGGACTACACGAAGCCCCTGAACTGCTGGAAGCCAGGAGACAAGCTCTCCAAAGGCAACAACAACATCTATTCAGAACTCGGGAAAATCTCCTACAACCCAGGCTAACATTAAGTTGAAGCAGAAAGAAATTGAGGAGTACGAGAGAAGGAATAGATCTGGCATAAAACCTACACGGTTACCCTGAATCGTATGACCGGAAGTATTGCAGGCGAAGGAACGGGTCCAAAGCCCTGCATGGCAAAAGAAAGTAAACAACATCGATGCCAGGGGCAAACCTATATACAAAACCGCAGTAGAAAATGCGGAAGCTGCATTCGCCATCCTCAATGATGATCTATACTCCAATGACGAAAAGCTCCAAGGGGTGTATGCTTTCTTAGGAAAAGCATTGCAACAACAGCAGCGAGGGCAGGCAAGATCAGGGAAGTTGCATGACAACTCAGCCCTATGCAGAACAGCCACATGCGCCGCTGGAGCACCTGGACCTGGAGAACCTGGAGATTCAGGCAATTCAAAAGAGAAGAAAGGAGATCCGAGAAAGGACAAGAAAATTCCCGATAACAAGGATGCAGCGTCCAGAACAGGATCCTATCCGCCGAAAGGTGGAATCAACCCCCATGATCGGGAAGAACAGAACCGGAAGGACGGAAAAGCAATGCCGCCTCCGAGACGCCCTGCTGAAAAAGCCGGAAGATACGATATTCCTCACAGGCATGAGAGATCCTGTACTCCCCCTAGGAATAAGGAAAGGCCAAGGAGAAGAACTACGCCTCATTCCAAAGGGCATGATAACGGACGAAACAGGGATAATCCCGGAAGAGCGCATTCGTGCAACAATGGGCCAGAAAGGAGCAGATCCCCTTCTGTCCATTCAGTCGGTAGATATTCCACACAGGCCTATAAGGCGGAAAGAGATGATCTATACTTTGGACCTAAGTGTTTCACTGACAGGATCTGAAGAATAACTCTACATTCTGGCTTTGCCAAACTTGGTCCAACGTATCAAAAATATACCGGCAGTACAAACCCGGATACTTGGCTCTCAGACTATTATACAGCCGTCCAGATCAACAAAGGGACAGATTTAGAGGCGGTAAAATTCCTCCTCCTAATGTTACTGGATGGAGCCAGAGATTGGATTAACGGGCTTCCGTCAAGAACCGTCGATAGCTGGAATGATATGGCTAGAGTATTTACTCAGCATTTTCGGGGAACTTACAAACGCCCCAACAACATCAACCAGCTAAACCGCTGCACCCAGTTTGAAGATGATCCATACATGGACTTCATCTCAAGATGGACTGCAATGAAGAACAACTGCTCTGGAGTAAGTGATGTACAAGAAATTCATGCTTTCTTCAATGGCTTAAAAACCCGGCCTCGTACCGTTCATGGTTGGTTCAAAAAAGCACAAAGATCTCGGATCTATGCTTACAACCGCAAATGAGCATGCAGAGGCCGAAGATGACATCAGAGCGAGAGGTGGAAGTATCAATGCTTTCGCTCAGGCCAAAAAGATGCCTCGTTCTGAGAAAAAAAGCTATTCCAGAAACACATCCAAAACCCAAAGAAGTTAACCTAGCCTTTGGAAAGGATAATGGAAGAAAATGGAAAGGAAGAAACATAGAACCTATCTCCTACACAAAGGAAGAGTGGGAAAAGATTAAGTCGGAAAATTGTGTCCACCATTCGCAATTTGGGAAACCCACCCATACTAACGCACAATGCCGGCTTAATAAGCATATGAAAGGCAGTGTAGGATCTGGGAACAAGGGGAAGAACTCCAAGAGGAAATTCTCCAAGCAAAAGCCAGAAGCAGAAAAAGAAGATAGTGAATCGGAAACTGACGAAAAAATCAAGGAACATCAGCGAAAAGGCGAACCAAAGTTCCCGAGAGTCGATGTAGAATGCAATTTAACTTTCCTCTCAACTCCCTCAGCAAAGGTGGCAAAGAGGACACTTCGAGAAATAAACGCAGTTGTTCCACCAACCCCCAAATTCTTCAAGTACTCGAATAAACCAATTACCTGGGATCTGTCTGATCATCCCGAAAATATCCCAGAACCCGCACACAAGCTCTAATTGTAATCCCTATTGTTCAAAACACTAGGCTAAAAAGAGTGCTGATGGATGGAGGATCCAGCATTAACATAATGTACCTGGATACACTGAAGCATCTGCGAATCTCCGAGACCCAGCTCAATCATAGCAACATACGTTTCCACGGCATTGTTCCTGGAAGACAAGCACAATCTCTAGGAGAAATTTCCCTAGACGTAACCTTTGGAGCAAAAGAGCACTTCCGGCAGGAAAAAATCTCTTTCGAGGTCGTGTCGTTCGAGAGCGTATACCACACAATTCTCGGACGTCCAGCTTTCGCCAAATTCATGGCAAGATCATGTCATATTTATAACAAGTTGAAGGATCATGTATATAGGTTCGCCCCTGGCATCGATGTCGTTTACTTGCTTTTGCCATGCAGGGTTTTGGAACCGTTCCTTCGGCTGCAATACTTCCGGTCTTACGATTCCGGGTAACCGTGTAGGTTTTATGCCAGATCTATTTCTTCTCTCATACTCCTCAATTTCTTCCTGCTTCAACCTAATGTCAACCTGGGTTTGTAGGAGATTTTCCCGAGTTTTGAATAGATGTTGCTGTTCCCTTTGGAGAGCTTGTCTCCTGGCTTCCAGCACTTCAGGGGGTTTGTGTAGTCCCACTGGTGTTTGAAGTAAATCCCGTTCGTCCTGTTCTGACATTAGTGGAACAGGGATTTCCTTCGTTTTCTTCTCCGCAGACTTGACTCCGCTTCCTCCTCTTACTTCCAGGTTTTCGTTGGCGGGATCCACCAGTTTTTTCTTCCGGAGTTTATACTGGAGTTTCTTGGCAGCCTTGTTTCTTTTCTTGGAAGAGGGAGGTTTTTTACCAGGTTCTTCTTCTGTCAATTCCTTGACATCGGGGTAAATTGGACTAGTTTCACCGTACTCTCTTTACTCATCTGGCGGAGGTGTTTGAGGGTCTTCCTGACTTTCGGCAGTCGTGTTGTCAGCTGGTTTGCCATAAGCACTTCATGGAGTCCCTCTTGAAGAGATTTGACCTCTATTTCGAAAGCATCTTCGTCTTCGGAATCGAGCTCATCTGATCCGGGTTCCGACTCTAATCTCGCCTCAATGGCGGCTAGCACAGAATAGGCTTCCGAGTTCATCGTCGTATCGACGGATCTCGGATCTTCCACCTCTACTGTTGGATTGTTTTCTTCTGCCTTTTCCACAGGATTGTTTTCGTCCGTGTTTTCGGCGATCTCGGTTTGCACCATACCAATAAAGTGCGATCTCATGGCAGGCATCTCCGAAGAGACAGCGATTTGAGCAGGATATTGGCGATCCGTGCAAAATCCGGCATCATAGTTTTCTTCAACTAGGTATAGGGCAGATGGGATAAATCTACTTCCACCACAGAATCCCATTGCCTCTGCAGTTAATCCGATAAATATGTTTGCAGATCCAATCGGTAAAACGCGGGCACTTACGAGATGATTTCGTGCTGGCATGTACGATCCATTGTCGAGGAAGCGCCCGACGTCGTTGTCGAATTCCAAGCTTCCGACAGTTATGGTACTGCCAATTTCGCCGAGTATCCCCGATCGAAACATAACGCCTGACGTCGCTGGCCGCACGGTGGGCGCCAACTGTCCATACATCATAGTAGGGATCATAGACGGGGGTGCCATGAGCCTACGGGTAGAGACGTGGGGGGGAACTTGGTAGTATGACAATCAGGGACACCAAAGTTTACCCAGGTTCGGTACGTCGCAATTAGGCGGCGTTCGTACTCCTGCAATCTCACTAAATCAGGGTTGAAGCCTGAATATACAAAGTACAATGTGAGTTTGGGTTCGCTAACTCGACGAGGATCAACTTCTCGGCGAGTTGGCTTCTAGCTAATTGTCTCTCTATTTCTTCTCTCTCGTCCGGCTCTATATAGATAGCCGGGTTAGGGCTTAGAGAAAGGAAACCTAGAAGACTATGGTAAGCTTCTAGCTTGGAAGGAAAGAATCCGCCTTCTACTCCAAGCCGCACCACGTGGGCCGTGGTACGGGTTCTTCTAGAATCTGGCTTCTGCGCGTCAGCTTATTGGGCCACCTAATGGACTGTGATCCATTACCAATCAGGCGACCCTAGTAATCCGGCTCTTTAGGACAATGCCGGATATACCCCTAATCGGTATATATCCGACACCCATGTTAGTGTATCTCACAGCACCAAACATGGTTATTAGTGCTGTGATAGTTGTGGAAAGGCGGAAAGAAGAGCAAAGCATACCAGATCAACATCCGGTATATTATATAAGCGAATTTTTGTCCGATTCCAAACAGAGGTACCCACACTATCAAAAGCTGGCATATGGTGTGTTTTTCGCATCTTGAAAACTCCGCCATTATTTCCAAGGGCATTCCATAACAGTGGTATGTAAAGCACCACTAGGGGATATAATCAACAATACGGACGCAAAAGGCCGAGTAGCCAAATGGGGCATCGAGCTGGCTGCGTTCGACATTAAGTACCAACCACGGACGGCAATTAATTCCCAGGCGTTGGCAGATTTCGTCGCTGATTGGACAGAAGCAATGGAAAACACACCAATGCCGGAGTCAGAAAACTGGGTTATGCACTTTGATGGATCCAAGATGAAGGAAGGAGCTGGAGCTGGTGTAGTGCTAAAATCCCCAAAGGTTGATACTATGGAGTATGTATTACAAATATACTTCAACGCCAGCAATAATGTGGCAGAATACGAAGCTTTGCTTCATGGCTTGCATACTGCAAAAGAAATAGGTGTCAAACGCATTTTATGCTATGGCGACTCAAATTTGGTACAACATCAGCTCAACCAAACATGGGACGTCAAAAGCCCCATCATGGCCGAATATCGGAGAACGGTGGACGAGTTTGCTATCTGCTTCCTGAGATTTGAAGTACTTCACGTCAAAAGGGAGGAAAATTGGAACGCGGATGCATTAGCCCGCATGGGCTCGGAAAGAGTAAAAACCCTACCACCAGGTGTGTTTGTCCAACATTTTCATAAACCATCGAGAAAAGGTGGAGATGTTGATTATCCTCTTGTGTCCGAGTCAACTGAAGTCCTGCTCGTTAACCCGGATTGGATAATTCCATATTTAAACTTCTTAGTAGATCAGAAGTACCCGGATGGAGCAGACGAGGTCTTGCAAAGACAAATAAAACGTCGATGCAAAGGATACACGGTAGTCAATGGTTGCATGTATAAACGCAGCACTACCGGAATCTTTCAGCGATGTATTTCACCAGAAGAAGCCCGAGAAATACTGCAAGAAATCCATGTAGGGGATTGCGGACATCATGCTCAATTAAAAAGCATAGTTAAGAAAGCATTTCGTGCAGGGTTTTTCTGGATAACAGCCAAGACAGACGCCGAACACATAGTAAACACATGCGCCAGATGTCATTATTACGCCAATCAGACAAATATGCCAGCCCAAGCACTCAAAACTATCCCAATCACATGGCCATTTGTGGTCTGGGGGATAGATATGATGGGACCATTCAAAACTGCAAGAGGCGGACTCACACATCTACTCGTTGCAGTAGATAAGTATACCAAGTGGGTGGAGGCAAAACCCATCAAAAAACTTGACGGTGTGACCGCTAGAAACTCCATCATTTACGTAATCATGAGATATGGCGTTCCACACATTATAATCACCGACAACGGGAAAAATTTCTCTATTGGAGAGTTGGCAAAATATTGCCGACAAACGGGAATTCGCCTAGACCTTGCATCGGTGGCTCACCCACAATCCAATGGGTAGGTTGAAAGAATGAATAGCTCAATCCTGCAAGGAATACGCCCAAGACTCGAATATCCTCTTCATAGAGCAGTTAGAGCAAGGGTAGAAGAATTACCTTCCGTGCTTCGGAGTATTTGAACGACACCAAATAGATCAACAAGGAAAACCCCGTTTTTCTTAGTTTATGGCGCAGAAGCAATGCTTCCAACGGACATGCTCCATGATAGCCCAAGAGTGCAGTATTATGATGACTCGGATGCCGAATGTGCTCGAAAGGATGCCGTCGATCTTTTAGAAGAAGAACGAGACCTTGTGCTTCAAAGATCCGCCATTTATCAGCAAGGATTGAGGCGCTACCATAGTCGGAAAATAAGGCATCGATCTTTCAAAGAAGGTGACCTAGTGCTAAGATTGGTGCAAGAAAGGAAGCACAAGTTAGCCCCAGTCTGGGAGGGACCATTTGTCATTATCAAGGCTATGAAAATGGATCTTATTATCTTGTAGATATTCGAGACACGGAAGATGATCCCAAGCGTCCGAATCGCAAAAGAAAGAGAAATATAGATGTTGAGCTAGGAGAGACAAAAAGGCCCTGGAGCATCCAGCAGCTACGTCCCTTCTACACTTAGTTCAATTTCTATGTAAACATCTTTGAGATCATGAAATAAAGTTGTCGGAATTCATGCATTACTGTTTTATCTGTTTTCATACAAAGCATAAGTCCGCCTTATCTATTTCCCAATGATCTTTCAAAATACTCAATGTTAACCTGAATTGTGCCTACGTGCTCGGAGTTAAAAAACTGAATGATTTTCAGCCTAAGAAGGCTTAAGGAAACCCAGATTGTGCCTGAGTTTCATACAAAATTCCTTACTTTTTCTCTAAGTATTATCTGATTGTTTTTATGTTGGGTCACTGGAGCTAGTAAGTAAAAAATGCCTTTAGTATGATCCATGTTTCCGAGTTTCGACTGATTGGTTGTACCCAGTCACTTGGCATGAAGATTAGATACTATCGAGCCATTTCAAACACTAAGGACAGTTAAGACATATAAACCAGAGAACTTAGAAGATAAAGGAATAAAAACCCGGAAAACTTGCAAAGACTTAATAATTAAACTGCAAAAGCGGAGTACTTGTTTATACAAAAGAATAGAAAGCATTACAATAAGGTTTACATTCTAAGAACAATAATGCTTCTATTTTTCCCATCTCCTACTCAGGACCAGGCAGCTTCTTCAGGCATCCGACTCTTCCTCGCTGCTGGGTTCCTCGGGAGTTGCCGGGATTGCTTCTTCGAGGTAGAAGGTGGAGATGTTCACCATGTTGGCAATCTTGGTGGCGTGACCTTTGATTTCATCAAAGATGCTGGCCCGTTGACCTTCCGTGTATCCCCGAGGAATGCCGGAGGCCACACGCCAAGATTTGGCAGTAGGGTAGTGCATGCGCATGAGCCCAAGGGCCATGCGTGCACCACCGCGAGCTACAGAACAGAGCAGGGACTCCTTGCGATTCGCCACCTCCACGATAGCCTCCGAATGTTTTTCAACTTCCGAGAACATCCCAGATTTGACGGGAAGATACTTATTAATAAGTAACATTCCCGCAGCCTTGATCACGGTGAAGACCTTCCTGAAAGCCCGGCTTCTTTCAATCCGGGTAAGCTGGGAGTTCCCTCCTGTTTCAATCAGCACACAAGTGTTAGAAAAAACAGGAGAAGAGGAAACAAGGAAAATCCGGTAAAAGGCAAAGTAACTTACCGAGAATCCGGTCCATCTCGGTGCCTTCCTCAAGGCGCTCTCTAGATCCCGGATGATGGCCTTATCTTTCTCGGCCTGGCTGGAGCCTTAGACTCGGCAATGCCAACAGCTAATTGGCTGGCCTCCAGGTCCTTCTGGAGCTTCACAGTCAGCTTGTGAAGATCCAGGTTCTCGCGGCGGAGGTTTTCGGCGTTGCCGGCATCTTCAGCAATTTGTTTGGCTTTCGCCAAAGAAGCTAAAAGGCAAGTAAAGGAAGAGTTAAAAAACTCGGAAAACTACTTAGAAAAAATCACAACTGAAAGCAGAGAAATATTTTACCTGTTGATTCGCTCAGCTGTGCTGAGTGGATGCCAGTTCTGCCTCCTAATCCTCAAGAATGGAAAGAAGGGTTCTCACCTCCTTGTTCTTGATGGTAAGTTTATTGAAAACTTCCATGTTGATGTTCTCAGCACTGAAACACGAAAAAAGAGACAAAAAAAGCTTAAGTTAAAAACAAGCATAACAATGAAAAAATCATTAAGAAAAAAGTATGCATTTGACTTATTGCTTGGGGGCTAGAGATATTACCTGGCTCATCCGCTGCAGAACCAACAAATTTTTGTTGAACTCTTTTGCATACTCTGCAAAAAGAGTCCCGACGTGATTGAGGTCGTCCTGGATGACCTTGAAATCCTTGTCGAAAGTCGGAATGGGCTCCTCCTCGGCTGTGTGAGAAGGACCACCCATTTCCGGGACCGCCTTTTCCCTCGTGTCCGTTTCCGGCATAATAGGCTGGCTGGTTTGCTGGGTTTCTTCTTCCCTGGCAGCAGTGTTTCCTTCTGCGGCCGTGACCGGAGTGTTTGGGGCAGTGGCAGGTGTAACATCCCAAGTATGAAAAATAGCCATTAGAATGTTTGCTCTCTGTTATTTTATGTTTTGCATCATGACATCATGTTCATTGAATTTGTTTTGCTTGTTTTCCATTTGTTTTCCTCTGTTTTGCTTTGTTTTCCAACTGTTTTCAATTGTTTTACTTTGTTTTCTATTTGAATTTCAACTCAAATTTCAAACCTTTGTTTCATACTTGTGATGTTACAATTTCCAAAATGATATTTCAAATCAAAACAATCAATTGTTTCCATTAAAGTTGTGATTCCAAAACTGTTGTTTTGTCTCTATCAAAATTCATTTAATACCAGACCCTTTGCAAATTCAATTAGTTTCCAAAACAGCAACCCCTTTTGAAAATTATGAAAATGACAAAGCACTTCCATCTTTTGTTTCCATCAAGCCATAAGGTTCAAAACTATTTAAAATGATGGCTTTTAATAATTCACTTAATCCAAACTTAATTCAAATGCCTTTCAAATACAATTACCTTTTCCAAACAGCCACTATGTGGAAATTATAAAAATTACAACTCAAATATAATCTTTTGCTTCCAATTAAAACTATATGGTCACCCTATTTAAATTCTTGTTTTCAATAATTCATTTAATCCAAAATTCATTCAAATTTGAATCAAGTTACAAACAGCACTTTTATTTTGAATCTTTTTGAAAACAAAAACTTGACAAGTTGTTAATATTACATAATTAATCAATACCAAATTTTTCTAAATTTTCTAACACCTCAAAACCTATTCTTTTCTCCCTATTTCATTTAAGCAAAAAAAAATAAAACAGAACAAAGCAAAAAAAAAATTAAAACAGAGAGACAGGGAGAGCACCAGGCCCAGCCCAACTCCCCTAGGCCCGGTACCCCTTCATCCCCTTCCTCCGTACGATTGCTGTCGTCAGCCATGGTGACAGCGACCTGCTGCTCCACCCCACCCCTCCCTCCTTTATCTACTCCCCCAACCCGTGGAGAAAACCCTAACCCTAGCCGCATCCGCCTCCCTCCTCTCTCCCCTCTCCGCCGCCATCGAGGGGGAGGACCACGCCGCCCCTTTTTCTGCTGCCTCCGGCCGCCGCTCGCCGGAGCACGGTGCCGTCGACTCCGCCACCCCCCGGCCGTGCCGCGACCACCCCTGCGACGAGGGTACTCTCCTCTTTCCATTCCCCTAACCCCCCGCTCGATTCCTCGCTGTTTAGGCATCAATTTCTTCCATGCCAACTCGCCATGGTTGCTCTGTTTCGTCGTCAGAGATGAGCGCCTGTACGTGTACGTGTGCGCTTGCAGTTTCAGTTAACCTCGATTATTATGTTCAAAACCAGTAGATCCCGCTATGCATCAAACCAGCGCAGCAGACCAGATGGTAGGACTCGCTGCGCGCGAGCCAGCAGCTCGCGGGATCAAATCCCCGCACCCCCACCTCTGCTCCTTATTTTCTGAATTAATTTCAGTAGACAGATTCCTGAATCCTTAACCCCCCTCGATCCCCTCTCTGTCAACGAAACAGCGCAGCACCCTACTGGTTAGCACCCCTAGCGCGCGCACGGGAGGTGCTGGGTTCGATCCCCCAAAGCCACCCTTTTTATTTCTGTTTTTCTTTTTTTGCCCGAATTTCTGAAACTCAGATCTGAGCACTTACCTCTAAAATCAATATCAAATTGAATATCACTCCAATTTGAATGATTCAAAATCCTGTGGATTCATAATTTTGTGCTCCTTCTATTAATGTCAAGTTTGCAACATGTTTCTGTAACAATTTTTGCACTAAATAATTAATTACTGAAAATACAATAAAATTTGGAAACTTTGGAATTTCATAACTTTAGTTCTGCTCATCCAATTTAATCCAACTTGGGCTCTAAAATTTTTTCTTAACAAACTCTACACATTGGTATTTTATTTGGTCACAATTGAATTAATTTTGAGCATGTTTCCCTCTGTTTACTAAAAATGGCAGAATAAGAATGATTATGGAAAATTGCATAATAAATTCAATAATAACCCAAAAATTATGTTTAATAACTCAAAATATTCAGTGAAACATTTGCTACATGTTTGAACCTTTCCAATGCAATTTGTTTACTGTTTTGAATATTTAAATTTGGTGAAATATTTGAATTCTTGTTTAATTCACTTAATTTTGCAAAAATCATAACTTGGGCATAAAAATTCCAAATTCAACAAACTTAATATGTTTTCCAATCAATTTTTCATGTACTTTCCAAATATCAATTTTGTTTGCTGTTTAGAATAATTTAAATTGCTGAAAACAACTGTTTCTTGTTTAATGCATTTAAAATTGCCAAAATAATAACTTGCTCATTTTAAATCCAATTTCAACAAATGAAATATGTTTTCCATGAAAAATTAAACCACCTTTTCAAATATAAAATTTGTTTCATGTTTTGAATAAATTAAAATTGGTTAAATGATTTAAACCTTGTTTAAATCATTTAATATTGCTAAATTCATAACTTGATCAAATTAAATTCTTTTGGGCCATATAAAATATGTTTTCAAACCATAAAAGTATAACCTTTTCAAATATGAACTTCATGTAATGTTTTGCACAACTAAAAATTCAAATAAGTTCATGTTTGAATTAAATTCAATTAAATCTTGTTTAACTTGTTTAATTCATAAGTAATTATTTCCAAATCCTTTTCCAGCAAGTGAAACATGTAATCCACCCAAAATTGTGTGTTCTTTTCAAATATGAACTTTGTTATCTATTTTGGACAATTTAAATTGCTGAAAACAACAAATGCTTGTGTAACACCTTTAAGAAACCAAAATTCCATAACTTAATAAATAAAGTTCCAAAATTGGTAAACCTTATTTCAAATTGTTTCTATTGTTGTTACCTTTCTGTTTTCCTCATCCATGCATCATGCTAATTCACTTATACATGATGATTAGTTGTAGAACAATTAATTCCACCATAATTCATGGGCTTTTCATATGCAATCCAATTGCATGTGGGTCCATTTAACCATGTTGTTACCATGTCAACTAGTTATTTTGATGCATCAATTAAATGGTCATGCATCATCCCCTGTTTGTGCACTATGCCATGTTATTGATTGTTTGTCTCTCTGCGTTGTTTGGTTGCTTCTTCTCGGATACACGACGACATTGAGACCGACGATACTTACGACACCCCTTCTAAGGATCTAGCTCAGTACCAGGCTGCTGAGTTTGCAGGCAAGTATTCACTCACATGAACCACTGTGTTCCTTTCAACATTGGATACCGATACTTTCCGTTGTCTATTCTGCTAGCCCTATGAATCGTTGCTTCTGTTCGATCCTATCACATGTTATCCTTTAACCCTGATATAGCCTCACCTCCACTCCCATAACCCCGTTGTTTGAGCCCGAGTCTTACTAGCATGCTTAGGGTTGTTTTGCTCGAGTCTGTTACCCGTTACTTTCTGTTACTATATCATTATGTTCTGGGGCTCGATGTTAAACAACAACCTGTTAATTTTGAGGTAATAATAATTTGCTGATAAGGCACCGGCAGGAGGCCCGACGTGGTTTTGAGGCCTGCTAGTGTCGACCCTAATAGGAAAAGGGTCTTGTCTAGTGATCCATGATGAGCGCACTAACCGCATGTGGGAAGCGAGTATGGGCGCCCCCCTCAATTTGATTCGATTCGCATCTCGTCCAAATCGCCTCATTTAGTTCGGGTTTTCCATTTGCCGCATGCATATTGCAGGTGCGAACCCTTGGCGCCAGGGTGGAACTTTTGTAGTCGGCATTTAGGGAGACACGTTCTTAGAGTGCTATGAGGGTCCCCTTTTCTTCGTGGGGCTTGATTAGCCGTGCGCTCAATTGCATGAGGTTCTTTGGGCTTGATGCGAAGAAGAGTTGGGTTGTGTTGAGTGCCTCGCTTGGTGGAAGTGCATTTCCATCCTGGCGGGGTATTCTTACGTGTACGGCCAAATTGGTGCATCCCTGCATGGTTAAATCTTCTCGAGAAGCCGTGTTTTCCGCGGTTATGGATTACTTGGTGAAAGTACTGGCTAACAAGTACTCAGAACAACTTACACCTAACTAATGATAACTTGACTAGTAATAGGTTTATTGACACAACAATTTGAACCATCATTAATCCAACGGTGTGAGTTATCCTCGGATTGCTTCTTTGGATAAGGGGCGAGATCCAGGATGGGTTTGTTTGGAGTTAGTTATAGTTGGTTCCGATACGCTATCTTATCCCTTTTTCTGATAGCCGGAAGTTATAGCAACTCTGTAGTTGGGTAGAGCAGCCAGCTGCCGCATCTTTTGTATCACCCTTTCTTCCGTTGAACCCAAAGCATCTGTGCTTGGTGTTGACGGGTTACACTTTGGTGAACTGTGAGTCTTGCTTGCCAGTACGTTTATGTACTGACCCCTTTGGGGCTGTGGTTTCCGCAGACTACGTTTCCGAGGATCCCCATGGTGGCTGCTACGTGGAGTATGACGAGACTGCTGACGAGTAGATAGCAGACCCGGGCAGGATCCGAGACTTCGTGGATGGGCTCCGTCTTTTCGTTTCCTGCCTCTTAGGCCTATTTGGATCTTGTCTGTACCCAGACATGTTGAATGCTTCTGTCACATCCCTGTTTTTAAGCACTTGTATAATAGTATTTTAGCAAGTCTCTTAAGACCTTTGTAATGCAATTAAGTGGACAACATGTTGTGTACTGATGTTTATCTATGCAATATTAGTGGTGTGTTTCTTTTCACTCACTTGAGGAGTTTTTTTTTTCTAAGAAACACATTGCTTTATAATTGTTTTCCCATGTTTTCCACTAAGGTTCTTATGAGATTATTTTTCAAGACTTGAGGTGACCTTTTGTTTCAACTTGAAAATGTGTTATTAATGTTTAGGAATCATCTTGAACTTGAAATAAAATTAATTGGAAAAGATTCCATTAGCTTTTCCAGTATAAATTTTTGCCCTGAAAAACAGCCAAGTAGCTGTTTTCAACCCTTGTTTTCCACCACAAGGATTATCCAATTAGGGATTTTCTTTGATCAAAGTTACTCTCTGTAATGAGTACAACAAAACTACACTCTTGGAAAAACCTACAAAGAAAATTAACACACATTGCCAAGATGGTTTTTGAGCCATCTTGATAAGACAGAATTTTGAGCATTTTAAAAACAGAGAATGTACCTACTTTGCCATTTTTTTTCAGAGCCATAAACCCATCTTTTTTCAAATCAAATGGTTGGATCTGAAACTTGGATAGTTGTTCTTTGTTGAGCATTTTAAATCACTCATTTTAGAGCTGGTTTGCTTGGTGAAAACAAACCCAACTTTTGCTATCTCTGTCTGTTTTTCCAGCACTTAGAAAAATTCAGAAACTGTCTAACTGAATTTTTCTGACAGAACAGTGAATACACTTTTGGACTTAATGTTTTTAGCTTTTGTGCACTGATCCAAGCCTTGCCACTTTGCCAATTCGAAAACAATGTTATTGAGCTTCTAGAAGGTGACATTGGATCCCATGTTGGCTGGATAGGAGGGGAGAAAACTGAGGTGGCATTTGACTAGTTGGTGATGTCACAATAGTGGTTGAAATAGTGTTTATTCTTCTTTTTGCCCATCACTTGGCCTTTGCTGTGGCCTTGCTCACCATTGTGTACTTGCTTGACCCCTAGGAGCCAATTGGAACCGTGGCCATCTGTGGAGAACCCCCAAGGGGCAAGGGCATGCCCATGCCATGCCAACCCGAGCACCTCCCCCTTTGACTCGTGGCTACAAAGCAATCCAGACCAAGCCCTCTCGCCAGCACACTCCACTCATCCCTCTCACTCACCCCATCGAGCATCGCTTGCTCGTTCGCTCTGTGCGAGCGAGTCGAGCCGCGCCCATTTTCGGACCGGACAGATCGGGCACGAGGTGGCCGCGGCAACCACTGCCTCTCCCACCCCCTTTTCTCCTCCATTGCAACCCCCTGGAGCTGGCCAGCCTCCCTGACATCCTCTTGCCCCCTCTCGCTTGCAGGTTCCTCGCCGCCGTCCCCGGAACCGCCGCAGAGCACCGTCGAGCCGCCGCCGTGTCCCTGCCTCCTCGCCACCCGTGCCCGCGCCAAGGAGTTGCCCAGGCCACCCTCTCCCACACCCGCACCGTCCCCTTGCTTCTCGCGAGCCCGAGGTGAGCGAAATCCCGTGCCTGTGAGGTGTTCGTCCGCGGGTCGAGAGAGAGAGAGAGGAGAGAGCGCGGGGAGGAAGAACGCGCAGGGACCGTCGATCTGCGAATCAACGGCCCCCTTTAAACGCTGCGTTTCGCGCGCGCGCGCGCGCAGGCGGGCTGCGCTGTGCGTTTGCTGGGCCGCGCGCTGCCAGATCTGGCCCAGTTAGCTTGTTTCGGTTACAGATCCACTAGTTTTTTTTTTTTTGGCAGAATATCTAGATCTTAGCTTTAGGCTTAGAAAAGGTAGCATATAAATTTATTTTACCTTGCTAATTTTTGTGCTGCTAGACATACAAAATTACAACCATATCCCACTGGCAGAAACTTGTTTTGAGTTTTTATGATTTTTCTAAAAATCATATGCCAGACAGTACCCTGAAACTTGAAATGAATAGAACTTCAAAAATACAAAACATTTTTGAGCAAACTCAACTGTTTTGGAAAGCCCTTTTCAATACCTAGCAGTAGAATTTTAGTTTGCCCCAAGGAGAGCTACCATTTGGAAATGCCATCCATTTTGGTAAAGCATCTGTGAGGTATTTCATGATTTTTAGAGGGAGTTTAAGATATTATTTTTGAGTGAGGCAAGTTGGAGAGGCTTTGTAGTGATAAGGACTATCACATCCTAGAAGGATTTGCTTTTTAGAGCAACAGAAAAATTTAGAGAGACAGAACAAGTTTTGGCTATTTCCTGCCTAAATTTTAATTCTAGATCTTGCCTTATATGTTACTTTTGTGAGTTGCAAATGATGTGATCTTGCTTGTTATGTTGTTTTCCATTGTGGTTATGATGTATACAAGTTATATGAGCATGTTAGAATAAATGGTTTGAATGGTGGCATTTTAGAACTAGTTTTCCATGCTTATGTCTTGCTAATGGCTAGATTTTTATGTATATTTTGAGTAGATATTTAAATAAATCTTTAGGCTAGTTGCTAGATTGTTTTTCAGGGAACCAGTACCACTTAGGTACTGTTGATTAGTTTATAGCACCTCTGAATGCTTGGTGCTTGTGTTTGAAATAGGTTTAAAATAGGAATGCTTAAGGACTAGTTTGCACACTAGGAGATTCATGAATGTTTTTGTGTCTTGTTTTCCACTAGGGAAAAATAGGACTTTTTGGTATTGAAACCAGAGGATGAAAAGTGCTTGTGGCAATATTTTCCTTAGGGTTTTCACCTCTGATAGATTTCCTTTCAATAGCACAAAATCATGAGTAGCACTTGAGTGACTAGAAATAAATCTCCTCACATGTGTAGCTTTTTAAGCATATCTATCCTTGTTTCCTAGCTATGTTTTTTTATGTTATTTTTGTGAGATCCAGTAGCATATATGGTACTGGTTAGAGGTGTATTTTGCCTCTGAAATCTTGCACACTTGTGCATAACATTAGCTAGTATAGTCTAAACTAGTCTAGTAGTTTCCTAAATTTTCTACTAGTATGAGTAGGAATTTTTGGGTGTTTGTTTGTTGTTTTTAGCACTTTTATAAAAGTGACCAGAGGCTTATTAACCTCTTGGTGAGCATATTTACTAGTGGAGCACCCACTGGTATGTTTGCATCATAGTGGAAAATAGGTTGACTTGTTGTCATGAGCTTATTTTCACTACTTGAGTAATTTAGCAAATTATGTGTGCTAGCCATAGGAATTGTTGTGGGGATTTTTAGGCATCAAAATGTGTTTTATGGGACACCCTACTGTCCAGTAGCATGTGCTATATCCCACTGGTCCACAATGTTCTTAACTAAGAATCATTGTTTTGGCCACACATAAGCACTAGGAAAAAGCAGATTTTCCAACTATAGTTTTTATGCCAATTTTTCTTTAGGGAAAAATTGAGAACTATGGGTGGTACTTTTTGATTGCTTGCTGTATGTATTGCTTGTAGCATTGCTTGCCTTGCTTGGTTCTGAAAGTGTGTCTTTATTTCTTTTTACGACGTTAGAAAACGAGGAGGAAGGAATTGCTGAAGAAGGGTATTGCAACTCCTGTTACTTTCAGGATCAGGACCATCACTTGTACCAAGGCAAGCCATCCTAATGCTTGCTGTATCACTACTTATCATTATCTATCATGCATGCTTTTCACTTCTGAAGTTTTTACAAAACTATACCTTCAAAACTATTTTTGTGTGAATCCTACTACTACTATAAATACTACTAGTATAAGGACTCATAATCATAGTCAACTTGGTATTACCAAGCCCTTAGACACTAAATGGTATTTAAATACCATACACCTACTTAAAACTTGAGTTCTTAAATGAACTAAATAAAATGTGTTTTTGTAAACAAATGCCTTATGGAAGGAAAACCCCGGAGGAAGGGTGAGACCCTGTCTGCCGGAAGGATTGTTATGATGGGAATTTTTTTATGAGAAATGTTTACAAAAGACACATAACCTAGTCTTCGCTGGACAACCATTATCGTACTGCCACTTTACCCCAATATGGGTAGGGGCTTGATTAAAAACTTGTTAGGGTTAGTATATGTGCTATCTCAAAGGCTATAGGGGATTGGATCCTCCGAACCGAAATGTCGCTAGGAGTGAGTATACGGGACATCTAAAGTGTGGGATTAATTTTCCCTCCGGATGCAGCAGTTGGGTCTCCTGTTTGAGCGGTGTGTGACATGGCTTGCCAGGGAGGGAAACCCCAATTGAAGAGATAGTCATGTACTAGCTTGTACAGAGTGGATAGTCAAGACCAGTTATCTGATGTTCTCATAGGTTGGGAACAGTCCATGGTTGTTTCATGGCGGACTCTGGATCTAGTGGAAATGTGTACACCTCTGCAGAGTAAAACTATTTCGAGATAGCCGCGTCCTCGGATATGGACGGTTGAATGGCCATGTAGCTAGTATTGTGTCAACTTTTCAAAAGAGGTTTTGAAGGAAGGCTTTTGTACCTGAGAGGTACTATGGAGGAATGACTTGGTATCTGCGAGATACCGATGAGGAAGAAACTACTACTAAAAGTTTCTGAAAAGAAAAACTTTCTTTTCCAAAAGTATTATAAAACCTCCAAGATATGTGATATCTACGAGAGCAAAACTACATTATTTTAAAGGATTTTGTTTACAAAGAAGTGAACTTGAAGAATCAACCACGGCAAGTCTTTTATCTGTCATGGGTAGCTGAACCATATGTATGGCCTACCCACTCCACCAAATAAGCATGTATGCATTATTGTAAGCTAATAAAGGATGACTTGTTGAGTACATTCAAATGTACTCATTTGGTTTCGCCCCTGGTATCTACTTATCAGACTACGAGGAGCCACCTCAGGAGGAGTACTATGAGGAGGAGTTCTACGCTGATGGCCCTGCGAGTTAGGATCGTCTCCCAGTCAGCAGCCTGTAGGATGAGGCGTGACTCGGGTTCTACTACGCTATGCTTATCGTCTTCCGCTGTGTTTACTTTGAATGTCTGTCCTGCGTGACAGTTATCAAGAACTTGGTCATGTGACCATTTATGTAAGACTCTATATTCGTGTAATGGATGATGTATTCTGTATGCCAACTACGTATGTTGTTCACGACTGGTTCTTCTGGGATCGTGAATGAATGCATATGAGGGGTTCTGGACCTACCGGTCTGGGGCCTCTACAAAGTTGGTATCAGAGCCATCCTGACTCTAGGAGACCTTAGTTAGCATGGACGTTAGTGTATACTCCGACAATCTAAGTTACAAATACAAAGAAAATTGGATATATGACTAAGTATAAAACTATTCCCTATATCCCACCACCTCTCTGGGTTAGACTCTACTTGCATTAAAGTTATTTCTTGCATGAACCTAAAACTTTGCACACTTGTATCTAACTTAAGCTACTTAAAATTTTGTGTAGATGGACGTGGACATCACCGTGGCTTTTCAGTTGGGACGTCCACGTGGCGAGTCTTTCCTTTTCGAGGAGAGGCTAGTATCTATGGCTACTGTGTTGGGACGGCCACTTCCGGAGCTGCGAGGAGGACTAGTTGTCGGGGCACCTCTGGAGGGAGACTGGTACGCGGAGGTCACTATCCGCGCACCTCTGGCTAGCCCGACAGTGGAGGCCTACGTGTACCGTGCTGTTGATCGTTCTTGGAACGAGGCGGCGGTGCGCGTGATACAGGAGTCAGTAGCACGTCTGGCACACATCGGGGAGTATATGTTCATCGGTTCCCGGTTCGAGCTGATTGGGAGACGTGATGAGGATGGCATACCACTTCCTGTTGAGCCAGACTTTACCACTGTTGGTCCACACTTGGACGAGATGGAGATTCTGTTACACCGCACTCAGACCAGGCTAGACGACCAGCGTCTTGACACCCTCCACGGCATATTGGTGCACCAGACACTGATAGCCGAGACTGACGAGCTGAGGGCTGAGCTTCACGACAGCCAGGAGGAGAGTGGAGCTCTGGCTCAGCAGTTGTCCGAGTCGAGGGAGCAGTTGGAGGCTACTACCGCGAGGCACCGTGCCTTACGGAGGCAGCTGAGAGCCACCCGCCTTGGCCGTGCACGCCTCACCACTAGACTGACGGCCTTGGAGGGGGCTAACGCCGTTCTGCGCGGCAGGCTTCAGATAGCTCGTGATGACATAGCCACGAGAGACGCTGCCGTAGAGGAGCTGGAGGAGGAGGCCGCAGAGTTCCACAGGGAGATTGAGGATCTTCTGCCTGTTGAGGATGTTCCCTCCGACTTAGAGGGGATGGACATGAGCGAGGCTAGCGAGCAGGATGATGATGACCTGTTTGACGAGGAGGAGGAGGACCCTGAGGAGCGTATCTTCGACGTTGGGGACAGCGACGACTCTGTGTAGTCGCTGCCTTCTCACCCTTAGCACATGGTGCTGGTCTAGATACTAGTTAGGTATGCTAGATCGTTTTGCTAGATAGTTTGCTAGTAGTAGCCTTGCGATGACCCCACAAATCGCACCCCCTGTAGCTCGATGAAGCCTTCCTTGTATGATATGGCTTGTGATGTGTGTGTGTAATGTAAGGAACTCTGTTTAATTATGGTAATGAATGAAATGTTAGGCTTGGTTTTCTGTTGATTGTCATTACTTTGCGTTCATTTCATTCAAGTTTGCGACTGCCCCGCTCTTGTTTTTGAAACATATCGCTAGTATTCCTTTTGTTTAAATATTAAGGTACTGGGTTTTCAAAAACAAGAATTTACTTCTTAGACTTACACATGTTTCACTTCAGCATGGCACCCCGTCGCGAACCCCCACCGCCACCACCACCCACAGTGGAGGCGCTGTTGGCCCTGCTGATGGAAGATCGCCAGGCCAGCCGAGATGAGAGTGCAGCTACCATTACCGCTCTGCAACAGCTAGCTGCTGCCGCCAACAATAATGGCAATGGCAATGGAAATGGTGCTCGCTCGAGACTGAGAGACTTTCAGCACACCAACCCCCCAGTTTTCACCAGGATTGTGGAGCCTCTCGATGCTGACGACTGGCTCCGCACCATTGCAAACAAACTGGAAGTTGCTTCGGTTGATGAGAATGATAAGGTCCTGTTGGCCTCCCATTTTCTCGCTGGTCCTGCCAGGACTTGGTGGGAAACTACACGTGAGACTGTTGCTGCTGGTCACGTGTTCACCTGGGAGGAATTCTCTGCAAGGTTCCGCAAGTATCACATTCCCCAGGGGATGATGGCACTTATGCGGGAGAAGTTTCTAAATCTGAAGCAGGGAAGTATGCCGGTGTCTGAATACTGGGAGAATTTCACTACTCTGTCCCGGTATGCACAGGATGATATTAATACTGATGCTAAGAAGAAGGAGAGGTTCTTAAATGGGCTGGATGATGAGCTCCAGTGCTCTCTGGTAGTAGTTCCATTCCAGGACATGGAGACTCTTGCTAATGCCGCTATGGTGCTGGAGCACAAGCGGAAATCTGCCGATGATAACCGCAAGAGGAAAATGACTGCTCATGGAGGACCTAGTGCTCAGAGGACTCGCAACACTCCGTATGCGAGGCCACCAACCCACAAGGCGCCTGCTTATGCACCCCGCCCCAACCACAACTATGCACCAAGGCCCAACAACTACAACCACCCTGCACCGTACGCACCAAGGTACGGAGGAAACAGCTATGGTGGTAACCATGGGAATCACTCTGGGAATAATCATGGAAACCGCTATGGAGGTAACACTGGAGGAAATGGGAACCACACCAACAATGCTCCCAAACCAAACCCAAGCTCAAAGCCTTCTGGAGGTTGCTTTGCCTGTGGAAAGGAGGGTCACTTCGCTCGCGATTGCCCCAACAAAGCCACTGCTCCAGTCCAGCCTGCTGCAACCAAGATGAACCATGGTCCTTCCACTGGACGACAGAATAGGATGAAGGGACACCTGAACCATATTAATGCTGCAGAAGCTCAGGAGGCACCAGACATGGTGATGGGTATGTTTCCTGTCAACTCGGTACCAGCCGCAGTACTGTTTGATTCTGGTGCATCACATTCCTTTGTCACTAAACCGTTTGCTGAGAAAAGTGGTATGAAGCATTCCCGTATGCACAACCCTATGTTAGTACAAATACCTGGGGATAGTACTAAAGCCAACCTAATTTGCAATGAGGTACCAGTAGAAATTCAAGGGAAAACTTTTCATGCTGATCTTATAGTACTGGGATCCAAAGGGATAGAAGTGGTACTCGGTATGAACTGGATGGCCAAGTATAAGGGAGTTATCGATTGCACTAAGAAATCTATTGAAATGATCTCAGAGGATGGGGAAAAGGTTGCGTACACTGCAACCCGACCCTCGTCACAAGTTCACTGCCACACTGGTATAGCCCAACCTGCCCTTGAGGAAGTCCCGGTAGTTTGCGAATACCCGGATGTTTTTCCTGAAGAATTACCCGGTATGCCCCCTGATCGGGATATCGAGTTTGTGATTGAGTTAGTGCCCGGAACTGGACCCATAGCACAGAAGCCGTATCGGATGAACCCGAAGGAATTAGATGAGTTGAAGACTCAACTGGAGGACATGTTAAGGAAGGGATTGATTCGCCCTAGTGCATCGCCCTGGGGATCTCCGATCATTTTTGTGGGAAAACGGGACGGTACCACTCGTTTATGTGTGGACTACCGCAAGTTAAATGATGTTACCATCAAGAACAAATACCCGTTGCCCAAAATTGAAGACTTGTTTGACCAGTTGAATGGGGCTGTAATCTTCTCCAAGATTGACCTTCGGACTGGTTATCATCAATTGAAAGTCCGTGATACTGATATCCCAAAGACTGCTTTCACCACTCGTTACGGGCTGTATGAATACACCGTAATGTCCTTTGGTCTAACCAATGCCCCTGCCTATTTCATGAATCTCATGAATAAGGTATTCATGGATTTTCTAGACAAGTTTGTCGTGGTGTTTATTGACGACATTCTTATATATTCGAGGAGTGAGGAAGAACACGAAGAACATCTGAGACTTGTGCTCGGAACACTTCGTGAGCATCAACTGTATGCTAAGTTTAGTAAATGTCAATTCTGGTTGACGGAAGTCGGATTTCTTGGACATGTAGTATCTGCGGGAGGAATATCTGTTGACCCTGCTCTAGTTCAGTCTGTGGAGAAGCGTGCTGCTCCGACCAACCAGACTGAAGTCAGATCCTTTCTGGGTTTGGCAGGATATTACCGCAAGTTTGTTCAGGGATTCTCGAGTATAGCCAGACCCCTCACCCAGTTGCTCAAGAAGGATAGCAAGTTCCTATGGACGGACAAATGTGAAGAGAGTTTCAATGAGTTGAAGCACCGACTGGTGTCTGCCCCAATCCTTATAATGCCAGATGTCACCAAGAATTTCGACGTATATTGTGACGCTTCTAAGCTTGGTCTTGGAAGCGTGCTTATGCAAGAAGGGAAGGTGATATCTTTCATATCCCGCCAGTTAAGACCCCACGAGTTGAATTATCCCACTCATGACTTAGAGCTTGCTGCCGTTGTTCATGCTCTCAAGACATGGCGGCACTTTCTTATGGGAAGAAGAGTGGAAATTTACACGGATCATAAGAGTTTAAAGTATATCTTTACTCAACGTGAGCTCAACATGAGGCAGCGCCGCTGGATTGAGCTCATTAAAGATTATGATCTGAGTATTCATTATCACCCGGGAAAGGCAAATGTGGTTGCAGACGCTCTTAGTCGAGAGCCGGCCTCTCTAAATGCTATGATTTTAGTAAGGCAACCCGAGTTGTGGAAAGAGCTGGACCAGCTTGGTATTGAAGTGGTCAGCTATGGCATGTTGGACGCCATAGAACTTAAACCAACCCTGGTTGACCAAATCAAAGAAGCGCAGAAAGGCCAGAAAAGTATTGATGGGATTAAAGCCCGCATGGAGAAGGAAAAGGTTGCTGGGTTTACCATCGATGCTGATGGGGGATTATGGTATGAAGGCCGTATTTGTGTTCCCTCCGAATCTGATCTTAAGCAGACCATCATGGTCGAAGCTCATGAGACCATGTATTCTATCCATCCTGGAGGAACAAAGATGTATCAAGACCTGAAAGAGAGATTCTGGTGGCATGGAATGAAGCGAGAGATTGCTTCATTCGTAGCCAAGTGCCATGTCTGCCAGCAAGTAAAAGCCGGGCACCAGCGTCCCGCTGGATTGCTCCAACCATTGCAAGTGCCTGTTTGGAAATGGGATGAAGTGGGAATGGACTTCATCACTGGACTTCCTAGGTCCAGCCGAGGAAATGATTCTATATGGGTTGTCGTGGACAGGCTCACAAAAGTTGCTCACTTTATTCCTGTCCGGACAACCTATCGTGGAGATCAGCTTGCGGATCTTTACATTTCTCGGATTGTCAGCCTACACGGAGTCCCAAGCAGGATTGTATCTGATCGAGGTACACAGTTCACATCAAGATTTTGGAAGAAGTTGCACGAGAGTTTGGGAACCAAACTAGCTTTTAGCACAGCATATCACCCGCAGACTGATGGACAAACCGAGCGTGTGAACCAAATTCTGGAGGACATGCTCCGTGCTTGTGTGTTGTCCTATGGAATTAAATGGGAAGACTGTCTGCCCTTCGCAGAGTTTTCTTACAACAACAGTTATCAGTCTAGCTTGCAAATGGCCCCTTTTGAAGCTCTGTATGGACGTAAATGCCGTACACCTTTAAATTGGACTGAGACTGGAGACAGTCAGGTTTTTGGTGTGGACACTTTGAAGGCTGCAGAGGAGCAGGTCCAACTTATTCGGGAACGTTTAAAGACAGCTCAATCTCGTCAGAAGAGTTATGCTGATACGAAGCGTCGTGATGTCTCTTTCAGCATTGGAGATTTCGTGTACCTTCGTGTTACGCCACTCAAAGGGATGCAGCGTTTCCATGTCAAGGGAAAGCTGGCCCCCAGGTATATTGGCCCTTTTAAGATCTTGGCACGTCGTGGCGAAGTTTCTTATCAGTTAGAATTACCTGAGGAGCTATCTGCTTTTCACAATGTTTTCCATGTGTCATTGCTCCGGAAATGTCTTCAAGTACCGGAGAAGGATCTCTCGTATCAAGACGTGGATTTCAGGACCATTGACATAAATGATGATTTGACTTATCGTGATAGACCCCTGCGGGTTCTCGAGGAAATGGTGCGTGCTACCAGGAACCGTGCTATAAAATTCCTTAAGATTCAGTGGACCAATCACTCTGAGGAAGAAGCTACCTGGGAGCGCGAGGATGATATCAGGAAGGAGTTCCCTGATTTTCTTAAAGCCTAGACCCGCGAATCTCGGGACGAGATTCTTTTAAGGGGGGGAGATTTGTCACATCCCTGTTTTTAAGCACTTGTATAATAGTATTTTAGCAAGTCTCTTAAGACCTTTGTAATGCAATTAAGTGGACAACATGTTGTGTACTGATGTTTATCTATGCAATATTAGTGGTGTGTTTCTTTTCACTCACTTGAGGAGTTTTTTTTTTCTAAGAAACACATTGCTTTATAATTGTTTTCCCATGTTTTCCACTAAGGTTCTTATGAGATTATTTTTCAAGACTTGAGGTGACCTTTTGTTTCAACTTGAAAATGTGTTATTAATGTTTAGGAATCATCTTGAACTTGAAATAAAATTAATTGGAAAAGATTCCATTAGCTTTTCCAGTATAAATTTTTGCCCTGAAAAACAGCCAAGTAGCTGTTTTCAACCCTTGTTTTCCACCACAAGGATTATCCAATTAGGGATTTTCTTTGATCAAAGTTACTCTCTGTAATGAGTACAACAAAACTACACTCTTGGAAAAACCTACAAAGAAAATTAACACACATTGCCAAGATGGTTTTTGAGCCATTTTGATAAGACAGAATTTTGAGCATTTTAAAAACAGAGAATGTACCTACTTTGCCATTTTTTTTCAGAGCCATAAACCCATCTTTTTTCAAATCAAATGGTTGGATCTGAAACTTGGATAGTTGTTCTTTGTTGAGCATTTTAAATCACTCATTTTAGAGCTGGTTTGCTTGGTGAAAACAAACCCAACTTTTGCTATCTCTGTCTGTTTTTCCAGCACTTAGAAAAATTCAGAAACTGTCTAACTGAATTTTTCTGACAGAACAGTGAATACACTTTTGGACTTAATGTTTTTAGCTTTTGTGCACTGATCCAAGCCTTGCCACTTTGCCAATTCGAAAACAATGTTATTGAGCTTCTAGAAGGTGACATTGGATCCCATGTTGGCTGGATAGGAGGGGAGAAAACTGAGGTGGCATTTGACTAGTTGGTGATGTCACAATAGTGGTTGAAATAGTGTTTATTCTTCTTTTTGCCCATCACTTGGCCTTTGCTGTGGCTTTGCTCACCATTGTGTACTTGCTTGACCCCTAGGAGCCAATTGGAACCGTGGCCATCTGTGGAGAACCCCCAAGGGGCAAGGGCATGCCCATGCCATGCCAACCCGAGCACCTCCCCCTTTGACTCGTGGCTACAAAGCAATCCAGACCAAGCCCTCTCGCCAGCACACTCCACTCATCCCTCTCACTCACCCCATCGAGCATCGCTTGCTCGTTCGCTCTGTGCGAGCGAGTCGAGCCGCGCCCATTTTCGGACCGGACAGATCGGGCACGAGGTGGCCGCGGCAACCACTGCCTCTCCCACCCCCTTTTCTCCTCCATTGCAACCCCCTGGAGCTGGCCAGCCTCCCTGACATCCTCTTGCCCCCTCTCGCTTGCAGGTTCCTCGCCGCCGTCCCCGGAACCGCCGCAGAGCACCGTCGAGCCGCCGCCGTGTCCCTGCCTCCTCGCCACCCGTGCCCGCGCCAAGGAGTTGCCCAGGCCACCCTCTCCCACACCCGCACCGTCCCCTTGCTTCTCGCGAGCCCGAGGTGAGCGAAATCCCGTGCCTGTGAGGTGTTCGTCCGCGGGTCGAGAGAGAGAGAGAGGAGAGAGCGCGGGGAGGAAGAACGCGCAGGGACCGTCGATCTGCGAATCAACGGCCCCCTTTAAACGCTGCGTTTCGCGCGCGCGCGCGCGCAGGCGGGCTGCGCTGTGCGTTTGCTGGGCCGCGCGCTGCCAGATCTGGCCCAGTTAGCTTGTTTCGGTTACAGATCCACTAGTTTTTTTTTTTTTGGCAGAATATCTAGATCTTAGCTTTAGGCTTAGAAAAGGTAGCATATAAATTTATTTTACCTTGCTAATTTTTGTGCTGCTAGACATACAAAATTACAACCATATCCCACTGGCAGAAACTTGTTTTGAGTTTTTATGATTTTTCTAAAAATCATATGCCAGACAGTACCCTGAAACTTGAAATGAATAGAACTTCAAAAATACAAAACATTTTTGATCAAACTCAACTGTTTTGGAAAGCCCTTTTCAATACCTAGCAGTAGAATTTTAGTTTGCCCCAAGGAGAGCTACCATTTGGAAATGCCATCCATTTTGGTAAAGCATCTGTGAGGTATTTCATGATTTTTAGAGGGAGTTTAAGATATTATTTTTGAGTGAGGAAAGTTGGAGAGGCTTTGTAGTGATAAGGACTATCACATCCTAGAAGGATTTGCTTTTTAGAGCAACAGAAAAATTTAGAGAGACAGAACAAGTTTTGGCTATTTCCTGCCTAAATTTTAATTCTAGATCTTGCCTTATATGTTACTTTTGTGAGTTGCAAATGATGTGATCTTGCTTGTTATGTTGTTTTCCATTGTGGTTATGATGTATACAAGTTATATGAGCATGTTAGAATAAAAGTTTTGAATGGTGGCATTTTAGAACTAGTTTTCCATGCTTATGTCTTGCTAATGGCTAGATTTTTATGTATATTTTGAGTAGATATTTAAATAAATCTTTAGGCTAGTTGCTAGATTGTTTTTCAGGGAACCAGTACCACTTAGGTACTGTTGATTAGTTTATAGCACCTCTGAATTCTTGGTGCTTGTGTTTGAAATAGGTTTAAAATAGGAATGCTTAAGGACTAGTTTGCACACTAGGAGATTCATGAATGTTTTTGTGTCTTGTTTTCCACTAGGGAAAAATAGGACTTTTTGGTATTGAAACCAGAGGATGAAAAGTGCTTGTGGCAATATTTTCCTTAGGGTTTTCACCTCTGATAGATTTCCTTTCAATAGCACAAAATCATGAGTAGCACTTGAGTGACTAGAAATAAATCTCCTCACATGTGTAGCTTTTTAAGCATATCTATCCTTGTTTCCTAGCTATGTTTTTTTATGTTATTTTTGTGAGATCCAGTAGCATATATGGTACTGGTTAGAGGTGTATTTTGCCTCTGAAATCTTGCACACTTGTGCATAACATTAGCTAGTATAGTCTAAACTAGTCTAGTAGTTTCCTAAATTTTCTACTAGTATGAGTAGGAATTTTTGGGTGTTTGTTTGTTGTTTTTAGCACTTTTATAAAAGTGACCAGAGGCTTATTAACCTCTTGGTGAGCATATTTACTAGTGGAGCACCCACTGGTATGTTTGCCTCATAGTGGAAAATAGGTTGACTTGTTGTCATGAGCTTATTTTCACTACTTGAGTAATTTAGCAAATTATGTGTGCTAGCCATAGGAATTGTTGTGGGGATTTTTAGGCATCAAAATGTGTTTTATGGGACACCCTACTGTCCAGTAGCATGTGCTATATCCCACTGGTCCACAATGTTCTTAACTAAGAATCATTGTTTTGGCCACACATAAGCACTAGGAAAAAGCAGATTTTCCAACTATAGTTTTTATGCCAATTTTTCTTTAGGGAAAAATTGAGAACTATGGGTGGTACTTTTTGATTGCTTGCTGTATGTATTGCTTGTAGCATTGCTTGCCTTGCTTGGTTCTGAAAGTGTGTCTTTATTTCTTTTTACGACGTTAGAAAACGAGGAGGAAGGAATTGCTGAAGAAGGGTATTGCAACTCCTGTTACTTTCAGGATCAGGACCATCACTTGTACCAAGGCAAGCCATCCTAATGCTTGCTGTATCACTACTTATCATTATCTATCATGCATGCTTTTCACTTCTGAAGTTTTTACAAAACTATACCTTCAAAACTATTTTTGTGTGAATCCTACTACTACTATAAATACTACTAGTATAAGGACTCATAATCATAGTCAACTTGGTATTACCAAGCCCTTAGACACTAAATGGTATTTAAATACCATACACCTACTTAAAACTTGAGTTCTTAAATGAACTAAATAAAATGTGTTTTTGTAAACAAATGCCTTATGGAAGGAAAACCCCGGAGGAAGGGTGAGACCCTGTCTGCCGGAAGGATTGTTATGATGAGAATTTTTTTATGAGAAATGTTTACAAAAGACACATAACCTAGTCTTCGCTGGACAACCATTATCGTACTGCCACTTTACCCCAATATGGGTAGGGGCTTGATTAAAAACTTGTTAGGGTTAGTATATGTGCTATCTCAAAGGCTATAGGGGATTGGATCCTCCGAACCGAAATGTCGCTAGGAGTGAGTATACGGGACATCTAAAGTGTGGGATTAATTTTCCCTCCGGATGCAGCAGTTGGGTCTCCTGTTTGAGCGGTGTGTGACATGGCTTGCCAGGGAGGGAAACCCCAATTGAAGAGATAGTCATGTACTAGCTTGTACAGAGTGGATAGTCAAGACCAGTTATCTGATGTTCTCATAGGTTGGGAACAGTCCATGGTTGTTTCATGGCGGACTCTGGATCTAGTGGAAATGTGTACACCTCTGCAGAGTAAAACTATTTCGAGATAGCCGCGTCCTCGGATATGGACGGTTGAATGGCCATGTAGCTAGTATTGTGTCAACTTTTCAAAAGAGGTTTTGAAGGAAGGCTTTTGTACCTGAGAGGTACTATGGAGGAATGACTTGGTATCTGCGAGATACCGATGAGGAAGAAACTACTACTAAAAGTTTCTGAAAAGAAAAACTTTCTTTTCCAAAAGTATTATAAAACCTCCAAGATATGTGATATCTACGAGAGCAAAACTACATTATTTTAAAGGATTTTGTTTACAAAGAAGTGAACTTGAAGAATCAACCACGGCAAGTCTTTTATCTGTCATGGGTAGCTGAACCATATGTATGGCCTACCCACTCCACCAAATAAGCATGTATGCATTATTGTAAGCTAATAAAGGATGACTTGTTGAGTACATTCAAATGTACTCATTTGGTTTCGCCCCTGGTATCTACTTATCAGACTACGAGGAGCCACCTCAGGAGGAGTACTATGAGGAGGAGTTCTACGCTGATGGCCCTGCGAGTTAGGATCGTCTCCCAGTCAGCAGCCTGTAGGATGAGGCGTGACTCGGGTTCTACTACGCTATGCTTATCGTCTTCCGCTGTGTTTACTTTGAATGTCTGTCCTGCGTGACAGTTATCAAGAACTTGGTCATGTGACCATTTATGTAAGACTCTATATTCGTGTAATGGATGATGTATTCTGTATGCCAACTACGTATGTTGTTCACGACTGGTTCTTCTGGGATCGTGAATGAATGCATATGAGGGGTTCTGGACCTACCGGTCTGGGGCCTCTACAGCTTCCGCTGTGATGTAATGATGAATTGTTGGGACATGTGTCCTCTGAATGATTGTATTTGCTATCTCTGCTCTAATGAGAGCTATTTGCAACTTATTTCAATCTTTTGTGTCGTAGAGATCTGTTGTGATATCACTTGTTCAAACGCCGTTGACGTACCATGTGTGTATGGTTTGAAGTACGTCAATGGAAGTATCTTGATTTCTACGGGATAGTTTACATCGACGGTGGATAGTAGAGTTTGGTTGTCACACATAAGTGTTGGCCTACTCGTAAGAGGATGCGGGTGCCGGTAAGCCCCGTAATCCAATCATATACTATCCAGTTCGGCCCGGTGAGTATCCCCTAGAAGTCAGGATGCGACAGCAGGAGAAGGCTGTGGTCCTCTTTTAGCCACAGACTTGATTTTCTTCCGGCCTTTTGGCTTCAATGTTGTCGGAGCCAGGCTAGAAATATAAAATCCGAGATGTTAGAATTCCGAGAAAATAATAAGAAGTCCTGCGACAAAACGCAGAGAAAGAAGTAACCTGGATGATTTACCTGGAAGTAGCGACGGGAACTCCATCAAGGTCGATTATCTCCTCGGTAGCGGAAGGCTTCTTGTGTTTTCGTCCGCCTGCAAAGTTGGCACGCATTGCGTCCAACTCGGCATCGGTCGCAAGATCTGCCTCGGGAAGATCGACAATCTGTCAAAAAAGACAAAGTATGGGTTAAGACAATTATCCGAGAAAGAAAAAACGCAAAACCAAAGCCCAGAATGTAAAAGATGTACCTTTGGAGCCAGGTTTGTTGCCGTGTACATCGGCCGACTTTCCTCATATTGGTCGCGTGCTGCGACCAACTGGTTTATGCGTTTCCTCAAATCTTTCGCCGTCAAAGATTTGTTTGTCGTCCGCATGGCATCCTCGGTTCCCGAGTACACGCACATAAGCCGAGGACCGTGATGAGCCAGAGGATGAATTCGCCTTTCTAACCAGCATAGGACTGTATCGATGCCGGTGAGTGGTGGATCAGAGGAGACGAGTTTGGCGATGCACCGCTTAATCCTAAGCAAATCCGACGACAGAGTCTGAACTGCCTCCACTGCCCAATTATCTTGGGGAGTGGCAGCGTAGTTGGTGAAAGGTGGAATCCCCGTTTCCTTTCTAGAAAACGGGATGTCTTGGTGGTAGAAGAAGGAACCCGTCCAAAACTTGATGGATTCCGAGGTTTTGATCTCGGGGAACCAATCCTCCCTGAATCTACGCAGGGTAAAGGATATGATCCCGCAACTCGGGAGTGCGCCCTCTGAGGTGTTTCGCTTAACCCCAAAACAATACTGCCAGAAATCTAACCTAGGTTCTAATCCTAGATACCCTTCAAAGAGGGCCTGGAACCCGGCTAGATAAAGAATGGAGTTTGGAGGCAGATTGTGGGGTTGGATGTTCTAGTGGTTGCGAACTTGAAGAAAGACGACGGAAGGCGGAATTCCCATACCTCGAGAAAGATGCGAGGTTAGGAGAACCCTTTCCCCGGCTTTGGGCAAGGGATCGGAATCGTCTTCTTCATGCCGCCATTTCCCCTTCACAATCAGCCCCTCCTTCTCCATTGTCGGAAGAAGGGAAGAGGGAAAGTTGCACCGGCTCCAATTGCCGGACATCTCGCCCTCGTCTCCGCTCCGGCAGCGGCGGCCGCAGCGGCGAGCTCCTCCCTTACGAGGATGATTTTATCTTCCGCCGTTTCAGGGGCGAGTGGCGGAGGCAGCACAGAGGAAGAGGCGGCTAGGTTCTCAACCGCGAGAGGAGGATTCTCGCGGACCTGGTCACCGGAAGTTTTCTCTGGCGCGCTGGCGGCGGCGCGGCTCGGAGAGTCGAGCTGCGGGTCGATGTTGTTAATTATTTCGTTGATGTCGACGGAGACCGAGTGCTCCTCTGCGGCGCGCGGTGAGTCACCGGTGTCCATTTGTGGGCAGCGCAATGATGGTCTTGAGCTTCCGACGAAGAAATTCCGGGAACGGTGCCGGACGTGCACGGGCTCTGCTCTCGCTAGAAGAACCTTGGCTTGGAGGCTATGGCGCTTGGGAGCTGGGAGGTGAAGTGAGAGCAGAAGAATCGCCGGAGGGCTCGAGGGAGGCTATTTATAGATGAAAATCCTTTGAGATGCGCTTCAACGGCTCTTTGGACCGTTAGATCTTCAACACGTGTCACTCGCCGGAAAATCCGGGAAATGAGATGACGGGTGATTATTGTTATCTCCTCGTTTCCCGTGAGAATCTGTCAGAGATACGTTTTAGGGTTTCACATTTGGAACCCAAAACGTCAGCATGCTTTTATCGCTAACGTAGGAAGTTCCTTCTGCACGAAGACTCGTGGAAGAGAAAGCCGGATTTTCCCCGAAATCCGAGTTTCGCGTTAATGCGTGATTTAAGGAAAAGAAGAATCGAGACGAAGAGCCAACATTTCTCGGAAATAATTCAAATTGAAGAAAGACGGCGAAGTGAAGTCTCAATCCTTCTTGGGGGCTACTGTCGTATATATACTGATTAGGGGTATATCCGGCATTGTCCTAAAGAGCCGGATTACCAGGGTGGCCTGATTGGTAATGGATCATAGTCCAGTAGGCGGCCCAGTAAGCTGACGGGCAGAAGCCGGATTCTAGAAGAACCCGGACCACGACCCACGTGGTGCGGCTTTGAGTAGAAAGTGGATTCTTGCCTTCCAAGTTAGAAGCTTATCGTAGTATTCTAGGTTTCCTTTCTGTAAGCCCTAACCCGGCTATCTATATAAAGTCGGACGGGAGAGAAGAACCATATAGACAATTAGCTAGAAGCCAACTCGCCGAGAAGTTGATCCTCGTCAAGTTAGCAAGCCCAAACTCACATTGTGCTCTGTATACTTCAGGCTTCAGCCCTGATTTAGTGAGATTGCAGGAGTAGGAACGCCGCCTAGTTGCGACATACCGAACCTGGGTAAACTTCGGTGTCCCTGGTTGTCATGCTACCACGTTCCCCCCACGTCTCTACCCGTAGGCTCATGGCACCCCCGTCTAGGAACCCTACTACGATGTCTCGACAAGTCCAATAAGTCTTGGCATCAAACTCATGTTCCACTACATAAGTCTTGAAACACGTCCTAAACTCATCCATGCTTGGCCACAACTTCCATACTTAAATAACATGGTTTTCTTTTTCATAAACATGTATCAGCTCATCAGCATGTGCATCAGCCGCATCATCTTCCATGAACCCTATGTCCACATCAGACGAATCTCTGACACCATCAGTAGGAAAACTAGATTCACCCTTCTCCTCCTTATCTCTATCATCTACTGGCCATCTCACTGTCAAGCATTGGTGCAGTGACCAAATTAGTACGCTCATCTATTTGTATTGAATTCCAATCAACACAAGCAGCACCATGACCCTCTTGTGCATCTGCAACAGCCAACTGACCAGGTATTACTGTCACTTCAGAACGTATGGGCAGTAGGTGCCTCTGTGAAGCCCAATCATCATCTACCATTTTCGAAGCCAACTTTGAAGTCACATATCCAACTTTGGAGTTAATCTTCATATCAACGAGCTCATCATAAAATTCAGCCCGTTTGGTTTCCCACCCGTGCTGTCGATCGATTTCATCAACGATTTTTAGGCCATTATCAATTCTCAAATACTCCCCCTTCCAATTATCGTACCGCAACACTGATACTTGTTGCTCTGCACCCCAACTAACACTCTCCCCAATTCTCTCCACAAATTTCCGAACTGCATCATTTTCCATTTGCACTAGTTCTTCCGGATCAATATATGCAAGCTCGACCTCCCATTTCACAATTGTATCTCTCTCAATTTTCTGCACGCTACCATCTACTAGCTTGCCTGTTGATGGAAATAAATTGACTGCAAATTTGAATATCCGCGCAGCGCCAGCCTCACCACCATGGGGGCAGTGTGAGCTAGCGTACCTGGTGGAGGCCCTAATCAAACTCAAATTAGGTTGGAGAGATGTGCATTGCCGATTTGAAGGTTTCTCGATGGGCTCCATATCGCTCATCCCACCCGCGACCACCACACACAATTTATGGCCATCGAGAACAGAGACGACACACTCAGATCTAAATTGACTCGAAGGGGAACGGGACCATGATTAGGGGTGGAAAGGAACTCACCAAGAACTCCGCTGCCGTCGAGAACGTCCGATTCGCCGCCACAGAGAGTTGTAGCTCCGTCGCCGTCGGGGAAGAAGAAGCTTATGACATGATCCGACAGGCAGTTCACTAGATTCGGTTGCAAGATCAGGAGCCCACATGTCGAAAACAATAACTGCCAGCACGTTTTTTTTCGAGAAGGCTATAACATAACGTCAGGCTCACTTAAGGTGGAGATGGCTGTTTTATCGCTCAGGTCGGTCTATGAGTATTTGTGCGCGCACATGAGCTATTGGCCCGTTCTGCAGGCTGGACAATTGAGTTCAAAGAAAACAATCTCCGAAAAAACTTCCATATACACACAACTTGCTCTGGTGGCCAAGGACTCCCAGAGTAATACTGCGTAGCTGATTTGAGCTCCCATATTTGTACCAGAAAATCTGTGAACCGATTCTTGGTGCGGCTCACGCCCATGCATGCATCTCTCTTGATTATTTGGTCCATACATACACTAGTGGAAAACGGGGCATTAGCCCCGGTTGGTAAGCGGCTAATGCCCCGGCTGCCCAACCGGGATCCTCAAACCCGGGCTAAAGGCCCCCCTTATGGCCCGGTTGGGTTACCAACCGGGGTAAAAGGAGCGTCCCACGTGGTCTCTGCACCACGAGCAGGCCGGCCCCCTTTTAGCCTGGTTGGTAATACCAACCGGGGCAAAAGGTTTATTTTTAATAGATGTTTTCGTGTCCTTTGAGCTAGATTAGAAATTCTATATATTCTTATATGTTTTTCTGTTCTCTGCAATAAACATTTATATTAAGAAATATGAAAAATTATCGCACAAAAACACAGATGAAAACGAAAAATAACATAAATATATAGTCTGTCACGAATACAAATATTGTTCGACACAATGACATAATTAAACATAGTTCGACCGAAAACATAGTTCGACATATCTAGACATAGTACGAAAATATAAAGCGACATAAGTACGTAAGCATAGATCGACATAAACATATATACTACACATCGGCGTCGGAGGCAGCCTTGCCCTTGCCCTCGGCGTCGGAGCCAGCCTTGCTCGGGCTAGACTCGCCGGAGTAAGACTCGGAGTCGGAGCTGCTCTCAGATGAGCTATCCTGGCAGCAAAGGGGACGGACTAAGGTGCCGTCGAAGATCTTCACCTCCAGCATGTGGGCCTCCTCGTCCTTGTAGTACCTGAATGTGAGCATGTTGCCCATATTTAGCTTGTGCATGCTCGCGAACTGCCCCCACCCATAGCGCAGGTAGACGTCATCGCCACGTCGCTGTAGGACAACGCGCACGGGTCCGTTGTCACAACCCTCCAACCGGAGGGTGAAACTATAGGGCCCGCCCCTGCGCCCGAGGAGGATCGCCGATATCTTCTCCGGAAAGTGGAGCTTGTTCTCTACTGGCTGGAGCACGTGGACGTAGAACTCCGGTAGCCGGAGACCGTCCTCCTCCTCCTCGTCCTCCGCAGCCTCCTCCTCCGCAGCCTCCTCCTCCGCCGCAGCCTCCTCCGGCTCCTCCTCCTCCTCCTCTGCAGCAACAGCACCGCGCCGTTTACGGCGTGTTGACCCCTTGGCACCGCGCTTTGCCCCCCTTGCTGTGCTTGATGACCCCTGTGCTCCGCGTCCGCGTCCACATCTGCGAGTAGGAGGCGTCGCTTCCTCCTCCTTAATGACAATGGCGCCACTACCACGTGCATTCGATGCACGCGATCCACGTGGACGTCCAGGTCGACGTCCACCACGTGCAGGCCGGGTTTCTTCGACCGTGACGACGACGCGCCCACCGCCGGTTACACGCGAACCACGGGGACGTCTCGACATGGCTAAAGAAATAGCAAATAACATCAATTTCATCAGTTCGCAACAATTGCATATAATCTAATAAAAATATAGCTAATAGAATCCATTTCATCAAAATTACTTATAGATAACAGCTAATGGTACTAATATCTAAACAAGTCCGAAAAAGAGTAACTATATGTTTCAGATCCTCATTTCAATTATAAATGCAACATTGATGAAATATTTAAACGTATGATAATACACACCAAGAGTTACATAGCTCGGGTTCATTTTATTTAACCCTAATACATCACGATGTAATAATATCATCACTTATACATATGCATTAAAACATCTCTCAAACTAATTAACTCCGACCGGGTCCTAAGCCGCGGGGTGCTGAGTCGCGGGTGCTACGGGCCCATAGGCAAGGAACCCTCACAAGGTCGTAGCTCACGTGGTAAGGACCCTCCGAATAATCGACCAACTGCTGCTATACTCCCTATCGAGCAAGTACATTTAGCGACGTACGTGCTCGTCCTCCTCCCTGATACATTGTTGTACCACCTCCTCAGGGGTCGGCTCTCTCCGCACCGAGCGGTGGCCCACGCGATGGCCACCAAAGAATATCCGGGTCGACCACGTCACCCGGATTTCTCACCAAGCTGCGTGTCTCGGTAGTAAGGACCTCCCAGTGCCAGCCCGACGGGGCCCAGTCCCGGATATCGCCCGGCGGGTCCAACAGAGACATAAGCTAAAAACAGACCCGAACTAAGTAAATATTCCTAATTAAGTAAAATAGCTTAGTGTTTCTAACTTAGTAAAAAATAGTAAATGGAGAAATATGACATAAATAAGATGAAAGTTAAACACAAAGGATCAAATTGGCCCTTCTCATATCTTGTGCTTCTTACGAGGTAGTATACGTGATGGCGATGCGGGGAAGGATGAAGACAAGGGTGTCTGAACTTCCTTAGTTCGAACCGAAACCCTCATCTTCATCCTTTCCCCGGATCAGCACCGCCTATAGTACCTCTTAACAGGAACAAGGGCCCTTCACATATTGTGCTTGCTACGAGGTAGTACACGTGATGGCGATCCGGAAAAGGATGAAGATAGGGGTTTTTGGAAATCTTTGAAACTAAACAAAATCATATATGTAATATCGTGAGATCCGAACAAGGTTAGACCATTTTGTGCACGTACATAATGGGGACGTTCTTCATAACCCCGGAAGGGATTTCTGAGGAATGTAACCATTACGTATGTGCACAAAAGGGTTCAACTTCGTTCGGATCTCACGATATTACATATGTGACGTTATTTAGTTCCAAAGAAATCCAGAAACCCTCGTCTTCCTCCTTTCCCCGGATCACCACCACCTGTAGTACCTCTTAACAGGAACAAGATGGTCATCGGGCCTTGATGTGAAGTTGGACCTTCACATTTTGTGCTTGTTACGAGGTAAGTACACGTGATGGCGATGCGGGGGAAGGAAGGGTTTCTGGAGTTCTCTGAAACTAAACAAAATCATATATGTAATAGTTAAATCCGGAAAAACTAGATCCTTTTGTACACATACATAATGGGGATATTCTTCATAACCCCGGAAGGGATTTCTGAGTAATATCACCATTACGAATGTGCACTACAGGATTCAGCTTCATCCGGATCTCACGAACCATATTACATATGTGACATTATTTAGTTCGAAAGAAATCCAGAAACCCTCATCTTTATCCTTTCCCCGGATCACCACCACCTGTAGTACCTCTTAACAGGAACAAAATGGTCATCGGACCTTGATGTTAAGTTGGACCTTTACATTTTGTGCTTGTTACGAGGTAAGTACACGTGATGGCGATGCGGGGGAAGGACGGTTTTCTGGACATCTTTAAAACTGAACAAAATCATATATGTAATAGTGAAATCCGGAAAAAACTAGACCCTTTTGTACACATACATAATGGGGACATTCTTCATAACCCCGGAAGGGATTTCTGAGGAATGTCACCACTACAAATGTGCACTAAAGGGTTCAGCTTCATCCGGATCTCACGAACCATATTACATATGTGATATTATTTAGTTCGGAAGGAATCCAGAAACCCTCGTATTCGTTCCTTTCCCCGGATCACCACCGCATGTAGTACCTCTTAACAGGAACAAGATGGTCATCGGTTTGTGTGCCTCATATTTAGGGTGGACACATACAAGCAGCCTTGGTGGACCCGGCGCACCGAACCACGAAGGCCATCTGAGTGTGAACCAACTCTTTCAATCATCGGCATTTATTCAAAAGATCGAATGAACATCACAAGTAAAACTGCAATAACACTTCCAAATTTCTAACACAAAGTAAAACAATTCGAACTTAATTCACTTGTAAACTAAACATTCACTAATAAAAAACTAGCTAAGTCCAAAACCTAAATTTTTCTAAGTCTCCAATACGTAAATTTTTCCTAAGTCTCCAAACCTAAATTTTTTCCAAGTATCCAATACCTAACTTTTTTCTATGTGTGTTCAAGACCTAAATACCTAATACCTAATACTAATCTAACACTAAATACTAAATCTAACACTAATCAAACACAAATACTAATCAAACACAAATACTAAATCTAACACTAAATCTAACAGTAATCTAATACTTAATCTACCATAAACTAAATCTATCACTAATCTAAGTAATACTAAATCTAACACTAATTAATCTAACATTAATTAATCTAACACTAATATTAATTAATCTAACACTAACTACTAACATGCAGTGAGGAGGATGGGCGCGGAGGCGATCTCACCTAAGGACTACGGCGCGGCTGCGAGGAGGAAGGCGACGCAGGCGAGGAAGGAGGGCGGCGCGGGCGAGGAGGCGCGCGCGAGGACGACGGCGTCGACGAGCGGCGGCGGCGCGGAGAATCACCGGCGTCAAAATCGGGCAGCCTCACAGCGTCGCTCTGGATTTCGGCGCCGGGGACTTAGCGAAATTTGGGAAGAAACTTATCTATGTTGCCCCGGGCGGTTGTGCGGCCCGGGGTTATATAGGCGGGAGCCTTTTGGCCCGGTTGGTAACACGCCGGGGGGAGGTGGGCGGGCAAGGCCCAAAATTTCAGTTTTTTTTTGCCGCCAATTTTTTCGTTTCGAACATTTCAAATACTATTTAAAATACGTTTTCAAATACATTTGAAATGGTTTAGAATTTGGAGAAACTTTCAATATGAAAAATGTTTAAAATTGCGTAAACATTTCAATTATATTTTCTGTTTTATAAAATAATTATTCCAACTATTTAAACTAGTAACAATTTTTTAATTTTAAACATTTTAAAAAACTTTTTTTATGAATGGTTTACAATTTGGAGAAACTTTGTATATGAAAAGTGTTTAAAATTGCGTAAACATTTCAAATACATTTTTTGTTTTATAAAATAATTATTCTAACTATTTGAACTAGTAAAAATGTTTGAAAATTCAAACATTACAAAAAAAACTAGTTTATGACTGGTTTAAACTGCAATTTTTGATACATTATTACAAAATAGTATAGCAATATTACATGAACCATGGAGGTTTAATACGTTATCACCAACTATTGCCGCCATTGTTTACTTCTCTGTCGTAGCCATGGAGCATCTTCCTTATTTAACGCGATGCTTGGGTCAGTTTTCACTCTAAAGGGCGGAATTTCTTCAAATTTATCATAATCTTCTAACATGTCTGTCCTGTCCTCCACTCCCACAATGTTTCTTTTCCCTGAAAGAACTATGTGCCGCTTTGGCTCACCGCATGATGTATTAGAATTCTTATTTTTCTTTTCCTCGGTTGGGTAGACATGTCTTTCACATAGAAAAATTGAGCCACATCTTTGACTAGGACGAATGGTTCACTTCTGTACCCAAGATTGTTGAGATCCAGTGTTGTTATTCCGTACTGCTGGTCTACCTTTACTCCTGTCATCTTGACCCATTGGCACCGAAAAAGAGAGACCTTAAAATTAGGTCCATAGTCAAGTTCCCATATATCCTCAATGTAACCATAATATGTGTCATTTGTCCCATTGTATCCGGTTGCATCGAAACGGATGCCACTATTCTGGTTGGTGCTCTTTTTATCTTGTGCGATCGTGTAAAATGTATTCCCATTTATCTCGTACCCTTGGAAAGTCAGTACAGTCGAAGATGGTGACCTGGCCAACAAGTAGAGCTCATCTCCAACAGTGTTGTTATTCATGAGTTCTGCCTGCAACCAGGCGCCGAAACTATCGATGTGTTCATCATTAATCGAGGATTCAGACAGCCCCGGATTTTTGGACCGTATAATATTCTTGTGTTCCTGGATAAAAGGAGCCACCAAGGTGGACATTTATAGAACTGTGTAGTGTGCTTTAGTGAAAGAATGTCCGTCCATAAATATCTTTGCTTTCCTTACTAGCATGCCTTTTCCACCCATTCTTCCCTCATGCCGCGATTCAGGAACACCAATCGACTTAAGGTCTGGAAGAAAGTCAACACAAAACTCAATTACCTCCTCTGTTCCATAACCCTTGGAGATGCTTCCTTCTGGCCTAGCACGGTTGTGAACATATTTCTTTAAGACTCCCATGAACCTCTCAAAGGGGAACATATTGTGTAGAAACACAGGACCGAGAATGTAATCTCTTTGACTAGGTGGACTAGGAGGCGTGTCATAATATTGAAGAAGGATGGTGGGTACACCAACTCGAAGCTGACAAGACATTGGACCACATCTGTCTGTAACGCTGATAGACTTTCTGGATTGATTACCTTCTGAGAAATTGCATTGAGGAATGCGCATACCGGGCATTGTTCCAAATTCTCGTACTTCTCACCGCGGTAGAGGATGCAGTCATTAATGCAGGCATGTATCTTCTCCACGTCTAATCCTAGGGGCATACAAGCTTCTTTGCTCGGTATGTACTGTCGGGCAATTCATTGTTTTTAGGAAGCTGCTTTTTCACTATTTGCAGCAACTTTGTAAATCCGCTGTCAGTCACACCGTTCTCGGACTTCCATTGGAGCAATTCCAATGTGCTGCCCAGATTTTTCTGCCCGTCTTCGCAAGTTGGATACAACAATGTTTTATGATCTTTTAACATCTGGTCGAACTTCACCCTCACCTTTTCAATATCGCTTTCTGTCTTTGCATCCGTAATAGCCTGGCCAAGATCATCGATGGGCTCATCTGGTGCCTGCGACTCTGATTCCACTTTATTTTTATCTTCCATTCTAGTACCGGCACCGTATGCAGGGAACATGTCATGATAGTTGTCATCATTCTCTTCTTATTCGTTGTCTTCCATCATAACCCCTCTTTCTCCGTGCTTGGTCCAACAATTATAGCCGGGCATGAAACCGGATTGAAACAGTGGAAGTGGATGACTCTGTGAGAAGAGTGTTCCTTCTGATTCCGACATACAACACATGGACAACAGATAAAATTATTCCGCTTGTTTGCCTGGGCCACCTCGATAAAATAACCCACGCATTTCATGAACTCGGCAGAGCGTCGGTCAGCGTACATCCATTGCCGGTTCATCTGCATTATATGATTATTAATTAAGAACTGTTACAGAACACCATGAATAGAGAAATGACCAATGTTACATCGACAGATGAAAGGTTAAAGTTGGTACCTCGACCGAGGAGGAAAGAATGACGAGAAAACTTATTTAAGTAAGTGTGGCTCGGACAAATTAAATCGTGCATGTTTTCTGCGAGCTGAGATGGCGTTATTCTCCCGGGCATTTCATCAAACACCTCTTGTGCATAGGAGGGAAAAAAGTGAGCACACACCACACAACTAGAAATATGTCCTCCAAAGTGAGTGGCATGAGAAGAAGAGAGAGCTGGCAGGGTATATATACAGTGGGGGGGTCATTTGCCCCGGTCGGTGGCTCCAACCGGGGCAAAAGACCCCCCCACACCACGAGCGTGAACGGGCTCTGCTCGTCGAGGGCCTTTACCCCTGGTTGGAGCCACCAACCGGGCCAAATAACACCCACACCACGCGGCCTGCTCGCCCCAGCCCCACCTCTGCAGTCTTTTGCACCGGGTGGTGGCCGAGCCGGGGCGAAAGGTGTGGTCGCGGGTGAGCAAAATTCCCGTTTTCCACTAGTGGTATATGGAAAATATAACTTCATGGTTAGTCCAGATTGCATAGGTCATGTCTTGTACAGCCATGCGATGCATATGTACAGTACTATGTAGCATGTACATTACTAATTTATCCCGGTTGCCGGTCGTCAATAGCAGATAACTTGGTTCGACTTTCACAGAGCTAGAAACAAAAGCAGTAGTGGTAGGTGTAGGCGTGTATAGCCTATCACCTGATAGAGTGGCTAATTAGTGATAGTTTACTGTTATCATTTTTATTTAGTAATTATTCTCATTCATACGTGCAAACTGGGTGATATTGATTTTTCTTAACAGGGCACAGTTTTTTTTTTGAGAGGAAAATAGGGCACAGTTGGGTGCACTGCTCACTCCACAATGGACGTGGGCTTTGGCCTCTCCGCGGGATACGATACCACAAAGGGTCAAAGCAAATATTCGTGTCCGTTTTGGATGGACCGTAGATGGGACACATCCCTGCCATGGGGTCACCAACACGTAGGGGCCTACGGAGGTGGAGACCCACCTGTGAACGTTAGGGTTGCCCACGTCAGACAGAGGATACCTAACTTGCTCTTTTTCAAATACAGAGTGGTCACAGCTGGAATGGCCTTTGCACGTACAAAAGTCGCAGCTGCATGGTACTGTTCCCGTCCATTTACCAAACAGGAAAGGGAAACTCTGCCGCGCCACGCCTTCCCAGCACGCGTCAGGCCCCAGGGGGTGGAATCATGGGATTCGCTGTATCCCTCCTGCCCAGCCACCGGTCGACACGTGGCCGCTCAGCCACAGACAAGCAGTACCGCGTACAGGCGCCCGTCAGCGGCTGGCGAGCAGTCCGTCGCTTCGCCGCTCGCCTCGCGCCCCGCGTTTGTCCCGTGCTACAGTGCCAGCCGGATCGGCCGCAGGTGCATCGAAACCCGGCGCGCCACTCCGGCCGGCCAGGCCCCTTTTGTAGTTTTGTTTGTGCCACCACACTGCCACAGACACAGTATGCATAGCCACAGTAGCATGCATGCGGTTGCATGGGGCCTTGCTTGGCCACACACCGCTCCGGTCTCCACCGTCGGAGCGAGCCGACGGAGTGATGTTGCCAGCTGCCCCATCGGCGCAAAGCTGCAAAGGTTGACATTTGGCACGGTAGCCACCACTACATGATACTGTTGCACTACATGATACTGGTACCCAACACTGGAGCATCTCTATATTGTGTTTTGATGCAAAACTTAATTTTGCCAATTAGTCAAGAGCAGTCTGGTAAATCTATACTCCATCTGCTCCCAAAAATCAACCATGTAAGGTTTTGTGCTAAGTTAAAGTTTCGTAAGTTCACCCAAAAAACATGAGAGAAAGGAAATATGGGTTTCCTTTTCATTTGGGTCTGGCATATTGTGATATGCAAAATGTGGTTCGAAAATGAAAAAAAGAAAATATACAGTGTAGTTCAAAGTCACCATGTCACAAATTGAATGTTTGATCCCAGCTGAAATGAATTTATCCAGTGTCCGGCATCTGCAGGTTAAAACGGATGCACAATGATAGATGGATGTGATCTGTGGTTAGACAAAAGCAACATCTTGATCAAAGAAAATTTTACTTTTTCGAACAAATGTCACAATCTTTGCATGCTTCATTAATTAAGAAGAAGATGTTGTTGCCTCGCCAAACGTGGGAAACTGGACGGAAAATGATACAACTAGGGCCAAATTCATTCTCATCGACGGCGACGAACACAACAACAACAACAACAACAACAACAACAACAACAACAACAACAACAACAACAACAACAACAACAACAACAACAACAAAAACCACTCAAGCACAAACCAAGAAGAGAGAAGAAGTCATGAATGCTATGGAGGAGCATACCATGCTAAACAGAGTTTCGAAGAGAGGCTCCCATAGATGAATGATAATATCCCTTTTTTCTTTCTTCTTCAGCTTGCACATTTGTTTGCAAAAGATGCTAGTTGGATTTTTCAAACTTTAGACAATGTATCATGGATCAAGCTAAAAAAAATAGTGAGACTAGCATTGAGAGAAAAAAAAATCTTAAGTTAGCACTCTAGACGGGGAGCGAGCTCTAAGTGCAACCAAACAAATAACTCATCTTAGTTAAATTTTGCGAGAAGTGGGAAGATAAGAATGACATACTCTCTGGTGCTAGTTTAGTGTCTTGCTCGATCCTTCTTCTTGTTTCTTCTTGTTGCTATCTCACTTGAGCTGAGTAATTCACTCAAAAAATTGAAAGGGAAACAAAAGAGACGAAAAATAAAAAGAGAAAGGACTCCATAAAATAAGCTATTCTATTTTTTTGTGTTTTCAATAATAATGCATTGCTGAAAATATACATGCTAAAACAAAAATAAACAAATATAAAACTGAAATAAATATGAATGACGTGTTTGTGAAGGATTTTCACCTCCCCCAAGATTAGGCTTTCGGCCTAGCTGGGTTTACTTGTCGCCATCATTTCCATCATCGCATGGGGTATAAGATGCCAAATTCCTAATGAGTACGATCACACTCAGGTTGAGGTAGGTAAAGTTGGTGCTCACACCCTGAAATGCTTGCTCAACTCCACTCATTCGTCCCACGAGTTACTCAAAATCTGCACGGTGAACATAATCACTGGCTCCCTATGGTGGTGGTGGTGGATATTGATAGCCCAAGTCACCCCATTATTCACCTTGTGGTGGGAGTCCCTGTTTGGCCGCGACGTTGGCCCATACCACGTTCTCCTCTTCTGACTCCTGGGGTCAAGCCCTGCTTGTTGGCGAGCAACCTGAAATTCCTCGCGGTCCATTAACCACGCCTGTCCCTGCAAAGCAAAACTACGTGGAAACGCTGGGAGACGAGTACTTCAGCGTCCCTCGTGATAGAGAAACGCAGGCGGAAGCTATGCCCACGGTGGTTGTTACGGTCAACCCTCATAAAACTAGAAGAAATCAAATGTGTTAAATCAACTTTATTGGCCCCCTTGACACGAATATTGTTTTGAACGCGTAAACTCTGAGATGAAACAAGGTGAGTGATAAGACCGCCACAACAAATTTTGCCGCTTGGCTGGCTCTGATGGTGGTGAAAGTGCGTGATAAGAAGTGCACCAAAGTTAAATTTAACCACTCCATGCGAGACTTGCGTGGAATGTAGCCATCTCATGGTGCGCCATGCCTCCCACGTTCTCTCTAGAAAAAAGAGAGTTTCCCAGAAATATAGAAAAAAATGCTAATAATGGAGATATACTCCCAAGTGTCGTACATCTCGGCGAGCTCAACATCAGTATTGGTGAGATCTTTGGTACCTGAGTACGGGAAGCCAAAGATATCGCAAAATATCTTGAGTGATATGCGCTCGTGGTGTCCACCAATGGTGAACCAGCATGCATGCTCCTGGTCAGGATCGAAGATGTTGCTATTGAAGGTGGAGAGAAAGTCCAGCATGAGTTTCTTATAGGTTGGGGCGTCGAGGTATGCGAAAAACACCGAGCCCAACATTGTTGGTCATCCACATGGAGTCGGAGGCAAGACCAGATTCCAGGAGGAACTGGTGATCCTCCCACCTCATGGGAATAACCTCACGCTTTCTTAGCTTCTCAAACAACACCTAATTGCCACTGTCTTTAGTTGCTGGGCTCTCCCTTGCCCTCTTGTTGCGGTGCTCATTGGTCGAGCTGCTGCTACCCATTTTTGGCCTTCATCTTCTTCATGAGAGAAGCCATTGTCCTGAATTTTTAACTAAATAATATTGGGCATATGATTCATATGTGCATAGCAGATGATTCTACGTGGACAAATTAAATACTAGCATGCAGTAATAATTTAAATCAATCTAGTTCATGAACTCATATACTCCTAGCCATACTATGAAAATATCCACGGATCGACGAAAATAAAGCATGAATTGGAAGAGAAACTTACCGATTTGGAGTTCTACCAAATAAAACGGAGAAACCCCACGAAGAGTCGGTGATTTTGAAGGATTTGGGGCTGAGCTTGAGAGTGTTTGGAGAGAGAAGGCTCGGTTTTGGAGGCTGGTATGAGCTCCAATCCCGCAGTCGTCTATTTTTAATCTTCGAAACGAGTCGGTATGGTGACCGGTACGGTCGGTTGTCATCGTACCGACGCTCGTAACATGTTCAGTCAGAGGGTTTTAGGTTTTACGCAAATGGGCCTCATTCTGGTTTGGTGGCTCATGCGGTCGCTAGCGAACGTACCACCACTCATTAAGTTGTACTACCTTTGTAGGATACATATCACCACCGTACTGACACTCGTTAGACAACTCTGGAATCGCATTCTCTCAAAAGGTGTTACGATATGGTGTCTGGTACGATGAAACATACTACCACTCGTTAAAAAGTGCTGGAGTTGGACGCTCGCAGAAGGTGTTACAGTACGGTGGCTGGTACGGTAAAAATTCACCGTACTGCCACTCGTTATGCCGCCTGAAAAAGTTGTGCTTCGAGGTCCTCTAGTGCTTTGTTTTTTTTTCTTGGTACTCCTAATGGTACGTGAAGGGTTTTCGTAGCAGAAAATAAAAATTTCGTAACAACGATAACCGAAACTAGCCAGAATCTATTACTATGCAGATATAGAGCAACATATAAGAAACGGTGATCATACTATTGAAGACCGAAAGCGGGGACTATCCTCTCATATAAGGGTTGATTGTCACGACCCCGGACCCAGAGATATACATAATGTTATGTGCTCCTAGTCATGGAACCACAAGGGCTTCAGGGTTACCAGCCCCGCAGCAACAAACAACGACACGCAAACCGGATTCATCGGCACGCAGGCCAGATCACCTCGATACTACTACTCCTTGTGTCCATGCTAGTCATAACCAATTATGCATAACCAAGCGTCCACGAGTTGGATGAAACTGAAGGGACGGGACCAAATGTAAGGACCCCAGACCGGCAGTCTGAAACCCTACGTATGCATACATTCACGATCCCAGAAAGATCAGTCGTGAACAACATACACAGTTGGCACACAGAAAAACATCATCCATTACACGAATACATAAGGGTATTACATAAAAGAACACATGATCAAGTTTAACGCAACTGCCACACAGGACAGGCAACTTATCAAACACAGCGGAAGACAAATAAAACACAACGTAGTTGAGCCCAAGTCACGCCTTAACCTACAGGCTGCTGACCCGGAGACGATCCTAGTTCGCAAAGCCGTCAACTCCGTACTTCTCTTCATAGATCTCCTTCGGAGGCTCCTTCTCCAAATCTGGTAAGTAGATAACAGGGGCGAAACCATAATGAGTACATTTGAATGTACTCAGCAAGACATCCATCATATCACTTACCAACATGCAAGTATGCTTATATGGTGGATTAGGTAGGCTATAAATAGGGTTCACTATCAATGGTGTTCATATATGATGACACCACAGTTGCAGTCAGGTTAATCTGTATCTTCGTTGAAGAAGATACTTCAGAAGAAAATAAAATAATATAGTTTTATTTCTCTTATAGATATCACATGTACAAGAGGTTTTGTAAAACTTTGTTAAAGAATATTTTCTCTTTGCAAAACTTCTTGGAATCAGTTTCCAGAATTCTTGCTTAGAGTAGAAAAGGTTTTCTTTGCAAAACATTTTGTTTTGTATAGCATCATCTGGCTTTTCATCATCGACGATACCTCCACGGTATAAGTTTCCATTCCTTTCCGAACTTCACAAGTTCAACACTTCCTTTCCAAAATTCCCTTTCAAAAACTTCCTTTTTGAAAACATTGACACAATGCTAGCTACATGGCCATTCAACTGTCCATATCCGAGGACGCGGCTTCTTCGAAAAAGTTATACTCTGCAGAGGTGTACACATCCACCAGATCCAGTACACCTCCCGTGAACAATCACGGACTGTAACAACAGTATGTAAACATCAGGTATCTGATCATAACCATCCACTATGTTCAAGCTAGTATATGCCTATCTCTCAGTTGAGTTTTACCACATCCCCGGCACCGAGCTAATCCCCGCCAAGCCAGGATGCCTCGACTGATGCGACCGGAGGGAAAATTAATCCCACACTTTATATGTCTCCACGACATTCGGTACGAGGGTGCGACGTCCCTTATAGCGATTGAGATAGCACACACTAATAAGAACAAACTTCAAGTTAAGCCCCTTGCCCATGTTGGGGTAGGGTGGCAGTACGGTAAAGGTTGTCCGGCGAAGACTAGGTTATGTGTCATTTTTGAAAACACCACTTTCTCAAAAATGACCACTTCCACATTCCTCCGGAGAACAAGGATCCGCCTTTTCTCCGGGTTTTTCCGTAAAGCCTTTGTTTTGTAGAATCACAATTTTAGGGTGTCCACTTAGGGACTAGTATATTTGATGGTAATAAATACCATGTGGTGGCTTATGGGCTTGGTATTACCAAGTTTAACTACTGGCATAATAGTAACCTATATACTAGTATAGTAGTAATAGCCACATCAAAAATAGTTTTGATAATCAAGTTTTTGAAAAACTTCAGAGGTAAAACATGCATGATAGATAATGATAAGTATTGTATCAGCAAGCAATCAGGATGGCTTGCCTTGTATCTCCTTGTGTCCCTGGTTTTGGAGTGACTGGAACTTGAAACTGAGCTTCACGACACTTCCTTCCTCTTTGTTTTCTAACGTCGTAAAAAGGAATAAAGGACACACATTCAGAACCAATCAAGGCAAGCAACCATACATAACAATACATACAGCAAGGAAATCTAATAATAACAAATCACACAATTATTAATGGAGCAAACAATCAAACAAACACACTTGGCAGAAATGCCATTTAATAAGACAGCTTAAGGTTGGAGGAACATATCTCACAACCTTAATATCATGGATTCAGTGGGTGTGCCACTCTCATACCAAGATATTAATAAACCCAAAATAAACTTAGTTTCACAAGGGTGAGACTACTAAGAGTATACAAAACATGCACAAAAATAATCATGGCAATGGGTCTATCAACCACACCACAAAAAGAACAAGGTAGCTAATCTGCTAAGCCTAAATTCACATCAAGAATAAATAAGACACATGATTTGCAAAAGTTACTTTTACAAATCAGTGAGCCTACACAAGTGTAACAAGGTAATAGACTCATCACAAAACACACAATTTCTCATAGTGAGAACAATAGAAACAATGAATAAAAAGGAGGAATCCTATAGACATGCTTCTACTAAAAGTTTGCTATGCAAGCAAGCATAATAAGTAAAGTGCTAAAATGCAAACAAGGAACCATGTTATCATAATGGGAATGAAAACATGTCCTCATGCAAGGATACACACATATCTACCAAACACAAGTTGGCAGGAAAACAAATTCAATACAAAAATACTAGGGAAAACTAGTACTACTCACACATGAAGAATCAATGGATGTATTTCAATCAAGTAATTGAAATACAACCAGAGGGTCCATGTCATAAAAACAGTAGTGAAAAACATCTATACTTTCTATAACAAAAATACCCCATTTAATAAAACAAGGCATCAATTTGCAGGGCAACTCCTACATACTAGTGGTAATAAAAAGGGCATTACTAGAGGAATCAATCAACACTTCAAGAATGTATTTTTCCTAGCAATCCACACATGATTATAACCACTTACAAACAGAATCATACACATTTCCAGTTAGCACAAAAATTCCCAAAGCAAAAATACTAGGCACTCATTAGTAAGAGAACTATATAAAAGAAACACATCTAGTGTGGGGAAAATAATGTTTCCACCAAAAATGCAATGAAACCAGTGGGTGTTCCACTAGCATAACAAAGAATTTAGAGGTCACAAAGCCTCTGGTCATACTTGATAAAAATTAACAAAAGACTAAACTAGCATCTAGTGCAATAACCATACTAGTAGAAAATAATAGGGTACTACATAAGCAAGGTAATGCTACTCATGCTATTATCTTAACACAAGTGAAAAACTCTAGGGGTCAAGTACTCATATAAACATAACCAAATGCTATTGGTCCTATGAACACAACACAAAAATGTGTGGCTACACAACCACAAATGTTATGTCAAAAATTCTACACATGAGAGAATTTTCCAGAACATTTTCATAGTCATGACAAAACTACTCATGCTTTTCTACCAACTCAAATGAAAGCTAGCAGAGGTGATACTAACAAAATATAAGTATCAACATGGTGCTGTATCTAATATCTCAACACAACAATCCAATTGTTTGCACACAAATTAATCAATCAAAAATTCTATGCAAGTAATAACTAGAGATAAAACATATGCTATTAACAAAAATCCTATTTCTTCTCAACTCAAGACCACACAATCTAACATGCTAAAATATCTAAGTAACACTTAGAAAACAAGTTCACACAACTTTTACATGCTAGAAAACAACATTGCAACACAAAAATATAATCACACGATTTAATTTCCTAAAATGCCAAAATGGCAGAAACAAGCATTTTAAAGATCTGTCCACCAAATTTTCTATGATGCTCCAAAAATTAAACCAAGCTAGGTTTTTATATACCACAACATGTAAAAGACCATCCAGTTGAGTTTGCATCAAAAATCATTTTTAATTATTTTATAAAAATCACCAAAGTGCTCTCTGGTGTTTTACCAAATTGCATGCCATTTCAAAAATACAAAGAATTTGGAATCAAGGTTAATTGCTCCTGTTAGGAAATTATAAGGGCTTTCCAATGCAATTGGCCTCAATTCATTATGAGTTGTGAAATAAAAATGGTGCTCATTTTTCTGTTTCTGGTACCTGTTGCCAAATCATTTTTCATTTCCAAAATAATCACCCAAATGTAGATCTACAAGTTGGAGATGGTTTAGATTTAGTTTCTTTACATCTGTGAATTTTGTTTTGGTCAAATTCATCTTTTAGATAGGTTTTTGGAGCCAAAAGTAAACCTACAAGTTTCTGTAAAAATTAAATGGAAAACAAAGCATTATTGGGCTAGATTCACTTTTGGGCCGGCCAGATCTAAAGGCACCACGACGGGATCTAGCCCGAGTCGCTGACTCGCGGGCCAGGATGCCACGGGGGCAGCCACGCGGGCAAGCACAACCCCACGTGCAGGTTTGACTCCCTGCGCGGGGTCAAGGCGCGGCTGACGCGGGCATTGCGTCACCACGACGTCACCGCCGGTGGGGACAACTCCGGCGAAGTCCGCAACCGGCGATTTCGGACGCCATTTCTCGATCCCTAAACATCTACGCGATGTACACGACACAGGGAAACATCCAGGGGTATCCTCGCTTCCCGGGAGGGCCCCGGAGAGCGGCGGCGACGGCGAAGACGCGGCGGCCGGACGCGTCCACGGCGCGGCGGGTTTTCAGAGGTCGAGGGAGGGGGAAAAGGGGTCGTGGAGAATCGCACGCTCACCCTAGATTCCATGGAGTACTCGGCGAGGTCGAAGAAGGGGCGACGCGGCGGGAATGGCTCGCTGGAGCTCCGCCGGGCTCGGAGAGGAAAGCGGACGGCGCGGCCTCCTCGAGCCGTCCCACCTCGATTTCTTTGGCCAGGACGCTCAGCACAACGAGGGGAAGGGGATGGGCACCACGGCTACCGGCGGAGAGCTCGCCACGGGCCGAATCAACGGTGGCCATACCTAGGGTTTCGGTTTGGGCTTGATGTGCATAGTAGAGAGAGAGAACTCGTGGGGGGGGGGAGAGAGAGAGCTTGAGGGGGACAAGAGCACATGGGGGGCCTCTTTATCCTCAATGATTCCTTCCCTTCGAAGCCATGGAGTAGGGCTGCTATATCTACAGAGAGCTAGAGGTTGAAGATGAGTGACTCAGCTTTCAACTAGGTCCCTAGAATTTTACAAATAGGTCCCTGTCCTCTCTAAAAAATGATGTTTTCCTTAAGCAAACAAAGTCAAAGTTTGAAATCCTTTTGCCCAAAATTCTTATTAGTTGAGATGCACCACATATGTGAAAATTGGCTCAATTGGATAAACTTTATAATTCAAAGTTGTTCAAATTTGAATTCTTACATAAATGGACATTGAATTTATTTGACTACTTAGGAGCTTCCAAAAATGATACTTTTTGGCACACATTCCTTATTTGATGGGTTCCTTATGTGGTAGAAAATTCAAGTAATTTTGAGTTACTTCATAGAACAAACTTGTTCAAATTTCAAAAAGGTGCTGTCTAGAAAACAGGGGTTTTTGGCAACTTAAATAATTCAAAAACTTGTGCCCTTTTGGTTTTCATCCTTATTTATGATATAGAGATTGTGGTATTTATTTAATGACATTTGGAAAAAGTTTGTAGAACAAACTTGTTCAAAATCCCAAATGTTGCTGTGGAGAAAAACCATGTTTTCAGGACTTTAATGGATTCAATTTTTGGTCTCCTCTTGTGTGTGTTCCTTATTTGATCTAAGGAAGCAATGGTATCAATTTCAGATCATTTGAAGAAAGTTTCCAATAGTAACTTGTTTTAGTTTTCTGTTTCTGAAAATATTGGAAATTCAATTTAATAAGGTAGTTGGCTTTTCTTTAACAATGCTTTGCCAAAATATTTATGTGACTAGGGATAGCAAGTCAATGATCTCCAATACCTTTTTTTTTAAGGTTGCAAGGTTGGAAAAACATTTGATAAGATTTTGGCGAAGCATCAAAGAATGCCTCTTTTTCCTGATAATCTTTTAGGGAAATTTATTAAGTGTTTCCTCTTTCCTAACTTAGGCCTTGGAATAATATTCAACAAGTATGGGATTCATAAGATAGGTTTGGAAAACTCTTTGATCAATATTTACTTTAGAAAATATTGCCAAGGTCATTGGAACAATATGTTGAATATTTTGTTTTCAATTTCTTAGCCATGTAAGTTTATATAATTTGTTTGTTTAGTTGCACTCAAACAAATACAACCAAATTTTATTAGTCAAGCAATTAGCAAAACAACTGTGTTATCAGGTATTCCAAAATTGGGATGTGACAGGTCTTCCCCCCTTAAAAAGAATCTCGTCCCCGAGATCCGCAAGCGAGGACTAAGGGAGGGCCAACAAACACAAAGTTAGTGTTGGAGTGCAGGTGCTTCCCCCCTTTGACTTTTCTTGGGAGGCGGGGTACTCTCCTAAATTAGCAAATTCTTTTTTTCACGGGAGTTGGTTGTCATACTCAAAACTTTAGATCCAAACACCCGTCTTTCACAAAATCTCTAATTATCAATTTACTCAACCGCCACCTTTTAAAATTTCTGATAAAGTCACTACGGTATATCTTCCCTTGGGTTTTAGGAAAGAGTGAGTCAGGGGTTATTCACTTTATACAAAGTACACCAGTACTGTTTTAGGTCCAAAACTTTTGTTTCCAAGTTTGAACAAAAATTAAGGTTAGTGCAGAACTATCTGGAAATGTACCGTCAAATATTTACATGAGTTCCTAGCTATATCCCACATATTACATACCACATATGGGGTGGTGTACCACTCTCATAACAAGGTATATAAAAAGCTAAAAATATAGCTTGTGGGTGCAAAGGTTAGGTTGCTAAGGTAAAACAAACACACAGAACAATAGCCACGGTAGTGGGTATTACTCACCACAAGCGACTATAACTTAATGTTTTCATGATTTTAGTTGGATGTTTTAGTTACATAAGATACTCTTAAGCACAATCATAACACAAGTATAAACTCATGCTAAGGTAAACATCTAAACAAAATCCAACAAGCAAGCAAACAACACCACAGATGAATAGACTATTTATTCACTAGGTTATTGTTTAATAGAGGTTTTGGAATCCATCAATCATGAACAATTAGCAAACAACCTGTAGCTACAAACCAATGAATCCAATCATAAATATACTCTAAAATACCAACTTCACACAAGATAAAAACTCCTATTACTTAGGCATAAAAAAAGAACAGGACTGCACAAATAACACACTAGTATGAAAAATCTACACCAGCATGCTATAAGAGATAATCATATCCTATAACCATAGAACATGAGGCTAAATAATTCATGGCATGATAACATAAGTAATAACTTCCTAAACATGTTATATCAACACATATACTCATAAAATAAAAAGAGGGTAATACTAGAGCAAAACTCACCATTTTCTAGTGGTGAGACTAGTTTCACTCTAGAGAAGCAAACAATGCTATCATGATGTTTAAACTTAAACAAGAAAGTCATGAATATAAATGTACCTAATAACAGTACACAAAACTTACTCATGTTAGTAAGCACAAACACCAAAGTAATTCTATGTATCAACCATTTAGCATGCAGAAATTTCTTCTAGCAATTTCTGTTTTTCTTTAACCAATTACTAGCAAACAAGCAAGGTATAACTCACACAACCAGTAGCTATGCAATTAATGAAAAGTTATCTAAACCTTTTCAAAAATCCATACACTCAATTTAAAATTATTCACAAACAATCTACCAATCAAGAGGAATTTATTTTATTTGCGAACAATTTAATTTTAGCACACGATAGTGAAACATTTCTTAACACGATACCCCTAAGGAATATTATGCTAACAAAAGGATCACACCTAAACATATTAGTATTTACTAATGAGAAATAAACTTCTCACTTGCATGGGTGAAAAGAAACAATTATATTTTCCAAGGTGGAAAATAGAAATCAATCACATAGTGAAACATGCTATTTTCACACAGGTGAATGGTTGGGGATTTTCATCCTCAAGACAAAATGCAATGGGACCAGTGGGCTATGGCCTACTAATACCAAGGCAAAATAGGTACTAAGCCTCTGGTTACCCATGAAAAACTTTGCATACCAGATAAAAATATAAGGCTATTTAATCTAGTGAAACAATACTAGTGCATATTGATAGCAATGCTTACACATGCTTTACTATTAAGAGACAAGCAAGCTAAAAGAGGCACAAGCATAAAAAAAAACAGTACCTAAATGTTACTTGACTCAAAGAACACGTAGCACAAAATCTACTAAGAAAGTATACACAGATCTAGTTCTCACAATACTTCCAATTAATAAACTAGAAGGTAACAAATGCTATTTCATTTTTATTCGAGTTTCCAATCATGCACACACTTTCTAGGGTAGATTTATTGTAAAAAAAACAACATAATAACAAGTACTAACAACTCCATATAAGTTAGGAAGCAAGATTGAATAAAACACAAATTCATTTCAATCAAGAGCACACAAAGGAACAAAAACAGGAAACCTGCTGTTTTCCAGGTCTATCATAACCATTCCATCGTTCACTTTATTTCTAAACCTCGAATTTCATAGTACCTACAACTTCTATTAAGATTTAGTTTCCAAAGTAGATACACCCGATATCCTATTGACTAGTAAACGAATAGGTCATCATCTTATTTTCTCGTGACTTCTCCTTTTTACCAACTAGATTAAAAAGTGTCGTAAGTCACTTAATTCTTTGGTTTAGAAAGAGTTGTCAGTAGTTCGCATGCTTTGGTTAGGTTTCAACCTAAGATTAGGCAAATCATGTTAGTCTTGTTATCTTTCTATTAATCATGTTTGTCCGACAAGATACGACTAGCGTCATCGTACGTCGAATATTGAATTGTGCTCTTTTGATTGGCTTTTTAGGGGGTTGCGCATCATGGCATGTGGAGACTTCTTTTGCACTTTTCTCCAGAGGAGGGAGGTATATAATTTTATTTTTTAAAAAGGGGTCTCTCTTGTTTGGTCTTTTAAAAGGGAACATAAAAAAGTGCGACATTTAGCCAACAGGGTAAAAAGAGTCTTTTGCAAACAGACAAACATAGAGGTTTTGGTTAGTAGTAGTTGGTGCATTCACGCCTTTTCTTCTTTAAAGGTTTCGTTGTTGGAGCTTTAACTGCTGGAGTGCATCACTGGTAGCAACGCTAACAACTCGTGTGGCTTGATGGTCCTCTATTATTAGGCCCAACGGTGCTTTCATTAATTATGGGGGAGATGGTGGTGGTTTACGACGGGTCGCATTTCAAAGCGAAAACAAGTATAAGTCTAAGCAACAAATTCTTGTTTTTGAATACTATACAAACATTTTTGCTTGCAAAAATCTAACACGAGGCGATTCAAAAACAAGAGCGGGGCAATCACAAATTTGCAAACTTTGAGCACCCCACAAACATATAGAAGCCTAGATGAACCAAATTCTACACCACACAATAGCACAAAGCCTTACGGACACACATAAGAAAGCAAAAAACACACAAGCAAGACTCCATTGGAGCTACGTCGGGGAAGGTTACTCATGGAGTCATCGCTAAATTACTCCAAACTAGACTGATCCAAAATCCTAGAAGTGGCTGAAGAACTATATCTATTTCTGACCATCAACACTGTAGAGCTAGGCAATTATTTTGGTCTTCTCGGGACATTGGCAAGTATACAAGTTTTTGGATAGAAACAAGATAATAGAAGTAAAGTTTGGATAAAACCTTTAACTGAGAGAGGTAATACTACGCGACAATCTGTTTTTGAAACCCCAACTATTTTCTGGACAGAAAACTTCAAATACGAGAGATGTTTCAAAAACAGAGCGGAGCAGTTGCAAACAAGGAAGAAATAAACTCTTAACCGAGAGAGATACCAACTCTGTAAGGCCCGCCCTTCGAACCACTGTTCAAGGACGCCCTTGATATGCATTTAGAATCTTTTGAAAAGATCTTAAGGAGGGAAAATATACTAAAATTCCCTTAGATAAAAATAATGTAGATAGTAAATAGGTTTTTACTCAAAAATACTTTTCTTTCCTATCTGACGTCCATGCTAACTAAGGTCTCCTAAGGTCAGGATGGCTCTGATACCAACTCTGTAAGGACCCCAGACCGACAGTCTGAAACCCTACGTATGCATACATTCACGATCCCAGAAAGATCAGTCGTGAACAACATACACAGTTGGCACACAGAAAAACATCATCCATTACACGAATACATAAAGGTATTACATAAAAGAACACATGATCAAGTTTAACGCAACTGCCACACAGGACAGGCAACTTATCAAACACAGCGGAAGACAAATAAAACACAACGTAGTTGAGCCCAAGTCACGCCTTAACCTACAGGCTGCTGACCCGGAGACGATCCTAGTTCGCAAAGCCGTCAACTCCGTACTTCTCTTCATAGATCTCCTTCGGAGGCTCCTTCTCCAAATCTGGTAAGTAGATAACAGGGGCGAAACCATAATGAGTACATTTGAATGTACTCAGCAAGACATCCATCATATCACTTACCAACATGCAAGTATGCTTATATGGTGGATTAGGTAGGCTATAAATAGGGTTCACTATCAATGGTGTTCATATATGATGACACCACAGTTGCAGTCAGGTTAATCTGTATCTTCGTTGAAGAAGATACTTCAGAAGAAAATAAAATAATATAGTTTTATTTCTCTTATAGATATCACATGTACAAGAGGTTTTGTAAAACTTTGTTAAAGAATATTTTCTCTTTGCAAAACTTCTTGGAATCAGTTTCCAGAATTCTTGCTTAGAGTAGAAAAGGTTTTCTTTGCAAAACATTTTGTTTTGTATAGCATCATCTGGCTTTTCATCATCGACGATACCTCCACGGTATAAGTTTCCATTCCTTTCCGAACTTCACAAGTTCAACACTTCCTTTCCAAAATTCCCTTTCAAAAACTTCCTTTTTGAAAACATTGACACAATGCTAGCTACATGGCCATTCAACTGTCCATATCCGAGGACGCGGCTTCTTCGAAAAAGTTATACTCTGCAGAGGTGTACACATCCACCAGATCCAGTACACCTCCCGTGAACAATCACGGACTGTAACAACAGTATGTAAACATCAGGTATCTGATCATAACCATCCACTATGTTCAAGCTAGTATATGCCTATCTCTCAGTTGAGTTTTACCACATCCCCGGCACCGAGCTAATCCCCGCCAAGCCAGGATGCCTCGACTGATGCGACCGGAGGGAAAATTAATCCCACACTTTATATGTCTCCACGACATTCGGTTCGAGGGTGCGACGTCCCTTATAGCGATTGAGATAGCACACACTAATAAGAACAAACTTCAAGTTAAGCCCCTTGCCCATGTTGGGGTAGGGTGGCAGTACGGTAAAGGTTGTCCGGCGAAGACCAGGTTATGTGTCATTTTTGAAAACACCACTTTCTCAAAAATGACCACTTCCACATTCCTCCGGAGAACAAGGATCCGCCTTTTCTCCGGGTTTTTCCGTAAAGCCTTTGTTTTGTAGAATCACAATTTTAGGGTGTCCACTTAGGGACTAGTATATTTGATGGTAATAAATACCATGTGGTGGCTTATGGGCTTGGTATTACCAAGTTTAACTACTGGCATAATAGTAACCTATATACTAGTATAGTAGTAATAGCCACATCAAAAATAGTTTTGATAATCAAGTTTTTGTAAAACTTCAGAGGTAAAACATGCATGATAGATAATGATAAGTATTGTATCAGCAAGCAATCAGGATGGCTTGCCTGGTATCTCCTTGTGTCCCTGGTTTTGGAGTGACTGGAACTTGAAACTGAGCTTCACGACACTTCCTTCCTCTTCGTTTTCTAACGTCGTAAAAAGGAATAAAGGACACACATTCAGAACCAATCAAGGCAAGCAACCATACATAACAATACATACAGCAAGGAAATCTAATAATAACAAATCACACAATAATTAATGGAGCAAACAATCAAACAAACATACTTGGCAGAAATGCCATTTAATAAGACAGGTTAAGGTTGGAGGAACATATCTCACAACCTTAATATCATGGATTCAGTGGGTGTGCCACTCTCATAACAAGATATTAATAAACCCAAAATAAACTTAGTTTCACAAGGGTGAGACTACTAAGAGTATACAAAACATGCACAAAAATAATCATGGCAATGGGTCTATCAACCACACCACAAAAAGAACAAGGTAGCTAATCTGCTAAGCCTAAATTCACATCAAGAATAAATAAGACACATGATTTGCAAAAGTTACTTTTACAAATCAGTGAGCCTACACAAGTGTAACAAGGTAATAGACTCATCACAAAACACACAATTTCTCATAGTGAGAACAATAGAAACAATGAATAAAAAGGAGGAATCCTATAGACATGCTTCTACTAAAAGTTTGCTATGCAAGCAAGCATAATAAGTAAAGTGCTAAAATGCAAACAAGGAACCATGTTATCATAATGGAAATGAAAACATGTCCTCATGCAAGGATACACACATATCTACCAAACACAAGTTGGCAGGAAAAACAATTCAATACAAAAATACTAGGGAAAACTAGTACTACTCACACATGAAGAATCAATGGATGTATTTCAATCAAGTAATTGAAATACAACCAGAGGGTCCATGTCATAAAAACAGTAGTGAAAAACATCTATACTTGCTATAAAAAAAATACCCCATTTAATAAAACAAGGCATCAATTTGCAGGGCAACTCCTACATACTAGTGGTAATAAAAAGGGCATTACTAGAGGAATCAATCAACACTTCAAGAATGTATTTTTCCTAGAAAGCCACACATGATTATAACCACTTACAAACAGAAGCATACACATTTCCATTTAGCACAAAAATTCCCAAAGCAAAAATACTAGGCACTCATTAGTAAGAGAACTATATAAAAGAAACACATCTAGTGTGGGGAAAATAATGTTTCCACCAAAAATGCAATGAAACCAGTGGGTGTTCCACTAGAATAACAAAGAATTTAGAGGTCACAAAGCCTCTGGTCATACTTGATAAAAATTAACAAAAGACTAAACTAGCATCTAGTGCAATAACCATACTAGTAGAAAATAATAGGGTACTACATAAGCAAGGTAATGCTACTCATGCTATTATCTTAACACAAGTGAAAAACTCTAGGGGTCAAGTACTCATATAAACATAACCAAATGCTATTGGTCCTATGAACACAACACAAAAATGTGTGGCTACACAACCACAAATGTTATGTCAAAAATTCTACACATGAGAGAATTTTCCAGAACATTTTCATAGTCATGACAAAACTACTCATGCTTTTCTACCAACTCAAATGAAAGCTAGCAGAGGTGATACTAACAAAATATAAGTATCAACATGGTGCTGTATCTAATATCTCAACACAACAATCCAATTGTTTGCACACAAATTAATCAATCAAAAATTCTATGCAAGTAATAACTAGAGATAAAACATATGCTATTAACAAAAATCCTATTTCTTCTCAACTCAAGACCACACAATCTAACATGCTAAAATATCTAAGTAACACTTAGAAAACAAGTTCACACAACTTTTACATGCTAGAAAACAACATTGCAACACAAAAATATAATCACACAATTTAATTTCCTAAAATGCCAAAATGGCAGAAACAAGCATTTTAAAGATCTGTCCACCAAATTTTCTATGATGCTCCAAAAATTAAACAAAGCTAGGTTTGGATATCCCTAAACATGTACAGACCATCCAGTTGAGTTTGCATCAAAAATCATTTTTAATTATTTTATAAAAATCACCAAAGTGCTCTCTGGTGTTTTACCAAATTGCATGTCATTTCAAAAATACAAAGAATTTGGAAGCAAGGTTAATTGCTCCTGTTAGGAAATTTTAAGGGCTTTCCAATGCAATTGGCCTCACGTCATTCTGAGTTGTGAAATAAAAATGGTGCTCATTTTTCTGTTTCTGGTACCTGTTGCCAAATCATTTTTCATTTCAACAATAATCATCCAAATGTAGATCTACAAGTTGTAGATGGTTTAGATTTAGTTGCTTTACATCTGTGAATTTTGGTTTGGTCAAATTCATCTTTTAGGTAGGTTTTTCGAGCCAAAAGTAAACCTACAAGTTTCTGTAAAAATTAAATGGAAAACAAAGCATTATTGGGCTAGATTCACTGTTGGGCCGGCCAGATCTAAAGGCACCGCGACGGGATCTAGCCCGAGTCGCTGACTCGCGGGCCAGGATGCCACGGGGGCAGCCACGCGGGCAAGCACAGCCCCACGTGCAGGTTTGACTCCCTGCGCGGGGTCAAGGCGCGGCTGACGCGGGCATTGCGTCACCACGACGTCACCGCCGGCGGGGACAACTCCGGCGAAGTCCGCAACCGGCGATTTCGGACGCCATTTCTCGATCCCTAAACATCTACGCGATGTACACGACACAGGGAAACATCCAGGGGTATCCTCGCTTCCCGGGAGGGCCCCGGAGAGCGGCGGCGACGGCGAAGACGCGGCGGCCGGACGCGTCCACGGCGCGGCGGGTTTTCAGAGGTCGAGGGAGGGGGAAAAGGGGTCGTGGAGAATCGCACGCTCACCCTAGATTCCATGGAGTACTCGGCGAGGTCGAAGAAGGGGCGACGCGGCGGGAATGGCTCGCCGGAGCTCCGCCGGGCTCGGAGAGGAAAGCGGACGGCGCGGCCTCCTCGAGCCGTCCCACCTCGATTTCTTTGGCCAGGACGCTCAGCACGACGAGGGGGAGGGGATGGGCACCACGGCTACCGGCGGCGAGCTCGCCACGGGCCGAATCGACGGTGGCCATACCTAGGGTTTCGGTTTGGGCTTGATGTGCACAGTAGAGAGAGAGAACTCGTGGGGGGAGAGAGAGAGCTTGAGGGGGACAAGAGCACATGGGGGGCCTCTTTATCCTCAATGATTCCTTCCCTTCGAAGCCATGGAGTAGGGCTGCTGTATCTACAGAGAGCTAGAGGTTGAAGATGAGTGACTCAGCTTTCAACTAGGTCCCTGGAATTTTACAAATAGGTCCCTGTCCTCTCTAAAAAATGATGTTTTCCCTAAGCAAACAAAGTCAAAGTTTGAAATACTTTTGCCCAAAATTCTTATTAGTTTAGATGCACCACATATGTGAAAATTGGCTAAATTGGATAAACTTTATAATTCAAAGTTGTTCAAATTTGAATTCTTACATAAATGGACATTGAATTTATTTGACTACTTAGGAGCTTCCAAAAATTATACTTTTTGGCACACATTCCTTATTTGATGGGTTCCTTATGTGGTAGAAAACTCAAGTCATTTTGAGTTACTTCATAGAACAAACTTGTTTAAATTTCAAAAAGGTGCTGTCTAGAAAACAGGGGTTTTTGGCAACTTAAATAATTCAAAAACTTGTGCCCTTTTGGTTTTAATCCTTATTTATGATATAGAGATTGTGGTATTTATTTCATGACATTTGGAAAAAGTTTGTAGAACAAACTTGTTCAAAATCCCAAATGTGGCTGTGGAGAAAAACCATGTTTTCAGGACTTTAATGGATTCAATTTTTTGTCTCCTCTTGTGTGTGTTCCTTATTTGATCTAAGGAAGCAATGGTATCAATTTCAGATCATTTGAAGAAAGTTTCCAATAGTAACTTGTTTTAGTTTTCTGTTTCTGAAAATATTGGAAATTCAATTTAATAAGGTACTTGGCTTTTCTTTAACAATGCTTTGCCAAAATATTTATGTGACTAGGGATAGCAATTCAATGATCTCCAATACCTTTGTTTTTAAGCTTGCAAGGTTGGAAAAACATTTGATAAGATTTTGGTGAAGCATCAAAGAATGTCTCTTTTTCCTGATAATCTTTTAGGGAAATTTATTAAGTGTTTCCTCTTTCTTAACTTAGGCCTTGGAATAATATTCAACAAGTATGGGATTCATAAGATAGGTTTGGAAAACTCTTTGATCAATATTTACTTTAGAAAATATTGCCAAGGTCATTGGAACAATATGTTGAATATTTTGTTTTCAATTTCTTAGCCATGTAAGTTTATATAATTTGTTTGTTTAGTTGCACTCAAACAAATACAACCAAATTTTATTAGTCAAGCAATTAGCAAAACAACTGTGTTATCAGGTATTCCAAAATTGGGATGTGACACCAAAACTATACATAGCTGCTATGTGTCCAGGAAGTGCAACAACAGTCGAGGGTTACTGGGGTTACCAAGCCCCAAGCCGAATCACATCGGCAGGCGTGCTCAGACATGGATCATCGGCTCGACAACCCCTCGACTGCGACAACTACGCAGGCATAGGCAAAACTGTATAACAATGATCTCAAAACCCACAACGGATCAAATCAGCACTCTAGACATGAAAGTGTATTAAACAAGACTTACTAGAGTATAGCTTACAAACAGAGGTCACATGACCCAACAATACATCAGACAACGGAAGACAAATTATGTTGTTAATCAACAAGAACCAAAAGGCCTAAGAGGCCGCACATAAGGCGACGTCCCAACCCATAGATCCCAGACTGCTACCTGGAAACCCCAAACTACTCGTTGATATCCACGTTGAATCACCACGGATGTGAGTAACTTCAACTGAACCAAAATTAAGCAAACCTGAGTACGGGAGGTACTCAACAAGAATTAGTTAACCAATTATATATCTGCTAATTTCGGAAAGGTTTTATGAAGGCTATTTTGCGTAAAGTAAGATTTGTTTCTCTAAATCGAGGAAGAATAGCACATCTCAAAGAGTGTTTTCAAAATAGATGAGAAAGCTACCCAACAACTGAAATCATCATCCTTTTATCCATCAACATCATTTCCCAGCATCTCATGCCACAAGGATCATCCTCTTGGCATCTCCAAGGAGGCACCCTTCATTCGTTGTCAACAGGTTTTAGTCTCTCGTTCATGTTATCTATAGCCAAGTACTTTCACCAAGTCGTCCTTAACCGCGGACACGGCTTCTCGAAAAGATTTATCCCTGCAGGGGTACACTTTACCCATGCGTACCAACCGACTCTTAATGCCAAGCTATTGGCACACTTCCGACGATGTGCCGGCAGAGTGTGGTTGGCCACGACCTTTACCTTGCTCGACCCTATCCATGGGTCAACCCAAACAGGGCCACCCCGTCAACAGGGAGTTGGCCACCTCCTGACGGCACCTATTCTGTGAGGCGGGATCAAGATCCATGTACGTCCATCACTTATCCCGGTCACGCCCTAAACACCTCCAAAAGGTTTTTGACTCACACGCAGATGGAACTCCCAAACTATGTGACTCACGGATAGAGCAAAACAAGTTAGTTAGTCGAGAGAGGCTCATGGCCATCGCGCATGGTTGTACGCTCAGTCTTGGCTTATGCGCCCGACCTTACTCCTAGGGTTGGTAAGTACGGAACAAACAACCACTTCCCAGGTGGCATCCCGTCCAAGCCTTAGTCAAGTTAAACACACAATGTAGGCAAGAAAATCTATGGAGGCTAGGAGCAGTGGATCATGATATTGAGGCAATGCAGTATAAAGGAGAACTATATCAACTGACATCAAATAGTTTGGAATCGAATGCAAAGTACGAAAATCAAATATTGTTCGAAAACATACATGAGCAGATAAGATGTTATGCTTGCCTTTCTTAAGAAAACCAGATAAAAATCTTCTAGAATAACTGCTTGACTTGTCGGCTAGGATCAAGTATTCGTCGTTGGCATTGCTAGCCTTCACTTCGGAGTCGCATTCTACCGAGGAGGAACAACACCAAAAAGAAGAACAACAATCAAACATGGCATCGATGCAATGCGCAATATGTATGCATGAGCAAGTTAATGCACTGAAATAAATGCCTAAACATGTTCGATGGGTTGCTAGGGTTCGTATGACAATTATTCAATTTTACTGAAATTAGCCCCGAAATGGTCCTCGGAGGGCATTTTGGGCAAGTATGAAAGTGTGTACAATTTTAATTGCTCAAAAAGGTTTGAAAACTTCATAAATGAATTGCATTTGTCATTTTGAGCAATTTGGTATATAACTTGTACTTTTCTAATTTTATGAAATAAAAAATTATTTTCTCCATTTTAAATGATTTAATTAATATTTAAATAATGGCCAAAATTAAAATTACCCCCTCCGATCCATATTAATGGTCGCTAAATTGGATGTATCTAGCACTAAAATATGTCTAGATACATCCGATTTAGCGACCATTAATATGGATCGGAGGGAGTAGTAAAACATATATGAAAGTGACATATTTCGGTTGGAAATATTTTTCTGAAAATTTTGGTACCTTACTTTTATTTTTCTGAATTATAAAACAATAGTTATTAAAATTTTAAAATTAAACATTTCTATGTAATTATTAAATATTTTATGGAAAAAGAGAACTGGATTTGTGACGTCAGAGTGATGTCATCCTGACGTCACAGGAAGGAGCTCTCCTCTGTTGAGCATGGAATCGATCGATTCCGCGCGAATTTTACAAATCAAACTATACCACGGGCTAGAAGGGGCCGAGGCCGACCTAACGGTAGCGGCGCCGCCCTCTACAGGTCGCCGGAGCGACGGCGCCGAATGCAACTGCGGAGGCCGGCGGCGAGCAATGGTGACAAGAGAGATGCGGAGGGACAGGGGCCAGGGCGAGGGCACCAGGAGGTGGAGCTGCTCACCACGAGCTCGATGAAGCGGTCGGGGAGGCCGGAGGGACGCTAACGGTGGTGAATCTAGGCGGCGGCCCTCTGCCGGACATGGGGAAGACGGTAGCGATTGAGCTCCTCCCGGGCATCCCATCAAATGTATGTCGTCGAGGAAGACGCGCAGGGCGTGAAGGAGCTGCAGAGATGCACCGCGGGGCTCGAGGACGTCCGTAACGCCGGTGGCGAGCGGCGGCCGCGTCGGGTGCTGTTAGGGTTAGGGTTTGTCTTCGGTAGGGAGACAGAGAGAGGGCGCGAGGCGAGGAGGAGAAAGAAAGCACGACCCAACGCCGTGTGGCTTCATTGATGCAAGTAGGGAGGCAAGCAGCTGCGTGGCATCGACGACGACGGGCAGGACACGCAGCTGTCTTCTGCTTTCTATCCTGAGGATGAAGAAGAAAGAAAAGAAAATTTTCAAGAAAACCCCCTGAAAGTTTCTGTAAGTAGCCCTTTTCTATTTTAAAAATGAAAAGAAACAAGGTTTTGAGGGCCTTTTTGCAAACAAAACAATTTGCAAAAATGATATTTGGAAACCTCACCAAATTTCCAACCTCACCCTGTTTTTGGTTTTCCAAATTTTAAAATTTTTTTTATTTAAATTTTGGGTGGCCACTTTAAGTGGTTTTGGTCAACTTCTTATTTAAATTCAAATTCAAAGTTGGATGAAATTTTCCATGCATGCAATGACATGAACACAACACCACAAAGCTTAACTTAGCAAAAGAGGGATGTTACAAATCTACACCCCTTACAAGAATCTTGTCCCGAGTTTCTCGAAGGAGAAAGAAAGGAGGAAAACCGGTTTTGAATGATCTTCTCGAACCTTACAGTTCTCTTCTTGAAGAGATTGATCCGTAGAGTCATGGAATGTTGATCGGTTACACCGTAGGTAAAAGGGAAACTCTTAGGATTTGATCTTCACAAAGGTAAAGTATCTCATGGATAACTCATGACAGGAATGTTCATAAAAAACTTTTGAGTTAACAGGCATGAAACACATCAAGACAACGGAGGGAATAAGAGAAGTATTGAAGTTTATGGACGATGGTTCTTGAAAGGATTTAGAATATGAGCTTTGCACAAGACTTTAAATCCTTTTGGAAAAGAAAGGTGAACAACTTATGACATCAAAGTTTCTTCAAAATAGAATACCAAGATGGAAAGGATTGTCTTGGTTACCACAACATGATATCCGTGAACGAGGGAGAACATCGGAACAAACTCGGATATGCGTCTAGAGAAAGTTTGGATACAGAATCATGTTCACTCTTCAGAGTGGACACTGAAGATGAAACTTTCATTTCGTCAAAATTTTGTGTAAAACCTTGTCAAGTATTGGGATGTTACTTCCTGATAGAAGATGAGTAACCAAAATAAGTTGGAGCACCATAATCAAAGAGGAATTCTTGATCACACAATAAACATGAGTAACCAACGGGGATTAGAATACAAAAAGGAATAAGTGTCGTGGTGTGGAGAAGACTGATGCCATAGGGTGGCTAATGTTTGGGGCTGATGGACGTTGTAGGTATTTGGGGAGGGATCGCATGTCGAGTAGACGCGCTCAGGAACACCACAAACACCAAGATCTACCAACGTTCCGGGCCCTCGTGTGGAGGTAATACCCCTACTTCTGCCTATCTCTCTGTATACAGCTATGCCAAGTACAGAAGTTACAAACACTCAGAATGCCTCTCTCTACCGAGTAGCCAACTCCTAGCTCTCTCTATTGCTCTTCTCTCTGTGTTTTGCTATCTCTCGCAATAAATGCGCTCAGGTCTCCGGTGCCTCGCGCAGGAGGGGGCTGGCCACCTTATATACTGGTGGCCAGCCACTAAACTAAGACTAGAAAGTACAGATTAGACAACACCTCTGTGACAACGGAGCACGCCTCCGTGTTCCCGCTGACGCTGTTGCCGAAAGTCTCCGCATCGTCCGTCTGGCAGGTCTTGTCCACACTGTCAGCCTCTCAGAGTAGGTCATTGACATGTCATGTCCCCCCTGTCAGTGACAGGACTTGACATCTGCCCACCCGTACTGTGCACACGTCTCACCACGGATAATCAGGCGCCTAGTAAGTTGAACCGCACGCCGGTACGGCCCCTGGATACGCGGGATTTTCTTCAATGGCTCCATTGACTTTCTACCCGAGTAGGATAGCTTCCAATCTACCCGGATCACTCAAGCTCTACCCGGTAGATCCGGATTGATATTTGTCTCCTTCTCTTGGCCTTCAGTACTTCTCACCAAGTAGCGTCTACCGGATACCCGGGTAGCTGCCTACTCGGCAAACCGTACATTGACCAGTGTTTTACCACCAGCCTTACCCCTACTCGGGGGTAGCCCCCCGACATTAGTCCCCGAAGCTGGTAGAGTCCGGCGAACCTGGTCGTTGGGCCCTGCCAGCTTTAACCAAATCGCCTCCGAGATGATACACAGTCGAGTTTCTCCTCAACTCGGACTCCCCTACTTGAATTCGGACCTTTCGCACTGTGGCCTCAGGTGCACTTCATCTCTGCACCGAATAGATCAAGCGATGCTGAATTCCACCGAGAACCCAACACTTAGTGAAAATTTCAATACTTTGCCGCTCAGAGCGGTTCCATCTTCGCGTGTCAGGGGGTGCATGTGTCAGGCAGTCGTACCCCCGACGCCTCGGTTCTGGCGTGAACATACTACACGCACCCATCACTGCGCCCTGGGCCCACAAGCCGTTGTGTCATCTCACACACGTACTTGATGGCCCACGACACGCATCGTGGGATTAACTGCGCCCGTTACGCGTGTTTTAAACGCTGTGTGCGTTTCTAACGGGCGCGTTAACTCCCACTCCGCACGATCTTGCCCACGATTAATCCCACATGATAAATGCACTCAAGGTGGGATAAATACCTCCGCGCCACCCTTCGTTCTTCTTTCCTCGCACTTCCCCTTCTCGTTTCCTCTTCGCCTTCGCCTCTGCAGCGAAAAACAGCGCCGCCGCGAGCTCGCAGCCCACCGTGGACGGGTAAGTGCTTCCGAGTTGTTCTTATCACTTGTAATTCACAATCTTCTCTATTCCCCTTCTGCTTTCTTCCTTCTCTGCACCCTTTTTGACTTCCCTTCTCTTTGTTTTATCCTTTCTTAGCGACGCACTTGACGCCGAGGCCACTAACGACCCTCCCCCGAGAAGCACGCCCCGAGATGTCGTGGAGCTCTCGGACGATGAAGGGGACAAACAGCCGGAGGGCAGGACGCATATGTCCTCCCCTCCTTGAGAAGAACATAATCTTGGTGCCGAGAAGACATGCGCCGAGATGGAGACCAACCAAGTCCCAGAGTAGCCGCAACCCAACACTCAGCAGGCTGCCCAGGAGCCCAACACCGAGAGACCACCATCACCGCCAGCGGCCTCCGCTGAGGAGCCCGGAGATAACGCTGCCAAGTAGCAGCAAGATGACTCCGCCATGGAGCGACCAGATTCTGCTGCCGAGAAGCGGGAAGAAAACCTTGCCGAGAAGCGGCAAAGGACCCCGCCTGCACATGACCGGATTGCAGAGCAGCCACCGCCCCAAGGCCAAGCTCAGCCTGATGTTGCGCCGGTTAGCCAGCCACAGGCGCCGCCAACCAAGAAGACGCCTTCACCGGACGCTAGGCAAGCCAGCCAGCAGCAGCCGCGAGGGCCTCCGCCAGCTGCACAGATGCCGCCCCCAAAGCCAAAGACCACTCCTGTTGCTCCTGGTGCTGGCAAGCCGCCCACTGCACCGAGAACCAAGCCCTCAGCCGCAGCAACCGCCGCCGCGAAGGGCGAACCCAAGACCGCAAAGGCCACCAAATCCAGATGCGGCAAAGGCCAGGACCAGACTTACCGGGTACCGGCCTCTACCCCCTCAGCAACAAGCGGTGCGCTGGTGCCCGTTAAGACTGGGCCGGTCACCCGGAGCACCAAACTTGTCCAAACTGGCATCAAGTTTGGCCCTGCAGCACCACCAACTCCTGGAGCTAGTGCCAGCTCACCAGCTAAGAGTGCGCTCTACCCAGATCACTGGCGCGAGATGCTAGAGCTCAACCAGCAGAAACAGGCGCAAGATGTGCAAGGCGGAGCTGAAGGAGAGGAGGGAGGTGGCCCGCTCCGGAACCAAGGGAATAACTTCTTCCCTCCGAATTGAAGATATGCCCCCTCCCTCAGAGTACGAGCTCTAGGAGGACACCGAAGCTATCGTCGACCAGATAGGCTTTGTAGAGCAGTACTGGGATAGCAAAAAGCACGGTCACGCCGAGTGGGATGGCGTGCACCTGAAGAACCTTGATACCTACCGGCAAGCCTGGAACAAGGCTGATGCCGGTCCTGTTATAATGGCCATGTCCTCCTCCAGCAGTACCCTGGCACACAAAATGTACTGTCTGCGCAAGGCTGCTGAGGACGCCGAGAACACCAATCGGGTAAGTGTCTTTTCCTTTCCATCTGGATTTTTGCGCTGCCTGCTTCTTTCCACTTTACTCCTTCTCTTCTATCCACTACCCAGTCCCCGAGATTCGGGCCGAGTAGGTAAAGCTCAACCGAGTTGCAATCTACTCGGGCCAAATCTTACAATATTTCCTCCTTTCCTGCAGGAGAGCACTCAAACCCGGACTAATATCTTCCGCCAGCTTCTGTGGTGGCACCGGTCCATCAGAGATAGGAACCGGGTGCTGGAGTTCAAGAAGAGCGAGAGAGACGCTCTGGAGAAGAATGTCACGGACACCGTCACCAAGTTGTCCTCTGTTGAAAGTGAGTGCTTAGCATTTTGGTTTGTGCATTTTTTGTTTACGCCCATTTTCTGCTTTTGTTCAATCGTTGTTTTCTCTGCAGGCGAGCTCAAGGCGCTCGTTGACAGGCACCAAGACTGCGAGGTCATGGCTGCATCAGCGCTGAGCAAAATTTCCACCTTGGAAGGTGAGCTAACCCCTCTCTTCTCTTCGCTTAGTTTATGTTGCTTGTTCATGCTGCTAAATGAGTTTCTCTTCCCGCAGAAGAGTACAAAACCTTCCGAGAGCAGCATCTGGAGTGCCTCACCCCGGCTGAAGCGCAGCAGCAAGTGCAGACCCGAGAGGCCCAGCTACAGAAAGAACTGGACGCCAAGAAGGCTGAAGTTCATAAGCTCCAACTCGAGCTTACTGATGCACTTAAGACATCGATTGAAGCCGGGAACGAGAAGACAACAGTATTGAATCAGGCTAATGCAGAGAAGCTGGAGCTCGAGAGGGAGATTCGGTCTCTCAGAGAAAGAAATCAAACTCTCGAGGGTATGGTGAATGATTCTCGTCGTCTTCAGGACAAGCATATCCGCTCTGTTGATGACTGGAAGACCCGACTAGGGGCCCTTGTCCTGGAGCTGAGCTGTGAGTTCCCACTATTCCTCATTCTATTCGGTTTTTGTCTTTCCAACTTGTTCTATTAAGTTTTCCTTTTTCCTGGCTTTCTCTTCTAACTCAAACTAGCATGCCCTTCTCTAGATACCTTCCCGGACTTCAATGCTGCCGCTGAGACAGCTGTGGAGAAAGCAAGAAGAGCAAGGGCCGCTTACGGCCTCAACACGGATGAGTCCGTCAGCATTGATGACCATATTGAAAGTATCAAGACTCGGGTGCTATCCCTCAAGGGCCTGGGCGCCTCCATGGTTTCCACCGCCATGAACCTGCACAAGCTATTCTGGCCAGAGCAGCAGATTCCAGATACCATCAACGAGATGACGGCCAATCTGAACCATGTGAAGGAGGAACTGAAGAAGTGGCGCACCTTCGCAGCCCGGGCTGGTGCGGATGAGGCCCTGCACTTCATATTATCCTGGTATGAAAATCTCGATCATGACAGGATCAGTACCCTCCGGAATGGCTCTAAGTGGACTGGCTGGGATGAGTGCGTCTTGCACCGGAAGGAGGTTGCCTATGAGCTTGCTTCTTATGCCGAAACTAATCAGTACATTGACGACCCCACGGAGCCAGATACCGATGTCAAAGGAGATGAGGAGGAAGAAGATGAAGCTAAGGGTGACAGAGATGCTGGCAAAAACGGTAGCTTGGGTGAGGAGGAGGAAGAGCACGAAGATGCTGAAGAAGAGGGGACCGAGCAGCGCAACACTGCTGAGGAGTCCGGGATGGAGGTCGACTCGGAAATCATCAAGCCAGGAGCTGGCTCTGACGAGGTCCAGGTTGAGTTGCAGTCCGCCCCCCAGGATGGAGCTGTCACCACCGAAATGGTGATCGACTGTCCAGCTCCCGAGTTGGGCGCAGCTGGGGCTGCAACCGAGAACATCGCCTCCGAGCTCTATCCTCTACCCACTGCTTCTGTTGCCCAGGCCACCAACGCTGCATCTGAGCCAGCCTCCGCTACTCCAACTTCGTCTACTCTAGAGCCTGCTTCCACAACTCCTGCTACCGAGCCCGTAGCGCCTACCAACACCGTGACGGACTCTACCTCATCAGCTATTGCTTAAATTCCTGCACTTTTATCCTTAAACACATATCAGATTCCCGGTATGTCGGGTGCATATGTAACAAATATTTTTATGGTTCCTCGTGCTACTCCATTTTAGTTGTTTCTTTAGCAAGAATGGCTCAATGCCGGATTGCGTTAACATGCAAGTCCCCGAGTTGCTTTTTTCATCCACTTAGCTCTTTTGTCTTTGCTCTTACCTTCCACTTGTGGCATTTTTGGTAGTCGAGTCACAAGATTTCAAAAACCAAGTTTCAGATACTCAACCACTTTGAGATTTGAATGCTAATGCTGCCCAACACTTAGCCGAGAACACAGAAGAAAATACACCCTACTCGGTTGCTACACTTCTCTTTTCCTTAGCAATTTTTTTGTGTGTTCATTGACCTTTGGCTTGTTCTCTTGCTTTCCATGAAGACGGGTTGCGGACAGCAGCGAAGTCGAAGAGTCGGCCCTTGAGTTTAAACACACTACTAGATATGCACGTGAAATTCTAAGTAAATCAACCGAGTAGACAAAGGAAATAAAGTAAATGACATAGAGCAAGTTTGGCAAAGGCAGTCCCCGAGTTCGAATTCGGAGTGCCGACTTGAATTTAACTCGGTTGAGGAGATACATACAATGTTTGCTCATGAATGAAAACAGCGGAGTAGAGCGACATTCCAGGGACGTTTGGATTCATCTCCAGATTTATCCGCCCTATTCTTCCGTGGTGCCTGTGCATCGATGAGATAATAGGAATCATTGTGCAGAGCCTTGCTCACAATGAAAGGCCCTTCCCACATAGGGGATAGCTTGTGCATCCCGGCTGTGCGCTGCACGAGCCTAAGGACCATGTCTCCTTCTCGGAAAACCCTTGGGTTTCCTTTCCGGCTATGATACCTCCTCAGATTCTGTTGATATACAGCTGAGCGGGACAGAGTTAACTCTCTTTCTTGCTCAAGCAGGTCCACATCATCTTCTCGGGCATCTCTTGCCTCTGTCTCAATATAGAGGGTTATTCTGGGTGAGTCATGCTCAAGGTCAGTGGGCAACCCGGTCTTAGCTCCATATACCAGGAAGAATGGTGTGTATCCGGTTGATCGGTTAGGGGTAGTCCTTAGACTCCACAACACCGCCGGCAACTCGTCTAGCCAACAACTAGGGGGTCGCTGTAACGGCTCAATCAGGCTTGGCTTTATCCTGAAAAGGACCATGCCATTAGCTCTTTCAACTTGCCCATTCGAAGCTGGATGCGCGACTGACGCCACATCTAGCCGGATCCGCTTCTGTTTGCAGAACCTAGCAAAGGCTCCCTCATCAAAGTTAGTTCCATTGTCCGTGATAATCCCATGCGGGTAGCCGCATCTCAGAATGTATCCTTCAAGAAGCTCACAACCGTGTTTCCATCACACTTCCGGATAGGCTTCACTTCAATCCACTTGGTGAACTTTTCCACCATGACCAAGGTGTGAGTCATGTTGCCTCTAGCTGGATTGAAACGCCCTACCATATCAAAACACCATACCGCAAAAGGCCAAGTGATTGGGATGGTCTTCAAGTCGGAAGCTGGCATATGAATCTTGCTTGCATATCTTTGGCACCCATTGCATTTTCTCACTAGATCTTCTGCTTGTTGAAAGGCATTCAGCCAAAAGAATCCATGCCGGAACGCCTTCTTGACCAGAGCCCGAGATGAGGCATGATGCCCACACTCTCCTTGATGTTTTTCTCTGAGAATCTCTTCTCCTTCTTCTGGCTCAACACAGCGTTGGAGCAAGCCAGTAGGGCTTCTCTTGTGCAGCTCCTTGTTGATGATGGTGTAGCCTTTAGATCTTCTTTGTATCTGCCTGGTTGTGACCTCGTCACTCGGCAATGTGCCATCCATTAGAAATGATAATATGGACAAAGCCCAACTTGGTGTCTCCCGGATAGGAAACACTGGTTCGTCCACTTCCATTGGATCAGCAGCCATGACTTGCTCCGAGTTGGAGACGAGTCCCCGAGTCCCCAAGTACTGAGAAATGATCCCCTCGATGAATGCGACAGTCCCCGGGTTTGCAGAGGCAGTCCCCGGGTTGGATGGAGAAGTCGACGAGTTCTCTTTTGAGCCCTCCCAATCAATCTCCATAGGAACTGCCTCTGAGTCCAGTAGCCCTGGAATGAATATTGACTCCGAGTTGGGAGATGACTTGATAGATGGCTTCGTCAAATGCTCGAAGGAAATCCTAGGTGGGATGAATTGCCGGGAAGATCCCAACTTGGACAGGGTATCAGCTGCATCATTCTCAGCTCGGTGAATGTGATGGAACTCACATCCATCAAAGAATCCAGTCATGTTTTGCACCAAAAACCGGTAGGACGCCATGTTGGCATCCAAGGCATCCTAGTTTCCCGAAACTTGCTGAACCACCATGTCCGAGTCGCCATAGCATACAATCTGTCGGACTCCAATTTCCTTGGATACTCTCAAGCCATGTACCAGTGCTTCGTACTCGGCTACATTATTGGATGCCGAGAAGTGGATATGCAACACATATCTGAGTTGATCTCGCTTAGGTGAGGTGAGCACCACGCCAGCACCGAGCCCTTCTTTCACTTTGGAGCCATCAAAGTGCATCCTCCAGAAATTGGTTTCCGGCAGGGGAGGCTCATACTGCATCTCGGCCCAATCCACCAAGAAATCCGTCAGGATCTGAGACTTGATTGCTTCTCTTCTTGCGTACAATGGGGTGTATGCGTCTAGCTTGATCGCTCATTTGGCTACCCGGCCGCTTGCATCCTTGTTTCCCATGATCTCCGATATGGGAGCAGTGCTCACCACCGTGATGGGATTCTCCTGGAAATAGTGCTTGAGCTTCTTGGCACCCAGGTATACGCCATAAGTCATCTTCTGGTAGTGTGGGTAGTTTTGCTTGGAGCTGGATAGCACCTCACTGAGATAATACACGGGCCGCTGCACGGTTTTTCCTTCCTCTTCTCGCTCCACTAGCACCACCACACTCACTACTCGGTTGGTGGTTGCGATATAAAGCAGCATTGGCTCCTTGGGCAAGGGGCTTGCCAGGATGGGAGCGCTACCCAGCATGGTCTTGAGTTCTTTGAAGGCCACATCAGCTTGTGGCGTCCAGACAAACTTGTCGCTTTTCTTCATGAGCTGATAAAGAGGCAGTGCCTTCTCGCCCATTCTTCCCAGGAAGCGGCTAAGAGAAGCTAGGAACCCGGTAAATTTCTGCACATCCTTCGGTGATCTCGGCAAAGACATGCTCTCTATATCTTTTATCTTTGAAGGATTGGTCTCAATGCCCCGACTAGATACCAAGAAGCTGAGTAGCTTGCCAGCCGGGACGCCAAAGGTGCATTTGGTTGGATTCAACTTCATCCGGTATTTGCGCAAGCTGGCAAATGTCTCCTCAATATCGCTCAGCAGAGTGTGTTTTTCTTTCATTTTGATGACAATGTCATCTACGTACACCTGCACATTCTTTCCTATCTTTTCATGCAAACATTTTTGCATGGACCTCTGGTAAGTAGCCCCAACATTTCTCAACCCGAAATACATGACAAGATAGTAATAAGCCCCGTACGGGGTAATGAAAGCAGTCTTTATTTGATCAGTCGGGTTAAGAGGAATCTGGTGAAAACCAGAGTAGGCATCAATGAAAGACAAAATCTTGCACCCGGCATTGGAATCGATCACCTGATCTATGCGGGGTAGCGGGAACGGTTCCTTGGGGCATGCCTTGTTCAAGTCGGTGTAGTCCACGCACATGCGCCAGGCCACCGCAGCCTTGGGGTCCTCCTTCTTCTTCTCCACCATGATCGGATTGGCCAACCAATCCGGATGTAGTACCTCCATGATAAATCCACTTATCAGCAGCTTTGTGATCTCGTCACCAATAGCTTTCCTTCTCTCAGCTGCAAAGTGGCACATCGCCTGCTTAACCGGCTTTGCGTCAGGGCGCACATGCAACGAGTGCTCAACCAACTCCCATCGGGACACCCGGCAAGTCCTCATTGGACCACGCAAAGACATCCCGATTCTCACGGAGGAAGTGGATGAGCTCGCTTTCCTATTTCTCCTCCAACCTAGCGCCAATGATGGAAACACGCTCCGGGAACTCTGGGTCAATCTGCACCTTCTTCGTCTCTTGGGAGGCCTGAAAGGTGGCCCCGTACTGAGAACTTGGCATGCCGGGCATACCGACTTGAGCTGCCTGGGCCATAGCCACCACCTCATGAATCTTATTTTTCTCGGCAGCAATGACCATGGACTCGGCAAGTCGAGATCCAGCAGATGCACACTCCAGGGAGCGCTTGTAGTCACCTGAGATGATGATGATGCCATTGGTGCCAGGGATCTTCATCTTCAGATAGGCCGCATGAGTAGAGGCCATGAACTTGGTTAGAGCAGGCCTGCCTAGCAGGGCGTGGTAGAGGCTCTGAAGATCAACCACCTCAAATTGCAGACACTCGGTCCGGCAGTTCTCCCTGGTGCCGAAAAGCACATCCATCCAGATGCGGCCGATAGGAGCGCAAGACACTCCCGGCACAATTCCATGGAATGTAGTCCGACTTGGTAGCAGCATGTTCTCGGCAAGGTCGAGCTTCTCCATGGCATCTCGATACATGAGGTTGATGTTGCTCCCGTTGTCGATCAACACCTTGCTAAACTTCACGTTCTTCTGGGTCCCTAAGAAGGTAGGGTCCACCACCAGAGCTTATGTACCCGGGTTGGGCATAATCTTGGGATGATCTGCTCTGGACCACACTATCTCCTGGTCACACCACTCCATGTAATGCAGCACAGACGGCATCACGGAATTTACCTCCATCGTGCGCCTGCACTGGAACTGCTTGTCATCCGGCTCAGTGGTGAACACCATGTAGCTCCCATGATGCTCCTGGTACTGGTTCTGGTCCCCAGCACCACCATCCTTGTTGTTGTTCTGGTTGGCATTGTTGCAGTTGTTGTTGAGGGTGTAGTTGTTGTTGTTGCGGTTGTTGTTGTTGAAGTTGCGGTTGCAGTAGTAGTTGTTGTTGTTCCGGTTGGCTCCCTGAGCCACTTGGTTCACGTTCTCCCTTCTCTGGTTCTCGGCAGGCCTGTGGGCAGCTGCCCGAATAGGCTGCACATTGGAACCTGCTAGCGGCAGTGGAGGAGGAGGGGGCAGTTGCCCAAAGCCTTCACTCTTGATGTGATCCCACCAGCTGCATTGCCGGGTAGTGTGGTTGGCTGGCCTACTCGGATGCCGAGTATGGAAGCTACACGGTCCATCCTTCATGTTCACAAAGATGAACCTTGCAGGATCTCCGGATTCCTGGAAGGCACTATTCTGCTGAGGAGCGTTGTATGGATGATTGAAGTTCTGGCCCTGCGACTGGTTTTGCTTGTATTGGGCTCCAGTATTTTTTTTCCTTTGGCTGCTCCCGGCAGCACCTTGATCTTGAGTAACAACAGCTACATGGTCAGACCCGTAGCGGATATACGGGCGGTCCTCCCTTCTCTTGTTGCGGAAATCTTGGCGGTCATTGCGCCGGTTGCCTTCTTGGTTTCTTCTTCTTGGCTCAAAGGAATCGAGCAGAGGCTGAGTAGGGTCATCGAGCGCATACATGTCTGCGATCTTGATTGTCTCGGCGAGCGTACTTGGCATCTCCCTCTTCAGCTTTTGCCACAACATGCTGCCATGTCGGCAACCTTGAGCGAACCAGGCGATCGCCTGTGATTCATTCACACCCTCACAGGTGTTCCTCAGAGTGCTCCACCAAGTAAGGTACTCGCGGTCAGTTTTCTCTTCTCTTTGCTTGCACGCCGAGAGCTGCTGCGGCCGGTTTGGCCTCTTGTAAGTGTTGGTGAAGTTGCTGATGAAGGCTTCCGAGAAGTCAAGCTAGCAGTTGATACAGCCTTTCGGCAGGTTATTGAGCCAGATCCGGGAAGGGCCCTCCAGCATCTGGGGCACATATCGAACAACCCATCTCCGGTTGCCACCTGCAACATATACGGCCGTCACATAGTCATTCAGCCAGTCCTCTGGCTTGGTGCTTCCGTCATAGGTCTTGGTTCCTCTAGCCATCTGAAACTTGGACACGGGCGGCTCCCCCATGATCCTCGGACCAAAACAGCCTAGCCCTGGCGGGCCCTTTGCTTCTATCTCCTCAGACCGATAGAGTCGGTCCAGCTTGTACCTTGCATCACTTGGTTCCAGCATCCTTCCTCCTAACCGAGTTGCGAGATCTCTTGGGTCGGTGTACCCGGCTCGCTCCATTGCCGAGTACCCGTCGTTGTAGCGGTCTTGGGGCACATGTCCGGATTGAGCAACCGGGTTGGCCACTGCAGCAATCACCTGTGGCTGAACAACATGTTGAAAAGGGTTAGCAGCATGCGGCCGAGATGGACCATCTCGATTTCCTCCTTGCCCCTTTTTATGAACTCTGGCAGCCTGACGGCCAGCGCCTGCAGCATTGTGTTTTCGGCCGGGCTGCCTCTCTACAGCGTGTTCTTTTCCGGCGACAGCCGGGTCGTACACCTGCATCTGTTTGTAACTCCTAGAGTTCACGCTCTGGGCCCTATCACCACCGGGAAGTGGCGATGAGGCCTAGTCCACGGATCTTGCCCCATGCGAGTGAACAGCATGGGACGCACCGCCTCCCGGATTGGCCTGCCGAAAAGCCTCATTCTGCCTACGTGCCTCTAGAACGAGCTCATTGAGCAACTCCTGCTGCCTAACAAGTGAGATGCGGTAACTCGGCCTCGCAAGTGAGATGCGGTAACTCGGCCGCGACTGCCTCTGCAGCCCTAAGTGTTTTTGCAGGCGAACTATATTTCGGCCTACCGGCAGTGTTCTGACTAGCTGATCTGCTAGCAGACCTACCATCTCTAGCTAGCTCAGCACCTAGATTGCGGCGAATGGTTCCTATCTTGCTAGGATTTCTAGAAATAGGAGTAAAGCCATGCGCTCTATTGTACTCATTTTGGTCCAGGTTGAGCTCAAGCCTAACCTTTTCCAGCTCGTGGGCCTCCTGCTGCAGAGCGAGTCACTGTTGCTCGAGCTGCGCCCTCACCACAGCCGTATCCGCGTCTGTGGCGATAGGCATGCCGAGCTGCTCGACACCAGCGCGAGCTGCCGGTATCACCGTTGATGTAGAAGGATCCACATAACCAGGTTGATTATGCAGCATGTCGTAGGGCTTGTGGCTCATGCGAGCATCCGGCTCGTCGACGACTTCAGGCGCAGTGGGCGCGCCTTTCCCGGCATCGATAACCGCGCATGTCATCATCACCTCCACGCCGCCCACAGAGCAGCCAGCCAGCTTCCCGCGGACATCGATAACAGCGAGAGGATCCTCAGCGACGAGCACCACCTCAGGGTACTCGCGGATGACGGTGGTGGCGACATACACCAAACGCGCGCCGAAGGAGATGACGGAGCCGCCTGTAGGCACGTGCCTGCCGCAAAATTCGTCGGCGTTGTCGGTGACGAAGTCGAAGGAGCCGAATCTGAGGACAAGGCCACAAACCACGCGCTCCCCCGATGGAGAAACAGGTCCCGTCCGGATATGCACCCCAGCCAGCGCCGCTGCTAGCCCCACGGTGGGCGCTAACTGTCGTGGTGTGGAGAACACAGATTCCATAGGGTGGCTAATGTTTGGGGCCGATGGACGCTGTAGGTATTCGGGGAGGGATCGCACGTCGAGTAGACGCGCTCAGGAACACCGGAAACACCAAGATCTACCCAGGTTCGGGGCCCTCGTGTGGAGGTAATACCCCTACTCTTGCCTATCTCTATGTATACAGCTATGCCAAGTACAGAAGTTACAAACACTCAGAATGCTTCTCTATACCGAGTAGCCAGCTCCTAGCTCTAGCTATTTCTCTTCTCTCTGTGTTTCACTATCTCTCGCAATAAATGCGCTCAGGTCTCCCGTGCCTCGTGCAGGAGGGGGCTGGCCACCTTGTATACTGGTGTCCAACCACTAAACTAAGACTAGAAAGTACAGATTAGACAACACCTCTGTGACAACGGCGCACGCCTCCGTGTTCCCTCTGACCCCGTTGCTGAAAGTCTCCGCGCCGTCCGGCTGACAGGTCTTGTCCACCCTGTCAGCCTCTCAGAGTAGGTCGCTGACATGTCCTGTCCCCCTGTCAGTGACAGGACTTGACAGCTTCCCACCCGTACTGTGCACACGTCTCACCACGGATAATCAGGCGCCTAGTAAGTTGAACCGCACGCCGGTACGGCCCCTGGATACGCGGGATTTTCTCCAACGCCTCCATTGACTTTCTACCCGAGTAGGATAGCTTCCCATCTACCCGGATCACCCAAGCTCTACCCGGTAGATCCGGATTGATATTTGTCTCCTTCTCTTGGCCTTCAGTACTTCTCACCAAGTAGCGTCTACCGGATACCGGATACCCGGGTAGCCGCCTACCCGGCAAACCATACATTGACCACTGTTTTACCACCAGCCTTATCCCTACGCGGGGGTAGCCCCCGGACAATAAGGAATCTCTTTCCTATTGTGGTTTAGACGTAGCAATACATCTACCACATGGTTAAGACTCCAGGGCTGAAGTAACTGACAAATTCGCACAATGTGTGAGATGAACAGAACTTCAAGTACAAACAACTTGAGAAAGGGAACTGATCAATGGTGGTTACAAAACACCATGAGATGGTTATCATGATGAACTTGTTTCCACTGAAAGAAAGGTTTGGAGGATTGATAAAGAGACATTGGAAGAATCAACTTCCAGGTTCTCCTGATGTTCTAGATACTAACAGCAGGCTCATGACAAGCCTTCTCTAGGTCATCAAGTGAAAGATGAACTTCGGTTCAAAAGAACGGTGAGGGAAAAAATTCTAGAATAAGCCACACAAGAATCCTCACGGACAGTGGTTGTTCTTACCAATTCAAAGAGATATGACATTAGGCCTTCTGCCTAGTTGTCTCAGCCACAATATCAACTCTGCCGGATTTTGAAAAGACCTAACTCAATACCCTTGAGGAAACACCAATCATCGTGGCTGCCTGAGATTCAACTCCGGTTAGTGGTTGATAACTCACACTCAGTATGTGTGATCGAAGAGGTTGCACTGATTACCACCGAGATACATATGCTAGATTCTCAAGATATGGACTACGATGCCACACTCAAGAATATGAGAGAGATTACGGAACTCATGTGTTGGCAACTTGTGAAAGACGGTTGCATCTACATGGATTACTGTCAATGTAACACATCGGAGTCCTTGTTGGGAAGATGATTACAAAAATAGCTAAGTTCTTGGACTTCTTCTCTTTTATGGACAATCAGTCAGTGGTTGGGCGTGGATGGAAACTTCTTCAATTAAATGGAGGTAACAACCTACCATCTCAAGAATAGTCCACACATACATGACCGACTTGGGATTATTCCCGAGGGAACAGGAAAAATTTACTCGGATCCATGGCGACAACTTTCACCACAAGCACATGAACCGGAGAAAGTCACTTCAAACATACAGAACAGACTTCGTGATGACACAAAGTTGGTTCCCGAAAGTTTACAACATTAGTGCCAATTGTTCGACATGAACCTCTTGTAACTTGGATAAATAGAAATGTCATCGATGGGCTCGACAACACACTTAACAAGATACTCCAAACAGAGGGATTCATATGTTACATGAACAAGGAAAAGTATTGCTCAGACTGAAGGACATGAGGTGTACTTAGGTGGAACACCATGAGTGGAAACATCATCAAGATAGTCCTTGGATATGATATCGATTTACCGATAGAACAAATCAAATCAAGTGTAGAATGGTAGCATGTCCATTGAGGAAATACTATCATGCTTCAACACGAACAGAACTGGACATACCATTGCAAAGGATCAAGTTAGGAAGAGTTTGTGTCTTTCAACTCTCCAAGTTGTTGTTTAAGCTCAACCAACTAGTCCAGGGTATCCGGCAAGGTTTCTTGGAGAAAAGAGTAGTTCAAATTACCCCTTGTTTAGACATCACGGTCAGGTAACAATCTGGTGATACTTCTAGAAAGACAACCAGAATATCACAACCCACCGGCATGTCTTGGAGTTCGAAAGGATTCTTGCTTTTAAAGGCAAAATGATGTGGTTATGAGAGCTTCGGTATGAACCAAAATCTCTGACCGAGAATGTGCACTAGAATGAATGTATTTGGTACCACACTCAAATTTAAGTAGAGACCGGTTGACCAATAGTGCTAAGAAGGATACAAATGTTTTCTTAGATTTTCAAAGCAATATGAATTGCTAGGAATAACTGATACACACATCAATGCACACGCAACATTCCCGAGCATTCAAGCTTGGAGGGAGGGTGAGTGAGGACGTGTAAGAGCGTCACTGCATCGATAAGGCCATGAAACACAGCAAGACCTCTTGATATAAAAGGGTGTGATACACGAAGGTGGAACAGAACAGAAACTAGTGAAGCTTCTTTAATCTGCAAAGTACAAAACTGTCGCACCCGGACTTCTAGAGGATACTCGCAGTTCCGTTGAACAGTAGTGGATTGGATTACGGGGCTTACCGGCACCCGCATCTCTTACGAGTAGGCCAACACACGTATGTGTGACAACCAACCCCTACTGTTCATCGTCTACGTAAACCATCCCATAGAAATCAGGATACTACCATTGACGTACTTCATACCATACACACATGATATGTCAACGGCGTTGAACAAAATGATAGCACAACAGATCTCTAAGACACAAATAAATAGAAATAAGTTGCAAATAGCTCTCACTAGAGCAGAGATAGCAAATACAATCATCCAGAGGACACATGTCCCAACATATCATCATTACATCTCAGCGGAAGCATTCAAAGGGTCTGAGTACAGACAAATCCAAATAGGCTTAAGAAGCCGGGAATGAAAGGAAAACGGAGCCCATCCACGTAGTCTCGGATCCTGCCCGGGTCCGCTATCTACTCGTCAGCAGCCTCGTCAAACTCCACGTAGTAGCCGTCACGGGGATCCTCGTAAGCGTAGTCTGCGGAAACCACAGCCCCAAAGGGGTCAGTACATAAACGTACTGGCAAGCAAGACTCACAGTTCACCAAAGTGTAACGCGTCAACACCAAGCACAGATGCTTTGGGTTCAACGGAAGAAAGGGAATATAAAAGATGCTGCAACTGGCTGCTCTAACCAACTACAGAGGTACTACCACTTCCGGCTAACAGAAAGAAGATAAGATAGCGTATCGTAACCAACTATAGCTAACCACCAAACAAACCCATCCTGGATCTCGCCCCTTATCCAAAGAAGCAATCCGAGGATAAACTCACACAGTTGGATTAATGAGGGTTCAGATTATTGTGTCAATAAGACTATTACTAGTCAAGTTATCATTAGTTAGGTGTAAGTTGTTCTGAGTACTTGTTAGCCAGTACTTTCACCAAGTTAACCATAACCGCGGAAAACACGGCTTCTCGAGAAGATTTATCCCTGCAGGGGTGCACCAATTTGGCCGTACACGTAAGAATAACCCGCCAGATGGAAGGGCCCTTCCACCAAGCGGGGCACTCAACACAACTCAACTCTTCTTCGCATCAAGCCCAAAGCAGCACGTGCAGTGCGTGCGCGGCTAATCGAGCCCCACGAAGAAAAGGGGACCCTCATAGCACTGGAAGACCACGCCGCCCTAAATGCCGACTACAAAAGTTCCACCCTGGCCTCGGGTTCGTACCTGCATATGAGTGCATCAAATGGAAAGCCCGAACTAAGTGTGGCGATTTGGACGAGATGCGAATCGAATCAAATTGAGGGGTGCGCCCATACACGCTTCCCACATGCGGATAGTGCGCTCATCATGGATCAGTAGACAAGACCCTTTTCCTAATTAGGGTCCACACTAGCAGGCCTCAAAACCACGCCGGACCTCCTGCCGGTGCCTTATCAGCAAATTATTATTACCTCAAAATTAGCAGGTTGTTGTCTAACATCGAGCCCCAGAACATAATAGAAATATAGTAACGAAAAGTAACGGGTAACAGACTCGAGCAAAACAACCCTAAGCATGCTAGTAAGACACGGGCAACAAGCAATGGGGTTATAGGTGTGGAGGTGAGGCTATATCAGGGTTAAAGGATAACATGTGATAGGATCGAACAGAAGCAACGATTCATAGGGCTAGCAGAAATAGACAACGGAAAGTATCGGTATCCAATGTTGAAAGGAACACAATGGTTCATGTGAGTGAATACTTGCCTGCAAACTCAGCAGCCTGGTACTGAGCTAGATCCTCAGAAGGGGTGTCGTAAGTATCGTCTGTCTCAACGTCGTCGTCTATCCGAGAAGAAGCAAACAAACAACACAGGGAGACAAACAATCAATATCATGGCATAGTGCACAATCATGGGATGATGCATGACAATTTAATTGATGCATCAAAATAAACTAGTGGACTTGGTAACAACATGATTAAATGGACCCACATGCAATTTGGGGTTGCATATGAAAAGCCCATGAATTATGGTTGAAACAATTGTTTTCCAACTAACCAATGGGTGATAGTGGATTAGTATGATGCATGGATGAGGAAAACAGAAAAATAACAGCAATAGAAACAATTTTAAATAAGGTTTACCAAGTTTGGAATTTTAGTTATTAAGTTAAAGAATTTTGGTTCCTTAAAGGTGTTACACAAGCATTTGTTGTTTTCATCAATTTTAATTGTTCAAAACAAATAACAAAATTCATATTTGGAAAGTACACACAATTTTAGGTGGAATACATGTTTCAAATATTGAAAAAGGAATTAGGATGAATTTATTATGAATTAAACAAGATCAAACAAGTTTTAAATGAATTTAAAAATAGCATGAATATTATTTGAATTTTATTTGTTCAAAACATAAATTCAAATTCATATTTGAAAAGTTTATACTTTTCTGGTTTGAAAACATATTTTATATGTTCAAAAATATTTTAATTTGAGCAAGTTATGAATTTAGCAATTTTAAATGATTTAAACAAGGTTTAAATTATTTAAGCAATTTTAATTATTCAAAACATGAAATAAAATTTATATTTGAAAAGGTGTTTTGAAATAGCATGGAAAACATATTTTATTTGCATTATTTGGATTAAGTATGAATTAGTTATGCAATTATTCAAATTACAAATGAATTGTTTGAATTTGAAATTTAAATGCATTTGAATTAGTCAAAACAGAAAACAAATGTTTTAAATAGATAGATAATTAAATTTGGGGCAGTGTACATATTTTACTTTTATTATTTTGATTTATAAAATAAAAGTTATTAGCATTTCCATTTCAGGGACCAAACTGTAAAAGAATTGGACTTAAAGTGAAAAAGAAAAACTGGAAATGGTTCTACACCGTGCAGTGACCTAGCCAGGGTCACTGCCAGTGGGCCCCAGGGCCAACGTGGCAGCCGAGAGAGCTCATCAGCTGACAGGGGGGCCACCCTGTCAGCGCACCGTGCAAAATGTGGTTTTTATTCGCGAGCGCCAGGGATCGAACCCTGGGCTCGAGCGTGCGCGCAAAGCACTGCTACCAGTGCGCTGTGCGATCGTTTCTGTCAGTATAACACGCACAAACAGGTTGAGGTTCAGGTTGTGTTATCTGAATTTTTAACTGAAACGTTTTCTGAACTTTGGACAGCAGGTGGACGGCGGCCGGTGGCGAGCTAAGCGTGATGCTCGTGGTCGTTGTGCTGGCTGCGGTGCGTGCTGGTGTGGGTGGTGTGCGTGCTCGCGCAAGGCAGAGAGGAGGGAGTGCACGGTGGTGCTCACCGGCGATGTCGTCGTAGCCGCGGCTCGGAGCAGAACGGCGGTGGCGACAGCGGCGAGCTCGGCGGCGGAGATCCAGCGGCTAGACGGCGTCGGGGAGGTGTCGATGAGGTCGAGGGCGGTGCGGCGGTTTGATCCCCGCGGTCAGCCCGAGGGGAGAGTGAGTAGATCGTCGGCGCCGTGCATGGTTTCAGTCGGTGGAACTCCGGTGAGGTTGGGGGGTGGTTGCAGAGGAAGGAAATTCGCCGGGGAGAGAGAGGAGACGGCAGCGGAGCGAGGGGGAGAAGGTGGTAGGGGTCTAGGGCTGCAGCGGGGGCTCGGGTAGGGTTCTTATAGGGTTGCGGGAGGCACAGTGGCCGTCGGCGCGTTACGGCGGCGACGTGGCATAGCTCGATGAGCTGTCGTACTGCGGGAAGAAGAGAGGGGAGTGCGCGAAGGGGTACCAGGCCGGGAAAATGGGCTGGGCCGCGCGGGCTCCCCCCTCTGGGCGCGTTTTCTCTTTTTTTCTGTTAGTTTTTTTTTGCAGAAAATAGAAATGGAAGAAAATGAGAGTTTGGAGTTAGAAAAAATTAGGGGAAAATTTGTGACAACTCCTTAATGTAATAATAACAAATTGCAAGTTTTGAATTACAAAATTAATTGAATTATGTTGCTGTTTTGTAATTGAGTGAAATTGTATGGATTTTGAATATTGGTGATTTATTTAAAAGAAACATTTCCAAATGTTTGAACCCTCCATTTTATTTGAAACAAAATGCTTAGAATTGTTTTGTAAATTTAAATAATTCCAAAGGGTTGCTGTTTGTGATTTGATTTGAATTTTGAATAACATTTGAATTAATTGATTGATTAAAAGCCACCATTTTTAATAGTTGAACCTTATGGATTAATTGGAAACAATTGGTTGTTTTTATTTGAACTTTTATTTGAAAAGTTGTAACATAACAAGTATGAAACAAAGGTTTGAATATTGGTTTGAATTTGAAATAGAAAACAATTGAAAACAGATGCAAAACAAATGCAAAAAATTCAATGAGTATGATGACATGATGCAAAACTTTAATTAAACAAGAAACAAACATGCTAGGGGTAGTTTTTCATACTTGGGATGTTACAAAACGCCCCCCCTTGAAGGAATCGCGCCCCGAGATTCCTACAGAGAATTGAAAAGGTCCGGATACTTCTTGCGAAGATCCTCTTCGGTCTCCCACGTTGCCTCTTTATCGGAATGATGGGACCACTGCACTTTCAAGAACTTGGTGCTCTTGTTGCGAGTCTTACGCTCGGTCTCATCGAGAATACGAACAGGGTGCTCCTCATAAGATAGATCATCTTGCAGTTCAATGCAATCATGATCAACTGCACGATCTGGATCTTTGAAACACCTCTTGAGCTGTGACACGTGAAACACATCGTGCACCTTGGATAGTTTTTCTGGAAGTTCAAGACGATAGGCATTTTCAGCACGCCTTGAGAGAATGTTGAAAGGACCAATGTATCTTGGTGCAAGCTTTCCTTTCACACCAAAACGATGAGTGCCTCTGAGGGGAGTTACACGGAGATATGCCTTATCACCAGGTGCATAGATCATATCCCTGTGCTTGCTGTCATAGTAGCTTTTCTGACGAGACTGAGCAATCTTGAGATTGTCGCGAATGATGCGAAGTTTCTCTTCGGCTTCCTTAACAATGTCAGGGCCTAAGAGTGAACGTTCACCAGCTCCAGACCAATTGATTGGACTCCTGCATCTGCGGCCATAGAGTGCTTCAAATGGTGCCATGCCTAGGCTTGCCTGGTAGCTGTTGTTGTAGGAGAATTCAGCATATGGAAGGCAATCCTCCCATTTCATGCCAAAGGATAGACCACATGCTCTGAGCATATCCTCGAGAATCTGATTGACTCTTTCGACTTGCCCTTGAGACTGAGGGTGATAAGCTGTGCTGAACAGAAGTTTGGTGCCCAGTGCTTCTTGAAAACTTTTCCAGAAATGAGAAGTGAATATGCTTCCACGGTCTGAGCTTATTTCCAAAGGAACACCATGAAGAGGAACAATCTTTGCTGTGTATAGCTCTGCTAACTGGCTAGCTGAGATTGTTTCTTTGACAGCAAAGAAGTGAGCTACCTTAGTGAGACGATCAATGACAACGAAGATTGCATCGTTGCCCCTCTTCGACTTTGGAAAACTAGTGACGAAGTCCATTTCAATCATGTCCCACTTCCACTCAGGGATTTTCAGTGGTTGGAGTAGACCGGCTGTTTTCTGATGGACTGCCTTAACACGTTGACAAACGTCGCATTCAGAAACGTATTGAGCAATTTCACGTTTCATGCCAGGCCACCAATACAGTGTCTTAAGATCCTGGTACATCTTTGTACTTCCAGGGTGGATGGAGAGGGGAGTTTCATGAGCCTCCTTGAGAATGACATCTTTGAGACTTTGAATTTGAGGAACTGCAATGCGTCCTTCGAAGAACACAGTTCCCTTGTCATCAATTGAGAAGGACTTGAATTTCTCCTTGCCTTCTTTGATGTGTTCTACCATCTTCTTGATCTCAGCATCACGAAGTTGTTCAGAACGAATCTTGTCCTCGAGAGTTGGACTGGCTGTCAAGCTTGCAAGATAGCCTTGAGGAACAAGACCAAGGTTCAGCTTCTGGAATTCTTCATGAAGTGGAGGTTGGCTTTCCATGATCATGAGATTATTGCAATACGACTTGCGACTGAGAGCATCGGCCATAACATTAGCCTTGCCTGGAGTGTAAGAAATGGTGAGATCAAAGTCTTTAATCTTTTCAATCCATCTCCTTTGCCTGAGGTTTAGATCTGGTTGAGTGAAGATGTATTTCAGACTCTTATGATCGGAAAAGATTTCAGTGCGATTACCCAACAAGTATTGCCTCCATTTCTTGAGGGCAAACACAACTGCTGCAAGTTCAAGATCATGTGTGGGATAGTTTTCCTCATGTGCATTCAACTGACGTGAAGCATAAGCCACAACTTGACGTTCTTGCATAAGAACTGCACCTAGACCTTGGAGAGATGCATCGCAGAATATCTGGAAAGGTTTGGTAGTATCTGGGCCAACCAGAACTGGTGTAGAAGTGAGTTTAGTCTTCAGGAGATTGAAACTTTCATCACATTGTGGAGACCAAACGAACTTCTTGTCCTTCTTTGTGAGATCAGTGAGAGGTTTGGCAATCTTGGAAAAGTTTTGGACGAAACGACGGCAATAGCTAGCCAAGCCTAGAAAGCTTCTTACTTGCTTCACCGTCTTAGGAGGTTTCCAATCAACAATTGCTTTAACCTTTTCTGGATCAATGGCTATGCCCTTGGCGGAGATGACATGACCAAGGTAAGCAACTTCTGGAATCCAGAACTCACATTTGGAGAACTTGGCATATAGACGATGCTCGCGAAGTTTCATGAGAGTGAGACGAAGATGTTCTCCATGCTCTTCCTCAGATTTTGAGTAGACAAGGATGTCATCAAGATATACCACAACGAACTTGTCGAGGTATTCATGGAAGACAGAATTCATGAGTCGAGAGAATGTCGCCGGTGCATTGGTGAGACCAAAGGACATGACGGTGTATTCATATAGACCGTACCGAGTGGTGAAAGCTGTTTTTGGAATATCTTCCTTTCTGATCTTTATTTGATGGTAACCCATCCTCAAGTCCAACTTTGAGAATATTGAGGCTCCAGCAAGTTGATCAAAAAGATCATCGATACGAGGAATTGGATACTTGTTTTTGATGGTTTTCTTGTTAAGAGGACGATAGTCAACAACGAGTCTCTTTGTTTGATCCTTCTTTGCAACGAACAGAGTTGGGCAACCCCAAGCGGAGGAACTAGGTTGAATGTAACCTTTTTCCATATACATATCGATTTGCTCCTTCAACAATTTTAGTTCAGGAGGAGCTATCTTGTATGGATGCTTAGAGATTGGAGCAGTACCTGGTTCAAGCTCGATCACGAACTCAACTGCTCTGTCCGGAGGCATCCCTGGCAACTCTTCTGGAAAGACATCAGGGAATTCACAAACCACCGCAAAATTTTCAAGTAGAGGTAGAGGTTTAGCATCGAGGGTGTAAAGCTGAACAGAACTTGATTCATTTGAAGAATAGACTATCTGGCCAGAAGGGTGGAACAGAGTTATTGACTTCTGAGCACAATCAATCGTAGCCTTATTGGCCTTCAACCAATCCATGCCAAGAATGACATCAATGTCAGAATTGCCAAGCAGTATGAGAGAAGCAAGGAATATGTGACCTCCAATTAGGATCTGATTCTCGTGACTGATCTTGGAAGTTTGCATAGTTGCTCCAGGGGAGTTTACTACTAGCGGGGAACCCAAACCAACAAAAGGGAGTTTAACTGCTGTCGCAAAGATCTTTGACACGAAAGAATGCGATGTTCCGGTATCAAACAACACTTTAGCTGGAAAAGAGTTTACGGGGAATGTACCGAGAACGACGTCAGCAGCTTCCTCAGCTTTGTCGATCTTGACATGATTCACCCTTGCGGTCCTCCCGACAGGCCTGTTGTTGGAGTTGAAGGCTTTAGCCGGGGGAGCACGCACCATTGCCTGGTTTGTGTTGGGACGAGGTGGTGGTGGAGGTAGCTGCCTCTGCGTGCACTTGTCAGCGTAGTGCCCCGTCTGCTTGCATTTGTAGCAAGTGACGACACGAGGAGTATCTGGCCTTTGCTGCCCCATTGAAAACCTCTGAGCCTGCATCTGAGCTGGGTTGGGTGGGCGGGGAGCGAAGCCTGGAGAAGCTCGGGCATATGGAGCCCGAGTGACAGCACCATTTGGCACCCAGATGCGGCGCTTCTGCGGTGGGGTGGTCATGTTGGAGGAGGAACCACCCTCACGCGAGTGCTTTCGAGACTCCTCGAACGCCTTGCGCCCATTTTCCTCATTGAGCGCGGTGTTAACGAGCTCCTCGAAGTCTTTGGCCTTGATGTTGGTGAGGGCGTACTTGAGTTCCGTGTTAAAACCTCTGCGGAACCTTGCCATCTTCTTAGCCTCAGTGGACACCTCATCACCAGCGTAACGAGCGAGGCGATTGAACTCACTCTGATAGCCAATGACGTCTAGCTTGCCCTGCTTGAGAGAGCAAAACTCTTCACGCATCCTTTCCATGAGACCATCTGGAATGTGGTGCTTCAGGAAAGCTTCCTTGAAACAGCCCCAGGTGATTGGGTATCCAGCTCTCATGGTCTGGTAGTTCTCCCACCAAGTAGCTGCCTGACCCTTCAGTAGGTAGGAGGCATACTTGACCTTGTCTTCCTCAGCAACGTGAGCAATGTCCAGAGCCTTGGCCATCTCACGGATCCAGTCATCAGCATCCAGAGGCTCGCGTGTTGCCACGAAAGCTCTTGGGCCCAGACTCAGAAACTCCTTGATACTGACTCGTGGAGTATTCTGGTTGTTGTGCTGGTTAGCCTGGAACTGGGCCATCTGCGTCACGACCTGAGTCATCTGAGTCAACAGCTCCGTGATTGGCGGTGGCTCAGACGGGGTGTTCCTTGTTGGCGGCATCCTGAATGGAAATGCATTTTAGCACAACAACAGGAAAGGATAGACTTGGTAACCGAAAGAGAGATTATTCCGACGCATGAATAGATAACCAACAGGTACATCATCACATGTTCAAATACATCAGAATATCCAACACACCATAAATGGTTCGAAAGCCAAAGGATAACTAAACATAGCTAAGAATGGATACATCGGTACTCCCATGCTCATCACGCAGGACGGCGGTGAGTAGTACGACGAGAGGTACGGTGAGGAGCACGCCCACGAAAGTAGGTAGAACGACGATCCACATAGATCTGACGTGGTCTGAGAGCGACTCTAGGTGTGGTGAAGTACATAGCGTCGACTCCCTGTGCTCCAAAGCGTGGAATCCCAGTGTAACCAGCACCGAGGTTGAGGAGTGGACCTCTGATCGGCTCGTAACCTCCAGCATCTGGCAGACGACGACCAACTGGCTGATCGAAACGTGCAAAGCGCTCGTCTCCAACAAAGTCTGTGGTGTAAGTCGCCAGACGAGTCAAAGCAAGGTAGAGCTGCTCTCTGACTGAAGCCAACTCCTGAGATAGTGTGCTGGCAACTGCGTCACTGTGCCTCACAAACTGAGCGGTGGTGTGCAGCCTGGAGTTATCATGCTCGTAGACATCCAGGTTGTCGTAGAGAGTGAAGTGAGCTCCCTCCGAAGTGATGTAACCACGGGGGATGTGGCGATAGATAGAATCGTCAAATCCCCAGTAGTCAGCACGAAGGACGGTGAGACTCACATAAGCTGCCTGCTGCACAGCCATATCCACTGTGGAACCTACTGCCTCGTAGCGGTGGACAACGCTCATGCCATCATCTGACAGAATGTAGACGATAGCCTGGTAGTAGGTCTGGTCAAACTCTCGCTGCTGCTCGTAGACCTGGTACTCTGGTGCCCAACGGAACCCCAGATAAGTGACCATGTCTCTCAGCATCTCCGGATAACCGGCAGTGCTCTCGCAACGAGTCATCCGAACCACCTGCGGGTAGAACCTGAGATCCATCTGCAGATGATCGGGGAAGTTTTGATTAGACGCCGGTAGAGAACTGAAGTGGAAAGCAACAACAAGGTTTCAACGGACGATAAGGATGTTGAGACGAACAGGATATCGAAGCAACATTCGGGAAACACGAGACCAAAAACTCCTGAGGTACTACGGAAAACCCATCCGGGCTTCTAAAGGATCAATATCTACTGCTTAAGGAATAGAGGATCTGCTTCCGGGGCTTACACGCCTCCGTTCTCAATCATGAGTAGGCAACATGATAAATCATGTCACAACCACCTCCATTCCTATGGTCTAGTAGATATAACTATCCTAGAGAAACCAGGATTCGTGAAAACCTAACTTGAAAGTTTAGATGAGAAGAGAAAACAACGTTGCACTTCCTTACCAGAAAAAGGGAGGGTGGGTGGGGAAAGAAATAAAATGGCAGAATTCCTACTCTCACGTTTCATTTTTCCTATATAGCTACAAAATAGTTTCTAGACTCAACTGCGACCAGTAAAAAGGGATCCTACAGGCAGACAGGCTCTGATACCATTTGTCGCACCCGGACTTCTAGAGGATACTCGCAGTTCCGTTGAACAGTAGTGGATTGGATTACGGGGCTTACCGGCACCCGCATCTCTTACGAGTAGGCCAACACACGTATGTGTGACAACCAACCCCTACTGTTCATCGTCTACGTAAACTATCCCATAGAAATCAGGATACTACCATTGACGTACTTCATACCATAGACACATGGTACGTCAACGGCGTTGAACAAAATGATAGCACAACAGATCTCTAAGACACAAATAAATAGAAATAAGTTGCAAATAGCTCTCACTAGAGCAGAGATAGCAAATACAATCATCCAGAGGACACATGTCCCAACATATCATCATTACATCTCAGCGGAAGCATTCAAAGGGTCTAAGTACAGACAAATCCAAATAGGCTTAAGAAGCCGGGAATGAAAGGAAAACGGATCCCATCCACGTAGTCTCGGATCCTGCCCGGGTCCGCTATCTACTCGTCAGCAGCCTCGTCAAACTCCACGTAGTAGCCGTCACGGGGATCCTCGTAAGCGTAGTCTGCAGAAACCACAGCCCCAAAGGGGTCAGTACATAAACGTACTGGCAAACAAGACTCACAGTTCACCAAAGTGTAACCCGTCAACACCAAGCACAGATGCTTTGGGTTCAACGGAAGAAAGGGAATATAAAAGATGCTGCAACTGGCTGCTCTAACCAACTACAGAGGTACTACCACTTCCGGCTAACAGAAAGAGATAAGATAGCGTATCGTAACCAACTATAGCTAACCACCAAACAAACCCATCCTGGATCTCGCCCCTTATCCAAAGAAGCAATCCGAGGATAACTCACACAGTTGGATTAATGATGGTTCAGATTATTGTGTCAATAAGACTATTACTAGTCAAGTTATCATTAGTTAGGTGTAAGTTGTTCTGAGTACTTGTTAGCCAGTACTTTCACCAAGTTAACCATAACCGCGGAAAACACGGCTTCTCGAGAAGATTTATCCCTGCAGGGGTGCACCAATTTGGCCGTACACGTAAGAATATCCCGCCAGACTGGAAGTCAAACCCACCAAGCGAGGCACTCTACACAACTCAACTCTTCTTCGCATCAAGCCCAAAGCACCACGTGCAGTGCGTGCGCGGCTAATCGAGCCCCACGAAGAAAAGTGGACCCTCATAGCACTGGAAGACCACGCCGCCCTAAATGCCGACTACAAAAGTTCCACCCTGGCCTCGGGTTCGTACCTGCATATGCGTGCATCAAATGGAAAGCCCGAACTAAGTGTGGCGATTTGGACGAGATGCGAATCGAATCAAATTGAGGGGGGGCCCCATACACGCTTCCCACATGCGGATAGTGCGCTCATCATGGATCAGTAGACAAGACCCTTTTCCTAATTAGGGTCGACACTAGCAGGCCTCAAAACCACGCCGGGCCTCCTGCCGGTGCCTTATCAGCAAATTATTATTACCTCAAAATTAGCAGGTTGTTGTCTAACATCGAGCCCCAGAACATAATAGAAATATAGTAACGGAAAGTAACGGGTAACAGACTCGAGCAAAACAACCCTAAGCATGCTAGTAAGACACGGGCAACAAGCAATGGGGTTATAGGTGTGGAGGTGAGGCTATATCAGGGTTAAAGGATAACATGTGATAGGATCGAACAGAAGCAACGATTCATAGGGCTAGCAGAAATAGACAACGGAAAGTATCGGTATCCAATGTTGAAAGGAACACAATGGTTCATGTGAGTGAATACTTGCCTTCAAACTCAGCAGCCTGGTACTGAGCTAGATCCTCAGAAGGGGTGTCGTAAGTATCGTCTGTCTCAACGTCGTCGTCTATCCGAGAAGAAGCAAACAAACAACGTAGGGAGACAAACAATCAATATCATGGCATAGTGCACAATCATGGGATGATGCATGACAATTTAATTGATGCATCAAAATAAACTAGTGGACTTGGTAACAACATGATTAAATGGACCCCCATGCAATTTGGGGTTGCATATGAAAAGCCCATGAAATATGGTTGAAACAATTGTTTTCCAACTAACCAATGGGTGATAGTGGATTATTATGATGCATGGATGAGGAAAACAGAAAAATAACAGCAATAGAAACAATTTTAAATAAGGTTTACCAAGTTTGGAATTTTAGTTATTAAGTTAAAGAATTTTGGTTCCTTAAAGGTGTTACACAAGCATTTGTTGTTTTCATCAATTTTAATTGTTCAAAACAAATAACAAAATTCATATTTGGAAAGTACACACAATTTTAGGTGGAATACATGTTTCAAATATTGAAAAAGGAATTAGGATGAATTTATTATGAATTAAACAAGATCAAACAAGTTTTAAATGAATTTAAAACTAGCATGAATATTATTTGAATTTTATTTGTTCAAAACATAAATTCATATTCATATTTGAAAAGTTTATACTTTTCTGGTTTGAAAACATATTTTATATGTTCAAAATTATTTTAATTTGAGCAAGTTATGAATTTAGCAATTTTAAATGATTTAAACAAGGTTTAAATTATTTAAGCAATTTTAATTATTCAAAACATGAAATAAAATTTATATTTGAAAAGCTGGTTTGAAATAGCATGGAAAACATATTTTATTTGCATTATTTGGATTAAGTATGAATTAGTTATGCAATTATTCAAATTACAAATGAATTGTTTGAATTTGAAATTTGAATGCATTTGAATTAGTCAAAACAGAAAACAAATGGTTTAATAGATAGATAATTAAATTTGGTGCAGTGTACATATTTTACTTTTATTATTTGGATTTATAAAATAAAAGTTATTAGCATTTCCATTTCAGGGACCAAACTGTAAAAGAATTGGACTTAAACTGAAAAAGAAAAACTGGAAATGGTTCTACACCGTGCAGTGACCTAGCCAGGGTCACTGCCAGTGGGCCCCAGGGCCAACGTGGCAGTCAGAGAGAGCGCAGCAGCTGACAGGGGGGCCACCCTGTCAGCGCACCGTGCAAAAATGTGGTTTTTATTCGCGAGCGCCAGGGATCGAACCGTGGGCTCGAGCGTGCGTGCAAAGCACTGCTACCAGTGCGTTGCGCGATCGTTTCTGTCAGTATAACACGCGCAAACAGGTTGAGGTTCAGGTTGTGTTATCTGAATTTTTAACTGAAACGTTTTCTGAACTTTGGACAGCAGGTGGACGGCGGCCGGCGGCGAGCTAAGCGTGATGCTCGTGGTCGTTGTGCTGGCTGCGGTGCGTGCTGGTGTGGGTGGTGTGCGTGCTCGCGCAAGGCAGAGAGGAGGGAGTGCACGGTGGTGCTCACTGGCGATGTCGTCGTAGCCACGGCTCGGAGCAGAACGGCGGTGGCGACAGCGGCGAGCTCGGCGGCGGAGATCCAGCGGCTAGACGGCGTCGGGGAGGTGTCGATGAGGTCGAGGGCGGTGCGGCGGTTTGATCCCCGCGGTCAGCCCGAGGGGAGAGTGAGCAGATCGCCGGCGGTGTCCATGGATTCAGTCGGTGTAGCTCCGGTGAGGTTGGGGGGGTGGTTGCAGAGGAAGGAAATTCGCCGGGGAGAGAGAGGAGACGGCGGCGGAGCGAGGGGGAGAAGGTGGTAGGGGTCTAGGGCTGCAGCGGGGGCTCGGGTAGGGTTCTTATAGGGCTGCGGGAGGCACAGTGGCCGTCGGCGCGTTACGGCGGCGACGTGGCATAGCTCGATGAGCTGCCGTACTGCGGGAAGAAGAGAGGGGAGTGCGCGAAGGGGTACCAGGCCGGGAAACTGGGCTGGGCCGCGCGGGCTCCCCCCCTCTGGGCGCGTTTTCTCTTTTTTTCTGTTAGTTTTTTTTTGCAGAAAAATAGAAATGGAAGAAAATGAGAGTTTGGAGTTAGGAAAAATTAGGGGGAAAATTTGTGACAACTCCTTAATGTAATAATAACAAATTGCAAGTTTTGAATTACAAAATTAATTGAATTATGTTGCTGTTTTGTAATTGAGTGAAATTGTATGGATTTTGAATATTGGTGATTTATTTAAAAGAAACATTTCCAAATGTTTGAACCCTCCATTTTATTTGAAACAAAATGCTTAGAATTGTTTTGTAAATTTCAATAATTTCAAAGGGTTGCTGTTTGTGATTTGATTTGAATTTTGAATAACATTTGAATTAATTGATTGATTAAAAGCCACCATTTTTAATAGTTGAACCTTATGGATTAATTGGAAACAATTGGTTGTTTTTATTTGAACTTTTATTTGAAAAGTTGTAACATAACAAGTATGAAACAAAGGTTTGAATATTGGTTTGAATTTGAAATAGAAAACAATTGAAAACAGATGCAAAACAAATGCAAACAATTCAATGAGTATGATGACATGATGCAAAACTTTAATTAAACAAGAAACAAACATGCTAGGGGTGGTTTTTCATACTTGGGATGTTACAAAAACTTTGACATGGTCCTAAATATAAACAAGGTACTGGATTTTGTTTCTCCTGATATCCCAAGGTGGAATGTTCTGACGGAACACAAGATAAATGCATTGGAAGACTCCAATACAGATATGCAACTTGGTGTCCAAAACCATGGATGGGGATTTGGGAGCAACTGAAGGGTAGAATCATGATCAGGGGAGATCCTAAGATCAAGTTGATGCACAGGTTCATACTCATTTGTAAAACTCATGCTAAAAGATTGACGTAGCTGAGCTAAAAACAAAGATGTGGAATTTATGATGACCACTCTTGTTGTGATCCCTTTTTATTTCAAGAGCAAACTTGTGGCTATTGGCGGTGAATTTACCTAGCCATCCTGAGGTAAAAGATGTTCCTCAGGGCCAACAAAAAGGAACTTGGGTTAAAGGCCAGCATCCTGTACTGATGGCGTGAGCATCACATGTTTATAAAACCGCATGATTTAACCCACCGCGATTCAACACATTCCGGGACCTTCGTTTCAACTCCAAGGTTTAAAAACATTGAGAAAGGAATAACTACTATCTGAGTGCCTTAAAGGACACTATGAGTATCGATTACGGGATATCTTTCGAAAACTATACAATAGATCCGAAAGAGTTTGGGTGTGCATTAGGAAGTGGAATCCAGAACATTAGGAAGTGGAATCCATAAAACTTTGAGAAATTATGAAAGGAATGAATCTCCCAGTTTGAATCAAAAGATAACGGATTACGGAACACACACAACTCTAGAGACTCAACACTAGGTCAACTTTGGTAGAAGACGTCCTTGCCAAAGAAGGCACCTAGGTTTTGAATGACTAGAAAAGATAGCAAAACCTATTCATATCAAAACAGGTAAGGAGACCCAGAGTTAGACGATGCCAGATATGGAGTAAAATGAATCTTAAGAAGGTTTTCACAACTCATTTGTGGTTTCAAAATAGTTTTCACAAACACTAGACTCAACATCGACCACGCAGTAAGGTTTTTCCTACAGGCAGTCTTGCTCTGATACCATGACTTGTCACGACCCCGGACCAAGAGATATACATAATGTTATGTGCTCCTAGTCATGGAACCACAAGGGCTTCAGGGTTACCAGCCCCGGCCGCAACAAACAACGACAGGAAGACTGGATTCATCGGCACGCAGGCCGGATCACCTCGGCACTACTCCTCCTTGTGTCCATGCTAGTCATAACCAATTATGCATAACCAAGCGTCCACAACTCGGATGAAACTGAAGGGACGGGACCAAAGCTATACAGAGTTGCTATGTGTCCAGGAATTGCAACAACAGTCCATGGTTACTAGAGTTACCAAGCCCCAGGCCGAATCACATCGGCAGGCGTGCTCGGACATGGATCATCGGCTCCACAACCCCTCGACTGCGACAACTACGCAGGCATAGCCAAAACTTTATAACAATGAGCTCGAACCCAACAACCAATCAAAGCAGCACTCTAGACATGAAAGTGTATTAAACAAGACTTACTAGAGTATAGCTTACAAACAGAGGTCACATGACCCAACAATACATCAAACAATGGGAGAAAAATTATGTTGCTAATCAACAAGAACCAAAAGGCCTAAGAGGCTGCAACATAAGGCGACGTCCTAGCCCATAGATCCCAGGCTGCTACCTGGGAACCCCAAACTACTCGTCGATGTCCATGTTGAATCACCACCGATGTGAGTAACTTCACCTGAACCAAAATTAAGAAAACCTGAGTACGGGAGGTACTCAACAAGACTTAGTTAACCTATTACATATCTGCTAATTTCGGAAAGGTTTTATGAAGGCTTTTTTGCATAAAGCAAGATTTGTTTCTCCAAATCGAGGAAGAATAGCACGTCTCAAAGAGTGTTTTAAAAACATATGAGAAAGCTACCCAACAACTAAAATCATCATCCTTTCATACACCAACAACATTTCCTAGCATATCATGCCACAAGGATCACCCCTCTCGGCATCTCCGAGGTGTTGGAACGCGTAGAGATAAACAAAAGATTTCCTATGCGATACTTCCAAGATCTAGCCGAGGTAGAAGGCCACGATGATTACCACTAGCCGCGCGGTTGCGGATTATCGATGAAGCACGTCGATGCAGTGGAGTCCCACGATACGATCCAGCCGATCCAATCCCACGAACGTCGAAGTGCTGAACGTACAGCACCTCTGCCAGTATCCACACGTACGAGGAGGAGCTCCGACGGCGGACTTCTAGGTCCGGTGCGACGGCTGGAGTGAGTGAGTATAGGGTTCCCAACGCATGGGAGTGGAGTTGCGTGCCCGCTGGGCAACCTGCGCCCCTCTTTATATAGCGAATGGTAGTGGGCTTCACAACACTTGTGGCCCATTCCCTCTGTGAGTCCGACTCACAAACTCAGCCCATTTCCGGTTCGGGTCCAACCCGACCAATACATTTGCTCCTGCTCTTAAGTGTGCGACCCTGCAGGCTCATGTCGACTTAGACACGATTGGAGTCCGACTCCCAATCAATCAATCGGTAGCGGCTCCTAGCAGAACGTGCCGACTCCCAAGTTCCATTGATTCATGACGACATACCTTCCAATGTGACTTTCATCTTAGTCCCTTTTTCCTCACGATATACCTTGTCGGACTATAGGCGATTTATCGTCATCCCTTAATAGCTCAACTCTCTTCTCGGTCCGTGATATATGATTCATCTGACTAACTCTTAGTCAACAGACTCAGTTAACACTTAACCGAGTTGTGCATGGCCATGCTTCCGAAATCATATCACTCGAGAGGGCCCAGAGAATATCTCTCCATTCGGAGGGGCAAAATATCATCTTGATTATCCACATCATGCAGCTTGCTTCTCATTCGACTCGAACTCTGCCTTTATAGCTGCCTTGTCACAGAGCAGTGTTTGACAGAACCTAAGTCGGTGATCCACAACTCGGATTGTGCGACAACCTCAGGTCTAAGGATTACATTGATTGAGACATGCAAATGACGACTTACTCGTTGCATCTCAATATGGGTCTGTCCGACTTGCTAAACTCTTTAGCCAAGTCTGTGAACGTTGGAATGGCATCTCCATGCCCATGACAAGTGGAATCGTGTCATCAGCCAACACTCACATTAGTCTAGGGTGTGTGTCCAGCACAACCTTAATGACCAAGGACAATTTAATATGAACAACATGAATACATAGTTCCACAATCGAATCACATATTCAATGACATATATCAGATGTTCAAAACAAGGACGACTTAATAACTTTATGAATACATTGGGAATACAACATACATGATTGCCTCTAGGGAATATTCCCAACAGTCTCCCACTTGCACTAGAGTCAATCATCCTGACATCATATGCCTAGGCATCGAATGCCCATACCTCTCATGTGCGCCTCATGCTTAGGCTGTGGTAGCGCCTTTGTCAACGGATCTGCAATGTTTGCATCCGTGTGTACTTTGCATAATTTGATATCACCTTGTTCGACAAACTGGCGAATGAGGTGGTAAGGCATGAGTATATGTTTGTTCTTCTGGTGTTGTCTAGGTTCCCTGGCTTGTGCGATAGCACCATTTTTGTCACAATATACGTCCAATGGATTGGACGCGCCCTGAACCACACCAAGATCTATCAGTAGGTTCCTGATCCAAACAGCTTCCTTTGCAGCCTCCGATGCAGCAATATACTCAGCCTCTGTTGTAGATGCAGACACTGTATCTTGCTTGGAACTCTTCCAGCTTACAGCCCCTCCGTTCATTACGAACACGTATCTAGATTGCGAACGAGAATCATCTGAGGTCAGTGAGATAACTCGCATCCGTGTAACCCTTTACACTGAATTCCTCATCACCTCCATAAACCAGGAACATTTCCTTAGTCCTTTTCAAGTACTTAAGGATGTTTTTAACCGCTGCCCAGTGGGCTTTGCCAGGGTCAGCCTGGTATCTGCTCGTTACACTTAGAGCATAGGAAACATGTGGCCTAGTACAAATAATGGCATACATGATGGATCCGATTGCCGAAGCATACGGGATCACACTCATCCGACTTCGCTCATCAGTCGTCGAAGGACACTTAGTCTTGCTAAGTTTTATACCATGGGACATCGGTAAGAATCCCTTCTTAGGCTCTTCCATTTTGAATTTCTTCAAAACTTTGTCCAGATATGTACTCTGACTCAATCTAATGAGCCGCCTTGATCTATCTCTATAGATCATGATTCCTAATATGTAAGTCGCCTCAGCCAAATCCTTCATTGAGAAAGTCCTTTCCAATGACTCTTTGGTTTCTTGCAACATCATGACATCATTTCCAATCAGTAATATGCCATCCACATATAAGATTATAAAATTTACTTTGTGCCCACTAAACTTCTTGTATAAACAAGAATCATGATCGCTCTTGATGAAGCCAAACGATTTGACTACCTCATCAAAGCGAATGTTCCAACTCCGAGATGCTTGCTTCAACCCATAAATGGATTTCTGAAGTTTGCATACCTTGTCAGCGTTAGCTGGATCGACAAAACCTTCGGGCTGTATCATATACAGGTCCTCAGTTAAATTTCCATTAAGGAAAGCCGTCTTGACATCCATCTTCCATATCTCATAGTCGAAATAGGTTGCTATGGCTAACATGATCCGAACTGACTTAAGCATCACTACGGGCGAGAAGGTCTCATCGTAGTCAACTCCTTGAATCTGTCGGAACCCCTTCTTGACAAGTCATGCTTTATAGACGGAAACATTTCCATCCATATCAGTTTTCCTTTTAAAGACCCATTTGCACTCGACGGGTCTTGCACCGTCAGGCAGATCAAACAAATTCCAAACTTGGTTTTCATCCATGGACTTTAACTCGGATCTCATGGCTCCAAGCCATGACTCGGAAACAGATCGCACCATCGCTTCCGAATAAGTTGCCGACTCATTACTTTCTAACAGTAAAACATCATGAGCATTTTTTAATCTGGCAGATCTCTGTGGTTCAGGTGCTGTTACCGGTGTAGGTACCACGACCGGCTCAGCCTCCAAGGCATTCACCGACTCGCCCCTAGCCGGTTCCTCTCGAATTTCTTCGAGTTGCACTGTGCTCCCACTGACTTCCCGACAGAGAAACTCTTTCTCAAGGAAGACACCATTCCGAGGGACAAACACTTTTCCCTCTTCCCGGTTGTAGAAGTAGTACCCCAAGGTTTCCCTCGGATACCCCACGAAAATACACTTATCCGACTTGGGCGTGAGCTTGTCCGACTGAAGTCGCTTGACTAATGCTTCACAACCCCAAATCTTAATAAAAGACAAACTTGGCCTTTTGCCAGTCCATATCTCATGTGGTGTCTTCTCTACTGATTTTGATGGTACTTTGTTTAGTGTAAACGCTGCAGTTTCTAGACAATAACCCAAAATGATAAAGGTAGATCTGTCCGACTCATCATTGATCGTACCATGTCCAACAAGGTCCGATTTATCCGTTCCGATAAACCGTTTCTCTGTGGTGTACCCGACGAAGTGAGTTGATGAACTATTCCACAACTCTTTAGATGGTCATCAAACTCATGGCTCATGTACTCGCCTCCACGGTCCGACCGTAGAAACTTTATTTTCTTGCCGAGCTGATTTTGTACCTCACTCTGGAATTCCTTGAACTTTTCAAAGGCTTCCAACTTGTGTTTCATTAAATAGATATATTCATATCTACTTAAATCATCAGTAAAAGTAATGAAGTACTCATAACCACATCTGGCTGTCGTGCTCATTGGACCACATACATCACTATGTATTAGTTCCAACAAGTCGGACGCCCTTTCACAACTCCTTGCAAAAGGTGTCTTGGTTCATTTTTCCTAGTAGGCATGATTCACATGTCTCGAACGACTCTAAGTCGAACGAAGTTAGAAGTCCATCATCATGGAGCTTCTACATGCGCTTCCAACTTATATGACCAAGCCGACAATGCCAAAAGTAAGTCATATTCAGATCATTTGGTTTCAACCTTTTAACATTTATGTTATAGACCGATTCACTATCAAGATTCAAAATAAATAACCCGTTCTGAACAGGTGCAAAGCCATGAAACATATCTTTCAAATATAAAGAACAACCATTATTCTTAATATTCGACTCATAACCTTGTCTCATCAAACATGAGGCGGAAATAATGTTTCGACTAAGCACTGGAACATAATAACAATTATTCAGTTCCATTAAAAATCCTGAAGGTAAATGAAGTTGCATCGTGCCGACTTCCAACGCAGCGACTCTCGCCTTGTTGCCGACTCGAATATCAGCTTCTCCTCTTACCACGCTCCTAGTTCTTACCAGTCCCTGCAACGAGTTGCAGATGTGAATAACTGATCCAGTATCATATACCCAAGAATTGTTAGGTGCATCAGCAAGATAAATGTCTATAACATCGCACACAAGTGTACCTGAGTTGGAAATCATACCTCCACTCTTGGCTCTGTCAGCCAAATACTTGGTGCAGTTCCTCTTCTAGTGGCCATCCTGCTTGCAATAGAAGCAGTTGGCTCCGGCTGTAGTAGATGGCTTAGTATTTGAGGAAGCACTCTGGACAGGGCCATGGGCGCTACCTCCTGACTTATCCTTCTTCTTCTTAGTCCAAGAACTCTTCTTGAACTTAGCCTTATTCTGCACAATCAACACTTGACTGGCGCCTTTCTTGAGATCAGCCTCTGCCGTTTTGAGCATCCCATGTAATTCAGTGATCTTCTTATTCGTACCATGCATGTGGTAGTTCGAAATGAACGGACCATGCGCACTAGGAAGAGAGTTCAGAGTTATATCAGTAGCGAACTCTTCGTTAATTGGGAAGCCCAGCCGATCCAGAGACTGTATGTAACCAACCATCTTGATTACATGCGGACTCAGTGATCGCTGTCTTTAAGCTTACAGCCCAGCAAAGCTTGAGAGACTTTATACCTCTCGGTCTTTGCCTGAGCCCGGAACATACTTTTGAGGCTTTTGATCATATCGTAGGCCTCAACATTCTCGAACTGCTGCTGCAAGTCCGGTTCCATGTGTGCAAGCATAAGACAACTAATTTCCGTAGACTCATCTCTAGTCTTACGGTAGGCATTCATGACGCATCATCATCATGCTCTTCTGGAAGTGGAGTTTCTAGAACATGTTCTTTCTTGTCATGCTTGAGGACTATAATCAGATTACGATACCAGTTGGTGAAATTAGTTCCATTAAGCTTATCTTTCTCTAGGATTGACCTCAACGCAAAAGTGGATAACTGAGGAAGGTTGCTAGGTGCCATTGATCTACAACAGAAAATATGCAAAACACTTAAGACATGTATTCATAAAAGAGCAGGCATATTAAATGCTTTAATACTTATGCTCCCACTAGAACCAACACCCCTCCGATGGTTACTAAGTGATTCAAGATCGTAAATAAGCAAGCCGACTAGTGAGCTTTGGCATCACCGCTAGCCGTCAAGTGATCTAGGTAGGAAACATCTTGCCAATCGTATCCAATACGACACCTGTTTGTTGGGTCGCATCACATGCCCCGGCTCCCAAACTACCTCGCCCCGAGCCCCACAACCATTGTGATGGACTCGTCTAGCTTACTAAGTGCTTGCAATGTAAGAGTCCGACTCAAACCCACCTAATCGGAAAGAATTGGCAGTACCTCAATTTTATGAGCCCACAACCAAGAATGTCCGACTTGTGATGGTGCAGCACTGGCGGGGCGACCGACTAGACCTTCTTTGAGGGATTAAAATCTACCAGCTATCTAAATAGAGGTAAAAAGATACATAACAATAACACAAATAAGGCAATTATATATGTGAAATGGTATGGCTCTCTTCATGGTGATCTCCATCTCCACGAAGCTTGTAAGTCGACTCGTGCCAACTCTTGTCACGTGCCATCTTACTTCATGTAGCCGACTTGTACATCGATTTGCATGTCTTCCGGATTCTCCAACAAGCTACACTAGCTAGTAAAAGAAAATTACATAGAGAATCCGACACGCAGGCCGGTATACAATAAAATGACAGCACCTAGGCTCCAGCCGGCTGACAAAAACATGATACGCAGATCATGTATGGATTACACACATCACATGCACATAAGCCATACCATTCACAACTTCCTGCAAAAACAAGTTATGCATAGATACGATATCTACCGGTGTCGTGGGATAATCACGGCAGATGTTACCGGGGGTAACTGATCTTGGGGCAAGTCGACACAGGTATTCGGGAGAGGGTTTAGCTCGAAGGAAGACATGGCGGAAAGCAATCTAAGAACCGGAAAATAACTCGCCGGATCTCAATATGAATTATGCTGGATACTCGATAACAAGTGCTACAGCTATGACTTGAATCTCTGGCAAACTAAACCTAGGGGCCGGTTTATAAAGCACCCGTACACCCCTAACTTGCCCTTCAAGGCACATCTTGAGTCCTACTCGAACTCCACCATCTTCCCTAACTTTCCTTATCGCAGCCCACAATCCGGGTTACGAATCTCACAAGCCTTTGGGCCTTCCGGTAATCTCTTTACCCCTAGCCGGATATCGCTCAGCACACCTCGGGCCGGATTATATCTTGAAGTGGGCCTACCGGGTTACTATCCCCCCATCAGTAGTCCCCAGAATAGCCTGGGCTTCCAAGATTTACTCTTCGAAGTGCTGGCTATTCCCTGCAGAAATATTGGATATAAGAACACATGAAGATCAAGATACAATATGCTGACAAACGGCTGGGATTAGCACCAAGGGGATCAGGTAGCAACCCGGCTTCCCCTCAAAGGCTCTCCCTCAATCTTCCAGACTTGGGTCTTAATAGGAAACTCGATGATTTCACATCTTCCTCGATAACTATCGCTGATACTAGGAAAGAAATTTCCCCTTCCTTTTACTCTGGATTATATCGATCTATGCATAAGGCGCGTCTTTCAAATTTCAAAATAGCCAACCATCACTCCGCACCTCCCGGGTTTCGCCCGTTAGGTTAGGCTTTTCCACCCGGGCTATTATAAATAGACCCCAAGGAGCAGACTCAACCCTAACGGCTCATTTCCCCCACTCCTCTTCTCCTCAAGCTCGAGTTCGCGGAGTGCCACCACGGAAGCCCTACGCACATCGCCGGAGCCCATCCGCCGTCGCTTGCGCTCCGCCACCGTGCAACCCACTCCAGCTCCCAAATCCACCACCAAGCCCCCGATTCGCCGGCCGGAAATCGCGAAAGGGCATCAATCTTGCGCCATCTGTCTCCGCAAATCCCTACTTCAACCTCCTCCGGTAAGCTCTTGATATCCTCCAGCCCAACCTTGCAATCTCTTAGCTTTTCCTTAGATCAGATCTGAATCGAGTCGCATGCAATTTCTCGGGCCCTGCCGAATTGACTTACTAGTGTTTACCATAACCACTCCCATAGATAGGATGCGCAGCTTATCTTACTCCCCTACCACTAAGTATCATTAGATTGGCCTTAAATGCAGAAATTGAATTTCCCATCTGGGCTCGGGCCACCAAAAATTTCCGCCCTTGTCCTTATCATCCGGAAAATCTCACTTCTCCGGCTCACTTGCTGATAATAGACATAAGGGTATCCTTCTACCTTCCCCAGACACTTACTTTACGGAAAAACTTCACAGCTTCCGTAACAACATGCGATACCCGGACAGATCACACTTGATCCGGCAAGGCAATACCCGGATTATTTTTAAGTTACCGGTAACTGACGATTCATTAATTTCCGAGTTTTCGCTTCTCACCTCCTTCCCTTTGATGTTTTAACAGGTCAACCCCATGGCACCCAAGAGGCAGGGAAAACAGCCGGCTAAAACTAAATCCACTAACTCCATTTCAGCCAATTGGGGGAGATCCTCCGTTACCAAGGCCAAACTGGAGGAGTTGGTCGAGCTTGGAATCCTTCCTCCCCAGGAATCTATCCACTGGAGAGTACCAGGCAACGAAACCCGGCCTTCTCCAGCAACGGATGAGGTAATATGTTTCGTCGAACACGTGACCCGAGGCTTCAGGCCCCCGGGTCACCCTTTCTTTCGTGACGTCCTAGATCACTACAACCTCCGTATTTTCGATATAGGCCCAAACTCCGTTCTGAACATCACCCACTTTATCGTTCTTTCCGAGTCTTACTTGTGCACTCCGCCAAGTCTGGCTCTCTTTGTTGAACTCTTTCAGTGCAAGCCGTGCCGCGAAAGCGGCGACGGCGCACTCCTTACTTGCGGCGGGGTTTCTATCCAGCGCCGCAAGAATTCCTTGATGCCTCCCCTCACTCTCAATTCTCATGTAAAGCACTGGCAGCTCTCATACTTCTACTGCCAGGACACCTCCCCACCCGGCGAGAAGAAGTTGCCGGGTTACTCGGAGGGTCAGCTTGACATTTCCGAATCTTTCAATGCCTTCGCATCTGACTCGGACAGGGAGGCGATCCTGCCTTCGTTGGCTAAGATCTCCATCTTATCAGCCCGAGGCCTCATCGGGCTAAACTTGGTGAAGACCTGGGTTAACTTCCGCATCCAGCCAAACTCCATTCGTGAGAAGCTGATGTGTGAATATTCGGGTCAAACCACGGACCCGATCCGATACTCTACCAGCACCTTTGCCCCTAATGACATGAACAAGACGATCAAGGGTTTTTTAACAGAGAAGCTCGAGGTAATCCGGAACATAGCCGGGTTAGAACCTTTTACACTCGAGAACCCCGCCCCCGCTGTAAGCTTTCTACCTCTTGATTTTGGATTTTAACAAGCTTACCTTTATCCGCTTTTCATGACTCAATATTAACCATTACCCTGGCATCTTCACCTCAGGCCGATAATGACTTTTGGACAATCGATACCCCTCCCAATTCTGGAGACGCGGAGGATGAAGATGACGCCGTTAATTCGGACGAAGGTGCATACTTAACCCCCTTGCACACATTATATCATGTCTCCTCTTTTTCCTTATGTTATATCTTCAATACCTTTCAGAACGAGAGGACCAAGACGAGGAAGAAGAGACAGATGGCTGGGAAGAGTCCGCCAGCGAGGAGGACGAGCCGGAGCCGGCCACCAAAGCTGGATCCAAAAGGAAATCCCAGAGGATCGCCCTCCAGGTTTTTGTTTCATTCCCTTGCACTTTAATTTTTGTTCCCATAACGTCATTTCGGGGCTAACCCCACCTTCACCCCTTTTGATCATAAATGAAGGAGCCACCCGCGACTAGGCGCCGAGTAACCCGGAACCATCCAGGCAACGAGGGCCTTAACCCGGGCGCTTCATCGCCCCCGGCTCGACACTCTGGTATTTATATCGTAAATAAAAACCCTTTCCGGACATTCCTTCGCAACATAATCTCAAACCTTGCTTGGCATTTTTCAGTATCTTCCGGATCTAGCAGCGGCTTTCCTTCGGACTTCCCGGTGAACACCGGGTAAGCGCCTTTTCCTGATATTATACCGAGCTTTTATCGCCTTTTTTCATAACCAAAGATTAATTGTGCCTTCGCACCTTCTTCAGAGCCACGGTTGTTACTAGCGACCAGGAGGACACCGAGGCTAAGGTCCGGGTCGAGAACGAGCCGGCTGATGATGCCTTCACCACAGCTGGCGACGAGCAAGCGTCGCCACCGGAGCCAGCTAGGCATGACGCCGGGTATCCAATTGCTTCGCACGCAGGCGAGAAGGAGAAGGGAGCAGCTTCGAGCGCGGGAGGGGGACCAGACTCCGACATTCGGATGACCCGGGTGCCACCTCCTGTTACAAGAAAAGCTCCTTTTCCCACTTTCCAGGTACCCGAGTCATCTAACTCGGATAACGCTGATTTTAACCAGCTAATGAGTGCTCTTCTCGCCATGAAAGCTTCGGAAGGAAATGTCCTAGAGCGTATGGCTGCAGCACATCAGGTAATCTTATTTGACACTTCTTACTATACATCCAGTCCCCAAGTTCCGAGCATAATTTTCTGTAATTATTCTCGGTACTTCGCATAATAATTTTCTGTAATCATTTTCTCAGAAGGAAATATTCTCGCGATATCCGGCTTACAGTTGCACTCATTCTTTGCAGGCGGAAATAACTCAGTCGGATGAAACATTACTTAAAACTGAGCAGCTCTTGCTTGCGGAAACAAAGCGCAGGGAAACCCTTGAAGCGGAGATAAAGACTTTGAAAAAAGATGTCTCCAAATACAAGAACAAATACAATGCTGCCCAATCCTCGCTGAATAACCTGTCGACTCAGATTACGGACACTTACCGTATCTTGCTAAGTAAGTTTGCTATTTGCGATTAACTTGCGTATCTCTATCTTGCCTCTGTAACAACCAATATTACTGATATGCTTTTGTGTGTTTCGATTGCAGGTGCTAACCTTGCTGCTCCGGAGGAGAACACCGTTACTCAGGCTAAAACTCTGAAGACTGTGCTCCGGACATTTTTTGCCGGCACGAAACTTTTGCTGGATGCTATAAAGTGGCCTTCGGAGGTATACCCGGGCGAAGAAAATCTCATGCAGGCCTTGTCCACAGCGCCTGGATGGATTGAAATATTGAAGCGTTCGTCTTGCCGGATTGGGATGACCCGGGCTTTGACGCTGGCGAAGGCTTATTTTCCTAAGCTTGACCCGGCCAAGGTAGTATCCGGGTTCCCGGAATTCAAGGCTGACGGGTCTAAGTTTAAACCCCAGGACTTCAAAGCTATACAATCTTCGGTACGTCACTCGGCCACAACTTTGGCAGATAAAATGGATCTAAACACAATTATGAGCTCATATGACTCTAAGGGCAAGGTTATTCTGGTGGAGGCACCCCCTCCTTTTGATATGCTGGAAAAGTGGTCGACTGACCTGGCCAGGAGGAAAGAAGAGGCTGCGAAGAGAGAGGCCGAACTAGGCGTAAAGCCGTCTACCTCAACGCCAGCCGTTCCTCCGCCTGTCCGTCCTGACGTGAAGAGTCCGAGTAAAACTGCTGGCAAAGCCAAGGAGCAAGTCCAAGACGAAGACCCGGAGAACCACTCCCGGGATGCCGAGTAGGATGATACCTAATGCTTTTGCGCTTCTCGAGGCTGATATGACTTTTAGCGGTGCGCCTGTGCAACACTGATACTGATATTATGACTTTGCGCTTGTTAATTTATGATAACTCTTTGCCTTTCCCGGCTTTTGATAATCTCGATCCTTGTGTTACATGTAAGCTTATTCTCGATACTTTGAACTCTTGCTTTTGATTCCCTTTTGAGACCCGGCTAACCGAGTATCGTAGGTTTTGATAGACGGACCTTTCTTTAAGTCCCCAAGATTCGGAAACTAAGGTTTATGAGCTTTAGTAGTTAAGTAGTTTGTTTCTGTCTCGAAGTCCCCAGTCCCCATGACCCAAAGTACGAGCTAAGGGGGCGTGGCCTTTCTCAGATGACAAACTGCTCCTTACCAAGCTGAAGACCAATAGCTGTTCACATAAATACTGTAGTCATGCTTAATACTTGTTGAGTTTCCGGCTATTTGAGCCTTATACTCTGCATGGACTTGTGGTTTAGATGACCCTTTTGATTATCTTGTACTGTAAGCCGGCTTTCGCGTGGATACCATGCTGTTACATCTATACGAAAAACAGGGTCAAGCAAGTCCCATTGGGCTGCATAGTTTGATTGTAATCGTAAGTGAACAGAGCATGCCACTTTAGCGCGAGTCACATCGAGCTTAAGTAAGAATAATCAAGAAATTTGGCTCCTTTGTCCGGTTATAAGATTGCAGCCGTACCCGTTTTTTCGAGTAATCGGCCCTCATAACTCATAGGCATCGAGGCCGGGTCTCCGGGTTTGTGATTACTTATTTAAGCACACCAATCCCCGAAGACCTATATGCACGTGACGTATTTTGATGATATTGACGTATTGATAATAACAAGCATTACTTACTTGTAACTGAAGCAAAGACCATGATAAGACTCGAGACCATCTTCTTTTATTGATAAAAATTTCTTTTTTGAATCAGCAGGCCGCCTCATTAAAAACCTTCCAGTCCCCTTAGGTACCCTGGGTAGGAAAAGAGTGCGTATGAAACCTGCCGCCCATTACACTGCTTTAGTTATTCTCGAGAGTCGGCCTCGCGTTGGTACGGCCGATGCACATTCTCCACTTGCCATGCCCTTTCATAATGAGTACCGGATTTGCTAGCCAATCCGGGTATATCGTCCTTGAAACGTGATCAGCTGCGGATGGCGGTACGTCTTCTTCTTCCCTGCTGGGAGTTTTGAAAGTATCGCTCCTGATGAAGCCTACCATCTTAGGGTTTTGTTCTGCCCTAACTTTTGCTTGGTCCCCCTCAGGAGTTGGCTTTTTTGACGTTGTCCTCTCTGCTAGGTCTACCTGAGAACGGTAATGTTTGAGCTCTTCCTTCCTGCAGGCTTGCTCGGCCATTGCCGCGTCTCCCTCATCACATTCAGCTGCTATATCTCGATTTCCGTGTATTGTAATGGTCTTCTTGGGACCCGGGATTTTCAGCTGTAGGTACACATAACACGGTCTCGCCATGAACTTGGCATAAGCCGGCCTTCCAAACAATGCATGATAAGGACTGCGCAACTTTACTACCTCGAAGGTAAGCCACTCGACTCGGTAGTTGTCCTTTGACTCTCCAAAAGCTACTTCCAGTGCCACCTTTCCTTCGGGGCATGCCGAGTGACCCGGCACTATCCCGTGAAAAACTGTTGTACTCTTTTGCAGCTGCAATTCCTTTAAGCCCATACGCAGAAAAGTTTCCCAGTACAGGATATTGATACTGCTTCCTCCATCCATCAAGACTTTTTTCAGTTCGTAGCCGTTGACCTGTGGTGCCACTACCAAAGCTAAGACTCCCGGGTGGTCAACTCTGTCCGGGTGATCCTTCCTGCTCCATGTTACCTCTTGTTCTGACCACCTCAAATATCTTGGAACAGCGGAGGAGACCGAATTAACTGCTTGTTTCAGTATCTTCTTATCCTTGTTAGAGCCTCCCGTAGTGTGCACATGATACTGACCCAGCTGTTTGGGGTTAGCTTGAAAACCTCCCGCACCTCCTTAATTGTTACCTTGATTTCCAGCTGGCGGGTTGCCAGCTGGGGGCGGTCCGTTACCCAAATTTCCACCTAGGCCCGGGCCTCCTCCTCGGCCTGCACCTCGCATGGCTCTGTTCACTTCCTCGTTCTTCCACCTTTGTAAGTCGGCACATTGCTCCAATGAATGATTGGCCGGCTTGCCGTTCCTGCTATGCTTCGGGCATGCCATCCTAAATATGTCCCAACTGTTGCTTGGTCTTGGTGGTCCTTGGTAGTGTCCCCCATTGTGATTTCCAGTATTAAAATTTCCTTCGGATCTAGGTCTTGAAGACCCGGCCTCCGTGTTGGCTACAAACTCGGAATTCCCTTCAAACGGTCGTTTGTTCTGGCTGTTTCCATTATTGTTTGGCGCCGATACATTGCCGGTTTTCCCACTGCTACTTGTGTTTGCTTTTGCTTTCTTGTCGTCAACTTCCTCCTCTGTGGTATCCGTTGCAGCGTGTTTGTTGCACGCATCCATTAACTCTCCCATCGTAACCTCCGCTGCATTCCTACTAGATTTCATGCGAGTTAGCTTTTGCACTAAAGGAACATACTTACATGTTTTTGCCATAGCTTGTAGCGCGTCCTTAGGCTGGATATCTGTAGACGAGTGGAGTATCTCCATAACCCGGCGCACCCAGCTGCGTGCTGACTCTCCTTTCTTCTGAACGCATCTTTCTAAATCATCAATAGTAAATAACTTTCTGCATGTCCCATGAAAGTGCTTGATAAACGCGGTCTTTAACTCCTCCCACGATTTGATCGACTTTTCCGGTAAATTGGTGAACCATAACTTTGCTGCTCCTTCTGACATCATTAAGTACATGAATTTGGCTTGGAGGTTCTCGGATGCGTTGCGAATTGACATCGCCATCTCGTAGCTGCTCAGCCACGTTTCTGGATCCATTGTTGGCTCATAATTTACTACTTTCCCCGGTTCTTTGAACTTCTCCGGGTAAGGTTCTGCTCTGATATCGTCCGAGAGGCACTTGGGTCCCGCCAGGGTGGTTGGGGGTGGTCTTACTCGGGAGGCGCGTGACCCGGCTGGGGGTGCCTCGAGGAGCGGCGCCACCGGCAATTCGTGCCCAGCAGACCCGGCCCCGGCTCTTCTGGCCCTGGAACTGTCCACCACCGCCTGCGCTGCTGATACTACTGGTACTGTCTGGATACGCGGTGGAGGCGGCATTTGCTGCTGCTCTTCCCTTCGTCGTGCCGCACTTACTTGGACATTGCCCTGTTGCTGACTGGCGTACGGCGTCCCATGCATTCCGCTTCTATGATCCGGATAATTGGCTTGCTGTGCTACCGCGGTGTGTAGCAGATCGATTGCTCGTCGGGTTCCTTCCGCATGAGGCGAGTCTCCCACAGGAATCTGGTTTAATGCGAGCGTTGCTGCGTACACGTTGTCCATGGGATTGTTGTAATGACCTGCTGGTGTGTGGAATCGTGATGGTGGTGGCGGCATGGTATTGCCGGCTGTCGCCCCCGTCTGTGGCAAAGGTAACCCGGCTGGCGCGTTTACCGGATGTGCTCCCGTTGACGGTCGCGGTATGGTCCCTTGGTTCGCCGGTGGAATCGGCTGATCTTGAGGCGTGAACACCAGGGCAGTCGGGTTAATAACCCCTCCTGTTGCCGGCAGCATAGTTCGGTGCCTTTGGTGCATCCTTGTCGTTTCCTCCCGGAGCCTGGTCTCTCGGTCATCCAATTCGCGCTGCCGCGCGACCATCCCCTGCCTTTCTGCTTCCACTTGCCTTCTTTGCTGCTCCAATGCACGACGAGCCACGTCCAGGTCTCTTACGCGTTCTGCCGCGTTTTCTGGGGTAATAACTGTGGCCAAGACTGTGGGGTCCAAGATCAAGTTATTATCAAACAGAGCCGGGTGGCGCGGATTCGAGGGGCCCGCCCCCGGTGTCCGGTTTGCTTGGAACCCAAACATATTTGCGTGTCGCTCCTCGTCTGCTGGGCGACTGGTGACTGATGTTGACTCTCCATCGACCTGGACCAAGACCGGGTCAACTGCACCTTGCTGCTGGGCCACTGCCTGAGCCGCCCCGACTGGTGCCGCGGCCGCGTTTTCTTGATTGAGATTGGTCGCGGGAGCCGCATAAACTGCAACCCGGCGCATGATGCCCGGTGTAGATTCGTATTGTTGTTCCTCGCTGTTTTCCCTTTCATATCGATCCTCCGACAAATCCCGTATAGACTCGGTATCATCCTCCCTCTCTATCCGACCCGTTGTTCCAATCGACTCTTCTTTTTCCGATCGGACATACGTGTCTTCTCCTGACACAGAATCAGATCCAATATTATCACAATTCGAACTGGAAGTACATACCATACCGACGAAGACGTTGACGCTGCCGACTGTCACGATGGATCCGGTTTCGAGGTGATCCGACTCTGGCCCCCAGTCAGAATCGTCTACCATCTTCTCTCCTTTGCTGTTGACGTAGATTTCTCCGACGATGAGGTTCTTCATGCTCTTTCGAGCTTCTCCCGTGATGTAAACACCTTTGGACGCAGGCCCCACGGTGGGCGCCAACTGTCGTGGGATAATCACGGCAGATGTTACCGGGGGTAACTGATCTTGGGGCAAGTCGACACAGGTATTCGGGAGAGGGTTTAGCTCGAAGGAAGACATGGCGGAAAGCAATCTAAGAACCGGAAAATAACTCGCCGGATCTCAATATGAATTATGCTGGATACTCGATAACAGGTGCTACAGCTATGACTTGAATCTCTGGCAAACTAAACCTAGGGGCCGGTTTATAAAGCACCCGTACACCCCTAACTTGCCCTTCAAGGCACATCTTGAGTCCTACTCGAACTCCACCATCTTCCCTAACTTTCCTTATCGCAGCCCACAATCCGGGTTACGAATCTCACAAGCCTTTGGGCCTTCCGGTAATCTCTTTACCCCTAGCCGGATATCGCTCAGCACACCTCGGGCCGGATTATATCTTGAAGTGGGCCTACCGGGTTACTATCCCCCCATCAACCGGCGTTAAAAAATCGCAACGACATCTAAGGCACTACGACAGGGAGAAGCCGGCGGTCCGTATTCCGATTCGATCAAACTCTTTGATCTTCGATCACCGCAACTAGATTTATGTGTCACGGTATACCCCGATGGCGGAAACCGACCGGTAGGGGTAAGTTGTTCCACGACCTTAGCAGTATGATCACGAAAACCAGATCATCCATTAACCCCGAGTACGATTGATCCAATCAACCTTGTACAAAACCGATCTATCTCATAGAACGACCACCAAAACAGCAGTTAGATCCAATCTAATGCTAACTACATATCACATATGTACGGATCTCGGGCCTAATACCAGAAGCTACCGCTCTGATACCACTGTTGGAACGCGTAGAGATAAACAAAAAATTTCCTACGCGATACTTCCAAGATCTAGCCGAGGTAGAAGGCCACGATGATTACCACTAGACGCGCGGTTGCGGATTATCGATGAAGCACGTCGATGCAGTGGAGTCCCACGATCCGATCCAGCCGATCCAATCCCACGAACGTCGAAGTGCTGAACGTACAACACCTGTTCCGGTATCCACACGTACGAGGAGAAACTCCGTCGGCGGACTGCTAGGTCCGGTGCGACGGCTGGACTGAGTGGGGATAGGGTTCCCAACGCATGGGAGTGGAGTTGCGTGCCCGCTAGGCAACCTGCGCCCCTCTTAGTCCCTTTTTCCTCACGATATACCTTGTCGAACTATAGGCGATTTATCGTCATCCCTTAATATCTCAACTCTCTTCTCGGTCTGTGATATATGATTCATCTGACTAACTCTTAGTCAACAGACTCAGTTAACACTTAACCGAGTTGTGCATGGCCATGCTTCCGAAATCATATCACTCGAGAGGGTCCAGAGAATATCTCTCCATTCGGAGGGGCAAAATCTCATCTTGATTATCCACATCACGCAGCTTGCTTCTCATTCGACCCGAACTCTGCCTTTATAGCTGCCTTGTCACATAGCAGTGTTTGACAGAACCTAAGTCGATGATCCACAACTCGGATTGTGCGACAACCTCAGGTCTAAGGATTACATTGATTGAGACATACAAATGACGACTTACTCATTGCATCTCGATATGGGTCAGTCCGACTTGCTAAACTCTTTAGCCAAGTCTGTGAACATTGGAATGGAATCTCCATGCCCATGACAAGTGGAACCGTGACATCAGCCAACACTCATATTAGTCTAGGGTGTGTGTCCAGCACAACCTTAATGACCAAGGACAATTTAGTGTGAACAACATGAATACATAGTTCCACAATTGAATCACATATTCAATGACATATATCAGATGTTCAAAACAAGGACGACTTAATAACTTTATGAATACATTGGGAATACATCATACATGATTGCATCTAGGGCATATTCCCAACACGAGGAGGCACCCCTCATTCGTTGTCAACAGGTTTTAGTCTTTCGCTCATGTTATCTATGGCCGAGTACTTTTTAAGGGAATATGCCCGAGAGGCAATAATAAAATGTTTATTATATTATTCCTTGTTTATGACAAATGTTTATTTCTCATGCTAGAATTGTATTAACCGTAAACATTCATAAATGTGTGTTTAATAAACAAACAATGGTTCCTAGTAAAGCCTCTCTTTTAACCAGCTCGTTGATTAACAGATGATCAAGGTTTCCTGACCATGAACATTGGATGTTGTTAATAACGGGGTCATGTCATTAGAAGAATGATGTGATGAACATAGACCCAAAGTGAATATAGCAATGCGATCAATTCATTAAGTTACATTGTTATATCACACATACAAGTAACTAGAAACCTTTGACCATGAGATCATGTCAATTACTAACACCGAAAGAGTGCTTTGATGTCATCAAATGTCACACCGTAACAGGGTGACTATAAAGGTGTCGTTGGGTATTCGGAAAGTATTAGTTGAAGCTCATGGATCAAGAGTGGGATTTGTCCATCCAAATGACTGAGAGATATACTCTGGGCCCTCTTGGTGATATCACATCGACATCGCTTGCAAGCACGTGACTAGGTGACAAGGATGTCATATCATGGAACGAGTAAAAGAGTACTTGTCATTAACGAGATTGAACTAGGTATGGTTGATACCAATGATCGGATCTCGGAAAAGTAAAATATCGCGAGACAAAGGGAATTGGTTACAACGTTTATGGTTCACACGATCACTAGATTCATCGTTGAATGTGTAGGAGTCATTACAGATCTCCAGGTCCCGCTCTTGACTATTAATCGGAGAGGTGTATCGATCATATATACATTATTCACGAACCATAGCCTGACACACTTAAGGTTCGATGAAGCGATTGAGTGGATATGGAATATCGGAGAAAAGTTTGGACAACACCGAAATTGTTTCGGGGAATATTGAAATAGTCACCGGAATAGTTTCGATGAATATTGAAATAGTTCAAGGTGGTATATTTTAATGTTTTATTAACAAATAGTTCAAGGGGTAAGTGTTAATGTTTGTTAATAGGATTAACAAATATTAAAATAAAGAAATAAAATTGTTTTATTTATTTATTAAAGAAAACCCTTGGAATTTTGAGTGGGAATTGATGAGAGAATGAGTGGGTTGAGTGGAGACTCCACCCACATGACTAGGGGAGAGGTGGAGGCACCAAAATTTCGTGGCTGCGTCCCCCTCCTATATAAAGAGGGGTTGGACCTCTCTCCACACACAACTTGGTGTCATCTCTATCTCCATCCTCCCGCTGATCCACCTCATGTTCATGCGCTTGGGGAAGCCCTGAACGAAGTTTTCTCCACCACACCACGCCGTTGTGCTGCTGGTTTCCGAGGGATCCTCTACTTTCGCTGTCCCGCTGGATCGAGGGAACGGAGGCCGCCATCGAGTTGTACGTGTGACCGAGTGCGGAAGCACTGCCAGATTGCAGCGCTCATCTTCGCGATCTTGAGATCGATGTGAGTACGAATACATCACCAACAAGATTTGATCTCGTAACTCTTTGTGTCTTCGAGGGTATGTTCTCTAAGACTCTCGATGCCCATTACCTTTCATCTCCTAGATTAGATCTTGGCCCTTCAGGTTTATCGCGCGTAGGAAATTTTTTGTTTTCAATGCAACAAACCCTTCAGTGGTATCAGAGCCGGATCTATGCGTAGATGATTTGTACGGTTAGAACACATAGTGTTGGGAATATGCCCTAGAGGCAATCATTTATGATGTAATTCCCAATGTATTCATAAAGTTGTTAAGTTGTCCTTTGGTTTGAACATCTGATATATGTCATTGAATATGTGATTCGACTATGGAACTATGTATTCATGTTGTTCATACTAATTGTCATTGGTCGTTAAGGTTGTGCTGGACACACACCCTAGACTAATGTGAGTGTTGGCTGATGACACGGTTCCACTTGTCATGGGCATGGTGATGCCATTCCAACGCTCACGGACTTGGCTAAATAGTTTAGCAAAGTCGGACTGACCCACATTGAGATGCAACGAGCAAGTCGTCATTTGCATGTCTCAATCAATGTAATCCTTAGACCTGAGGTTGTCGCACAATCCGAGTTGTGGATCACCGACTTAGGTTCTGTCAAACGTTGTTCTGTGACAAGGCAACTATAAAGGCAGAGTTTGGGTCGAATGAGAAGCAAGCTGCGTGATGTGGATAATCAAGATGGGATTTTGCCCCTCCGAATGGAGAGATATTCTCTGGGCCCTCTCGAGTGATATGATTCAGGAAGCATGGCCATGCGCGACTCAGTTAAGTGTTAACTGTGTCTGTTGACTAAAGAGTTAGTCAGATGAATCACATATCACGGACCGAGAAGAGAGTTGAGCTATTTAAGGGATGACGATAAATCGCCTATAGTTCGACAAGGTATATCGTGAGGAAAAAGGGACTAAGATGAATATCACATTGAAAGGAATGTCGTAATGACTCAATGGGACTTGGGAGTCGGCACGTTCTGCTAGGAGCCTCTACCGATTGATCGATTGTGAGTAGGACTCCAATCGTGTCCAAGTCGCCATGAGCCTGCAGGGTCGCACACTTAAGAGCGGGAGCAAGTATTGGTCGGGTTGGACCCGAACCGGAAATGGACTGTTTTGTGAGTCGGACTTACAGAGGGAATAGTCCACAAGTGTTGTGAAGCCCACTACCATTCGCTATATAAAGGGGGGCGCAGGTTGCCCAGCGGGCACGTTAGTCCACTCTCCCATGCGTTGGGAACCCTAGCCCCACTCAGTCCAGCCGCCGCACCGGACCTAGCAGTCCGTCCTCGGAGCTCCTCCTCGTACGTGTGGATACCGGCAGAGGTGCTGTATGTTCAGCACTTCTACGTTCGAGGGATTGGATCGGTCGGACCGGATCGTGGGACTGCACTGCCCCGACGCGCTTCATCGATAATCTGCAACCGCGCGTCTAGTGGTAATCATCGTGGGCTTCTACCTCGGCTAGATCTTGGAAGCATCGCGTAGGAAAGGTTTTTGTTTATCTCTATGCGTCCCAACACATAGGTGTATGTAGGTGTTGATGATCATGTTATTGACTCCTTGAGTATTTTATGATCTTAGTGGCATAGTAGGATGAAGCTGCCCTAGACAAACTTTACGTGTACTTTGTACCTGAGACCTGTCTCACTTGTGGCTAAGGGGGTGTCCGTTTCTCCTACTATAGTTACGATCTAATCTATGAAGGGTTGTTAAAAATATGTTTTATCAACGTTGTGGTTAATGTTCCCTCTCACTTAATATCAAGATGCATCTTATTTTGCTTAGATAGCGACGGTACCATTATAAGATGATCCCTCTCACTTAATATCAAGATAATAATATGTCTTCCTTAGTTTGCACCGTTAAGAAAGTTCTTCGTTTCGAGACACCACGTGATGATCGGGTGTGACAGACTCAACGTTCGCATACAACGGGTGCTGACGAGCCTAGCATGTACAGACATGGCCTCGGAACACATGCAATACTACATTTCTACTTGGCGAGCCTAGCATGTACAGACATGGCCTCAGAACACGTAACCGAAAGGTAAACCATGAGTCATATGGATGATATGATGAACATGTCGACGTTCGCCTTTGCAGCTACATTATCTCACGTAATGATCGGTTTTGGTGTAGTGAATTTGGTTTGTGGAATCACTATAACAACTAGAGGGATGTATTTTTTGAGTGGGAGTTCATGTAGTAATTGTGAATTAACTTGAACTTATTTTACCATGAACAACCAATCAAAGTGAATTTGCACAAATTGTAGTATTCATTGGCATCCAGAAACTACCTTACACTTAGATTGTTAATTGAGATATAACTGTTATGATCTGGTAAAACCATTTAAGATTGGTACCGTATAAGTGAAATTTAAAATTGAGTCATATTGTAGATTTTCGGTATAACCTACCTAAATCCATATGATTAATGATTGATTGATCTATAGAGTAAATTATTCCTACTTAGAATCCAGTGTCATGCTTGCTTCCATAATACTTTATCTTCAAAAGAATGTTTTATTGATCAAGGTGATTTAGGAACTGAAAAGAATTATTTTCAGAAACAATCAAGTGAAAGATATATTGATATCTAGATCTTATTTGTGGCAACATGACTTAATATAATTTAGCATGACAATGTGCTTATATTATTTGAATATATGCAATGATTGAAGACGCTAGACGTTTGAATCTTCCAAGAAATTGGGTGCTAATATTATGCTCTAAATTCCTTCCTTCGAGCTATAGTAGCTTCATCACAAAATTGTTATGATGGGATGGATTAAAAGTATGGGTAAATTCGTTTACCTTGCTTGGAGATTGCTAAGAGTGGAATCCAGAAGAATGCTATTAATATGGTGATATTAGTAGAACAATCAAACTCAAAGTATGACTCAATGGGTGATAGTATATGACTAACACGCCAAGGAAAATGTGCTAGTACGACTAGCATTGTTTGATTTTGAATGATTCTTCTGTAAAAAAGGAATATTGAAAATAGAATTACAAAAAGATATATGGCAGAAAAGAAGATAACCGGAAAAGTCCAACTCAGGTGTATATGCTTGATATACAAGTTATAGATGTATTACTAATTAACAAAGTATTTTTCGGTTATTTTGATACCAGATTGGTTGGTATGAGTTTTCATACAAAGCACCACAATGCAAGAAATACAAGGGCCTAAAAGGAACTAGTAGTAGATGTGGAATCGATCACGACAAGAACATAAATAGTGTTATTGTGTTCATCGTCGCATCGAACCAAACATTCAAGATTTATTTTAAGAACTTAATAAGTTGTTATTTTGTTCCGTTCTTTTGTGAGAACAAATGAGCCAAACTATGACCATATTCCATAATTCATGGATGAGTTAATATAAATCGTGTTGATAAATTAAACATCTATAAGACCAAATGATAAACGTTACAAGACGTAAAATAATTTCACTTAAATTGTGACACCACCATTTTAGTTCATATCAGAAAGAAAAACATGAAGGAACTCCATGTTGATGGACTTCTAAAGTCATTTTGTTTTGAATAAATTGACGCTTGTGAGACCTCTTCCAAAAGATGACTAAAATTCTGTTCATAGGCCAAAGTATAATGGATGACTAATTTAGTGGAGATTATACATATTGATGTATATAGTCCATTATGTGTAGTCGTGTGTGGTGGATTAATTTTTCCTTCATAAAATTCCGCCAATTATTTAAGTAGATATATGAGTATATCTATTTAAAGAGAACGAAGTTTGACATTTTTTGAATTCGTTCAAACTATTGTTAGTATGAAGTAAAAATTATCGTAACAAGATAATAAAATATTTATGATTGGATCATAAAGGATAAAGTTTGAGTTACAAGTTTAGCAAAACATCTGAGGAGTTGCAGAATTGTTCTACAACTTATACTTCTCGAATACCCCACATGAGTTTGGAGTATTCAAGAGACAAAATAAAACCTTGTTGGACATGGTAAGATTAATAAAATTGCCATTATAATTTGGTAGTTTATACATCAGAGACAACCACTTTTACACTAAAAAGAGCACCATCATGATCCGTTGAAATTGACACCATATAAGTTATGGTTTGGGTATTGGCCCGAATTGTCTTTTTCTTAAGTTTTGGTATGCATAGCATGTGTAAAATGTTTACAACCAAAATAAGATACATATATGTTTATAAGGTTATCCCAACTAATCCATTGGGTATTTCTCCTATCACCGAAACAAATACAAATGTTGTTTGTCAGGAAAGGTTGATTTCTCGAGAAAGTAGTTCTTGCGAAACAAGTGAGTGGGAGGACAGTACAAACTCAACGAGATTAGAGAATCTTCGTTACCATGTCAAGAGTAGCACTGCACTGGAAGTTATTCCGGAGTTTCCTATTTTGACCAAGTAGAAGACACTACATGTGTTGTAGATACTTCGAATGAGTTTGCGAACTGAACCACAAAAGTCCTAAGACTTTGTACTTATACCAACTTATGGTTTGAGAGTGAAGTGTTGTTTTGACAACAAAGGACTTGGACCTTATAAAGGAATCATATGATGGGCCCCGACTTCATAAAATTGGCTATGAGTCATTATATCCGCGATAGTATCCCTGTATGAATATCAAGTATGTGACTTGGTAGTCCTTTTCAATAGGCATGATGCCTAACGATAGCAAACGGGTCTATGTAGCAACAAAGACATGGATTTTTACATCCTTTGAAAGTTGTGCTTGTGAAAAAGATATTTTTGACGAAGTTCAAAGAGTTGACTACTACAAGATTTTGATCTTGCGTAGTGATGCTTTAGTCTTTGCGGATATTTCTAACAAAAGTTACATATTATGATATGGCAGTTGAATAAGAAAAACCAACTTTCCTCTCAAGAAAGTTTGATCGAGGATGTGTACTTGACACAGTCTTAGAGTTTTGTAAAATTCAAAAGGTTGCTGGAAAGGTATGTAAACTTCAATGGTTGAAGTGAGCATAACAAAGTGGAAATCTTTACGTTAATGAAGCTATCAAAAGTGTTTGATTCCATCATGAACGATAAAGATTCTTGTAGAGTTACAAGAAATTAAGTGGGAGCGCTATGACATATTTCTAATGCTTTATATAGATGGCATATGGTTGATTGGAAATATGTATTTTAAATTAACACGGTAAATATTTTCATATTGATGAAAGGCTTAGGAGATATTGGGCATCGATATCTATAAGAGATGGACTGAAGCGCCTGATATGGTTGAGCCAAATTACATAGATGAAATATTGAAGTAAGTCAACATCGAAATGACAAGAAGGAGTTCTTGCCACATGGAAAAGAATTGAGAAAGATTCAAGTGTTTTGACACATGATGAGCATAATTGAAATTAAGATTTCTAAGTCACGTGTTCCATGCTATGTACACAACCAGATATGTCCTATGCTATAGAATGTTGTAGCAGGATAATTCATATGATGATTAGACAACAACGGGTGAGATCCTTATGCCATTTTAGAAATGCTAAGGATATGTTCTCCTATGTAGTAATGACAAACTATTTGTTGTAATATGTTACACTAATAGTCTTGTCATCTATTCAAATAGTTTTATCTCAATTAAAATATGTGATGAAGGGTAGCATAGTAGACTGGAAGAAAGTTCCATGCTGGATTTGAAAGAGTTTCAAAATTAAAGTATTGTGACGGATACTACAACAAAAGCTAAGTATATCGTTGTGTTGACAACAAATAATAGGAATATTTTGTGTGAAGGAGTTCTTTATTGAACTTGGTGAATTTCCAAGAATGCTGACACTATGAAGCTACATTTTAACAATGTTAGTAACATTAGTTTAAGCTGAGGAATTATGGTCTCACCGGTTGACCAAATATATACAAAGCCATCTCATTTGAGAATGAGTGATGCGTGTAGACGCAAAGAACATGCAAATACAATAGGACCTGAACTTGTCAGATCTTTTGATGATGTTTACCACATGCGAAGCATGGTAATAACACTACAATGCCATATGTGTTAAGTGCTTACAGAAAAGATTATTGACTCTAGTGCAAGTGGGAGACTGAAGGGAATATGCCCGAGAGGCGATAATAAAGTGGTTATTATCTTATTCCTTGTTTATGATAAATGTTTATTTCTCATGCTAGAATTGTATTAACCGGAAACGTTGATACATGTGTGTTTAATAAACAAACAATGGTTCCTAGTAAAGCCTCTCTTTTAACTAGCTCGTTGATTAATAGATGATCAAGGTTTCCTGATCATGAACATTGGATGTTGTTAATAACGGGGTCATGTCATTAGAAGAATTATGTGATGAACATAGACCCAAAGTGAATATAGCAATGCGATCAAGTCATTAAGTTACATTGTTATATCACACATGCGAAGTAACTCTAAACCTTAGACCATGAGATCATGTCAATCACTAACACCGAAAGAGTGCTTTGATGTCATCAAATGTCACACCGTAACAGGGTGAGTGGGTGACTATAAAGGCGTTGTTGGGTATTCGGAAAGTAATAGTTGAGGCTCATGGATCCAGAGTGGGATTTGTCCATCCAAATGACAGAGAGATATACTCTGGTCCCTCTCGGTGATATCACATCGACACCGCTTGCAAGCACGTGACTAGGTCACAAGGATGTCATATCACGGGACGAGTAAAACGGTACTTGTCGGTAAAGAGATTGAACTAGGTATGGTTCATACCAATGATCGGATCTCGGACAAGTAAAATATCGCGAGACAAAGGGAATTGGTTACGACATTTATGGTTCACACGATCACTAGATTCATCGTTGAATGTGTAGGAGTCATTACGGATCTCCAGGTCCTGTTGTTGACTATGTATCGGAGAGGTGTCTCGATCATGTCTACATTATTCACGAACCGTATGGTGACACACTTAAGGTTCGATGACGCGATTGAGTGGATAGGGAATATCGGAGAAAAGTTTGGACAACACCGAAATTGTTTTGGGGGATATTGAAATAGTTACCGGAATAGTTTCGATGAATATTGAAATAGTTCAAGGTGGTATATTTTAATAGGATTAACAAATATTAAAATAAATAAATAAATTTGTTTTATTTATTTATTAAAAAAACCCTTGGAATTTTGAGTGGGAATTGATGAGAGAATGAGTGGGTTGAGTGGAGACTCCACCCACATGATGAGGGGAGAGGTGGAGGCACCAAAATTTCGTGGCTGCGTCCCCTTCCTATATAAAGAGGGGTTGGACCTCTCTCCACACACAACTTGGTGTCATCTCCATCTCCATCCTCCCGCTTATCCACCTCATGTTCATGCGCTTGGGGAAGCCCTGAACAAAGTTTTCTCCACCACACCACGCCGTCGTGCTGCTGGTTTTCGAGGGATTCTCTACTTCCGCTGCCCCGCTGGATCGAGGGAACCGAGGTCGTCATCGAGTTGTACGTGTGACCGAGTGCGGAAGCACTTCCGGATTGCCGCGCTCATCTTGGCGATCTTGAGATCGATGTGAGTACGACTACATAACCAACGAGATTTGATCTCGTAACGCTTTTTGTCTTCGAGGGTATGTTCTCTAAGACTCTCTATGCCCGTTACCTTTTATCTCCTAGATTAGATCTTGGCCCTTCGGGTTTATCGCGCGTAGGAATTTTTTTGTATTCTATGCAACGAACCCTTCAACTTTCACCAAGTCGTCCTTAACCGCGGACATGGATTCTCGAAAAGATTTATCCCTGCAGGGGGTACACTTTACCCACGCGTACCAACCGACTCTTAATGCCAAGCTATTGGCACACTTCCGATGATGTGTCGGCAGAGTGTGGTTGGCCACGACCTTTACCTTGCTCGACCCTATCCATGAGTCAACCCAAACAGGGCCTCCCCGTCAACAGGGAGTTGGCCAACTCCTGGCGGCACCTGTTCTGTGAGGCGGGATCAAGATCCGTGTACGTCCATCACTTGTCCCCGTCACGCACTAAACACCTATAAAAGGTTTTTGACTCACACGCAGATGGAACTCCCAAACTACGTGACTCATGGATAGAGCAAAACAAGTTAGTTAGTCGAGCGAGGCTCATGGCCATCGCGCATGGTTGTACGCTCAGTCTTGGCTTCTGTGCCCGACCTTACTCCTAGTGTTGGCAAGTATGGAACAAACAACCACTTCCCAAGTGGCCTCCCGTCCAAGCCTTAGTCAAGTTAAACACACCATTCTCAACTTTCCACGTGATCATATTATACTAGGTTCTCGCAGCTCTGATTCATCATCCGGATGGAGCAGAGGTGAACAAACATGTAAAGCTAAGTGAAGCTGTTATGAGGCTCTGGCGATGCGCGCAAGCAAATCTATGGCGACTAGGAGCAGTGGATCAGGATATTGAGGCAATGCAGTATAAAGGAGAACTATATCAACAGACATCAAATAGTTTGGAATCGAATGCAAAGTACGAGAATCAAATGTCGTTCGAAAACATATATGAGAAGATAAGAGGTTATGCTTGCGTTTCTTAAGAAAAACAGATAAATATCTTTTAGAATAAGTTCTTGACTTGTCGGTTAGGATCAAGTATTCTTCATTAGCATTGCTAGCCTTCACTTCGGAGTCGCGTTCTACCGAGGAGAAACAACACCGAAAAGAAGAACAACAATCAAACATGGCATCGATGCAATGCGTAATATGTATATATGAGCAAGTTAATGCACTAAAATTAAGTCCTAAATATGCTTGATGGGTTCCTAGGGTTTGTATGGCAGTTATTCAATTTTACTGAAATTAGCCCCGAAATGGTCCTCGGAGGGCATTTCGGGCAATTATGAAAGTGTGTATAATTTTAATTCTCAAAAGGGTCTGAAAACGTCATAAATGAATTGAATTTTTCATTTTGAGAAATTTGGTATTTAACTTGTATTTTTCTAATTTTATTAAACAAAAACTTATTTTCTCCATTTTAAATGATTTAATTAATATTAAATAATGCCCAAAATTCAAGTTTGTCAAACATGTATGAAAGTGACATATTTGGGTTGGAAATAACTTTCTGAACATTTTGGTACCTTACTTTTATTTTTCTGAATTATAAAACAATAGTTATTAAAATTTTAAAATTAAACATTTCTACGGAATTATTAAAAAATTGATCGAAAAAAGAAAAACTGGATTTGTGACGTCATCCTGACGTCACACGGAGCAGCTCTCCTCTGTTGAGCATGGAATCCATCGATTCCGCGCGAATTTCACAAATCAAAATATACCACGGGCGGGAAGGGGCCGAGGCCGACCTAACGGTAGCGGCGCCGCCCTCTACAGGTCGCCGGAGCGACGGCGCCGAGTGCGGCTGCGGCGGCCGGCGGCGAGCAATGGTGACAAGAGAGATGCAGAGGGACAGGGGCCAGGGCGAGGGCACCGGGAGGTGCAGATGCTCACCGCGAGCTCGATGAAGTGGCCGGGAAGGCTAGAGGGGCGCTAACGGCCGCGAATCAAGGCGGCGGCCCTCTGCCGGACACGGGGAAGACGGTCGCGATTGAACTCCTCCCGGCATCCCATCAAACGTGCGTCGTCGAGGAATACACGCAGGGCATGGAGGAGCTGCAGAGATGCACGGCGGGGCTCGAGGACGTCCGTAACGCCGGCCGCGTTGGGTGCTGTTAGGGTTAAGGTTTGTCTTCGGTAGGGAGACAAAGAGAGGGCGCGAGGCGAGGAGGAGAAAGAGAGCACGGCCCAGCGCCGTGTGGCTTCATCGACGCAAGTAGGGAGGCAGGCAGCTGCGTGGCATCAACGACGGCGGGCAGGACACGCAGCTGTCTACTGCTTTCTGTCGCGAGGAGGAAGAAGAAAGAAAAGAAAAATTTAAAGAAAACCCCCTAAAAGTTTCTGTAAATTGCTAAGTAGCCCTTTTCTATTTTAAAACTGAAAAGAAACAAGGTTTTTGAGGGCCTTTTTGCAAACAGAACAATTTGCAAAAATGATATTTGGAAACCTCACCAAATTTCCAACCTCACCCTGTTTTTGGTTTTCCAAATTTGAAAGTGTTTTTAATTAAAATTTTGGGTGGCCACTTTAAGTGGTTTTTGGTCAACTTCTTATTTAAATTCAAATTCAAAGTTGGATGAAATTTTCCATGCATGCTATGACAGGAACACAACACCACAAAGCCTAACTTAGCAAAAGAGGGATGTAATATTGATGATGAAGACAGCGAAGCAGACCTCAAGGTCGAGTAGTCGTACCGCGACTAGTGCCCCAGGTGTTGCACCTCGTGAGATTACACACGTACGTTGTAGACGACGAATCCTGATCTCCGGCCCAACAGAGGTTGCGGAAGCAAAGACATGGGCCGAAGAATAATAGCATGATGGTGTGATTATAGTAGATAAATGTCAACTTGTTGCGTAGCTCCAACTGGAACCATGATGAGAGAAGAGAGAAAGAGAGAGAATTGGATTGGAAAAGGGGAGAGGTGCCTCCCTTTATAGTGGGAAGGGAGGATCCTTTCCTCTTGGCCAAGCCATGTGGGACTAATCCCACATAATTGGTGCGGCTAGGGGGAGGCATCCACACTCCAACATGGGCCCCATTCGGCCCATGTGGGTTGCCCCCTTTTTTCCCACTTTCCCCTAATGGGCCTCTTTTGCCCGGAAAGCCCATTAGTGGAATAAATACATTTAAAAATAAAATAAAATGTAATTTAATTATTAATTGCACTAATTAATAATAAATATATATTACTTATTTACTTCGATCTCCGGAACCCCTTCCGGCACTCTCAGATCTCCATCGGGCATTTCTCACTTGTTCCGATATTCCTTCGGAATCCTCCGATCTCTGTTTGAATAATCCCGAAACGATTTCGGCTCTTTTTAATATTCTCTTCGGTACTAAGATCACTCTTGAACATCATCTACCCTTGAGTGTGACAACCTACAGTTCGGGAATACTCCAGACATGGCCGAGAAACCTCTCCGACCAATGACCAACATCGGGACCTGTACGCCCATGATGGCCCCTATGCATCCATCAATTATCTGCATCGCTTGAACCTTAAACGTGAATTCCCATGCCTCTTGTCTTATGATACTCTGTTAGTCCGAGACTTAGATCTTCCGTTATCTCATACCATGTCCAGTCCCATTGTCGACATAAAAATTCTACTCATTCCAGTGTCGTTTCATCTCCGTGACCTAGTCAAATGCTTGCAAACTAATTTATGCAACTCCACGAAGTGGGCACAGAAGTATATATCCTTCATTAGGATTCACAAGTTCCTCTCTTGATCCGTACACCTCTATGCACCCCTCCGGTTACCCAAAAGACACCTTTATAATCACCCTGTTATGACGTGACGTTTGATGCAATCAAATCAACCTCAGGGATAGTGATTAAATACCATCTCACGGTCAAAGTCTATGGTACTACGTTTTCATTATCATAACATTGAATTTAATGACTTGACCTCATCATGATAAAATATTATGGATGTAAGTCCATAACACCATTCACCAATGACATGACTCCATTGTCAATGATATAAATACTCATGATCAGGAAATCTTGATCATTTGTTGCCCAACAGACTAGTATAACTAGAGGCTACTAGGACATGGTTTATTTATACACCACACATGAATTAAAATTTTCCGTTTAAGACAGTTATCACATGGTATAAACATTATGAATAAATGAGTTATGAATAATAAAACTACTTTATCAAATGGGATCTAGGGAATAACTCCTTTAGTCTCCCACTTGCACTAGATTACAATTTAATCAAATTACACCGGATAATATTCTAACACCGATAGTATCTTGATGTTTCTCGTGATTCTCCCACATAAGACCTTTTATCAACGGATCTGCCAAATTCAGGTCCATGTGTATCTTGCAAATCTTTATGTCTCCTTTCTTCTAATAATCCCTTATCATATGGAAATGCTGAAGTATATGCTTGGCAGTGGAGTGAGACCTTGGTTCCTTCGCGTTAGCAATGGCATCTGTGTTGTTGCAATAGAGGTTCATAGGTTCTGGCGCGCATGGAAACACTCCAGGTTCTATGAGGAATTTCCTCATCAAGACAGCTTCATTCGATGCGTCATTACCAGCGATGTACTCTGACTCCTTTATAGACTGAGCCACCACGTCTTGCTTTCTGCATCTCCGACTTACAACACCACCATTCACCACAAACACATAACCCGTCTGCGACTTTGAGTCATCTGGATCTGAACTGAAGCTTGCATCAATGTAACCTATTACGCTAAGCTCTTCAGTACATCCTCCAAATGCAAGAAATAAATCCTTGGTTTGATTAAGATATTATTTTTACATTGGTTTGATTAAGATACTCAAGGATGTTTTTAACTGCTTTCCGGTGCGCCTCTCCAGGATCACTCTGGTACCTACTCGTCGAACTGACCGTATGAGATACATCCAGTCTAGTACATAACATGGCATACATGATAGAGCCCATGGCTTAAGCATAGGGGATGTCAGACATATTCTCTCTTTCCTTTGCCATTTTTTGGACATTGAGTTTTACTCAATGTCGTCCCTAATACCATGGGCAAGAACCCCTTCTTAGCCCCATCCATTTTGTATATCTTCACAATCTTATCAAGGTGTGTACTTTGACTCAACGCTACTAGGCTCCTGGACCTATCACGATAGATCTTAATGCCTAATACCTATGCAACTTCTCCTAAGTTTGTCATTGATTTTTTTTTAAATACTCCACATTTTTAGCAATTTCTCATCATTCACAATTAGTAATATGTCGTCCACAGATAATACTAGGAATGCAGATCCCACTCATTTTCTTATAAATGCAGGTCTCTTCTAAGAAATCCAAAAGCTTTGATAACCTCATCAAAGCAAAGATTCCAGCTCCGAGATGCTTGCTTCAGTCCGTAAAAGGAACACTGAAGTTTGTGTACTTTATCAGCATCCTCTGGATCGACAAAACCTTCTAGTTGTATCATATACAAATCTTCTTCAATGTTTCCATTTAGGAACGCCGTTTTGACATCCATCTTCCATATCTCATAATAGAAATATGCAGCAATTGCTAGTGAAATATGAATAGATTTAAGCATTGCTATGGGTGAAAAGGTTTTATCGTAGTCAATTCTCTCAATTTGTTGAAAACCCTTTGCGACAAGTAGAGCTTTATAGACGGTTACAATACCGTCAGCGGCAGTCTTTTTCTTAAAGATCCATTTATTCTCGACAGCCTTGCTGCCTTCGGGAATATCCACCAAATTACACACTTTGTTGCCATACATGGATTGGATTTCAGATTTCAAGGCTCCAACCCATTTCTCATACTCGGGTCCTTCCATTGCCGCTTTGTAGGTTGCAGCTTTGTCTAGGTCAGTCAACATGACCATGCCAACAACATCACCATACCAATCAGGTGTGGCACGTTGTTCCGTAGACCTGCGAGGTACGATAGCCATTTCGACATCTTCTCCGTTAGTGGAGGATGCTTCCGGAACAACTTCCGGTGCACCACCTTCAATTTCAAGTTTAGGGTCAACGATCTCGTCGAGATCTATCTTCCTTCCACATATTCCTTTAGCGAGAAACTCTTTCTCGAGGAAAGAACCGTTCTTAGCAATAAATATTTTCCCTTCGGTCTTATTGTAGAAGGTATATCCAATAGTATGCATTGTATATCCTACAAATGTGCATTTTTCCGCCTTTGGCTCAAGTTTGTCAGGCTGTAGATTCTTAACGTAAGCCTCACAGCCCCAAACTTCTAGAGAAGACAACTTTAGCTTCTTGCCATGCCATATATCATATGGTGTTGTCTCCACGGATTTGGATGGAGCCCTATTTAAAATAAATGCATATTTTTCTAACGCATAACCCTAAAATGATACAGGCAAGTTGGCGAGAGACATCATAGATCACACACTATTCAACAAAGTCTTGTTCTGTTGCTCCGAGAAACCATTGTGTTATGGTGTTCCAGCTGGCCTCAACTGTGGTACAATACCACAAGACTTCAAATGAGTGGCAAACTCAAAACTCAAATACTCACCACCTCGATCAGATCGAAGGTGTTCGATTTCCTTTTTCAGTTGATTTTCAACTTCACTCCGAACTCCTTGAATTTCACAAAATGTTTCATTCTTATCTTTCATCAAGTAAATATACCCATACCTACTTAAATCATCAGTGAAGGTAATAAAGTAACGATAACCATTGTGTGTCGAAATGCTCATTGGTCCACAAATATCGGTACGAGTGATTCCAAATAAGTCCGACGCCTGCTCCATAACACCGGAGAACGGGGTCCTAGTCAATTTGCTCACCAAACATGGTTTGCATGTGTCAAGAGAATAAAATTCTAATGACTCTAAAATCCTATTAGCATGGAGCTTCTTCATGCATTTTACGCAAATATGACCAAGATGACAATGCCATAGATTCACGGAATTATCATCTCTAAGTTCCAATCTCTTGGCATCTATGGATGTGCATACTACTATCGAGATTGAATAAGAATAAACCATTGCGCTCTAGTGCATGAACATAGAAAATATATTCATAGAAGTAGTATAACCATTTAATTATGATTTGAATGAATGACTGTCTCGTAACAAGAAATACCCACTGATAATACTCATACTCAACACATGCAAAAAATAACATTTATTCAGAATTAAAACTTATCCTGACGGTATATGTAGAGGGAGAGTGTCGACGGCCACCACTTCAACTTTGTTTCCGTTGCCGACGTGAATCGTCACCTCGTCCTTAGTCAGGCGGCATTCATTCCGCAAATCCTTCTAAGAGTTACATATGTGAGCAACAGAACCGGTATCAAATGCCCAAGTGTTACTCCGGGCACTAGTATGGTATACATCTATTACATGTATATCACATATACTTTTCTCTTTAGCGGCAAACTTGTCGGCCTTCTTGTCTGCTAGGTACTTGGTGAAGTTGCACTTCCAGTGACCATCGCCCTCAGTAGAAGCATACCACACCAGGCTTTGGCTTGAGGCCATACTTGGCAGCCTTAGTATTAGCAATAGTCTTGTCACCCTTCTTGGACCTCCAGTTCTTGCCCTTGCCCTTGGTACTTGATTTCTTAAAATCCACGGTCTTGTTGACCATCAACATCGTGTTCTCCTTCTTGCTCTCCATCTCAGCCGTTTTGAGCATCACAAACAACTCAGACAACTTTTTGGCCATCACGTGCATGTTGTAGTTCATGACAAACACTTTATAGCTGGGTGGCAATGATTGCAACACCGTGTTTATTGCTAGCTCATCTGGGATTTTGCAATCCAGGGCACTGAGGCGGGTGACGTGGCCAGACATTTTGACCACATGTTCACTAACACTGCTCTGCTATTCCATATTTGCTGAGAAGAAAGCCTCAGAGGCTTTATACCTTCAGCCTTGGCTTGCGGTTCAAAAACTTCCTTAAGATCAATAATTATCTCAAATGCACTCATAGTCTCAAAGTGTTTTTTAAAGGTAAGAATCCATGGCATAGAGCATACCACTCTGGACAAAAGAAGAGTCTTATAACTTATACTAATAGACCTTCTTCTCATCGTCACTAGCAGTGGCTGCAGGTGCGTCACCTATCGCGACCTCAAGAATGTAGGACATCATTTGGGGAGTGAGGAGAATCATCATGTTGCGGAATCAGGACATGAAGTTTGAACCATTGGTCTTAAACGTTTCTTTCTCAAGGAATGATCCTAGGTTGAAGGTGGGGCGAGACATCTATAATGGCATTTGAAAGATAAATAAGACTTGTGTCCATAATATTGGGTTCATGTTTTCAAATTAAAATATATGACACACATAAGCTCCCACTTAAACAAACATCCCTCATTTCTTTTTAGTGATCACACGACTCCCATCCACATACCTACCCCGTTCATCAAGGCCATTGGTATAACTTCAGAGGTAGACAAAACATGTCAGTTGTATCGTTCATGAAACTCGTGCTCTACCTTTTGGTCTTCTGTGTTCCGAGTCCATGTGTGTATATGCTAGGCTCGCCAACTTAATATTAGTGTATTTGGCTTTGCATACATGGCTTATACCCGACTTATGCGAACGTAGAAGGAAGAACCCGATCGTCACGGGCCAGTTCACAACGAAGAACTTTCTTGTCGGTGCCACACTAAGAGAAAACACTTACATTGGATGAAAAGAGGGATCATCATATATAGATACCACCAAATATATAGCGAGTATATACTACAACTGGTTGTACAATAGTACCCTACAACTTTCGGCCCCCTATATAGCGCGACCGAACGGTTCCGACCGAACTTCCCCGACACAACTCCCCTCCTTCCCACCTCCTACTTAACGACCCGAGTGAGCGAGCGCCGGCGGGAGCGCCGACGCGAGGGAGCAAGGGACGGAACACGACACCCGAGCCCACCCCTGAGGAGCGTCTTCACCGACGCAGGCCCAGTGAGGGAGCGCCGGCAGGATCGCCGGTGCGACGGAGCTGGGGTCTCCCACGACATCAAGCTCGACACAAGCACCTTCTATGGGGCGAGGGAGCGAGCGAGCGACGTTGGGACGCCGACGCGAGGGAGCTCGTCCCGCCGTGTCCTCGATTCATCATCGCGGTGGTAAGAAGCAGCGCTACTGCCATTAATTTCTTCTCCGACGGCGGTAACGATGTCTTCGCCTTCTTCTAACTTTCTGGCAAGCGTTCTTGCCTGAACAAATTGATCTCCGCCTTGTTTTAATTTTGTCTCCGCCTTCTTCTCCGAACAAATTGATCTCCGCATGCACAATAATGGATCGATCATCGTCTGTGAGATCCAAAGCTGATACGCTTAAATCTGGCAGGCGTTCTTCGCCAAGATTTCTGCAGAATTTGGAACTGACATCCAATTGTGATACATATCCAGTTGTTGAACTTCGGAAGCTTCCAAATTTGAACTTCGAGAGTGTGATGAAGGTAAAATTTCTCATCGCGCTCTCCTGCTGCAGGGACCAGCAGTTCATTGTAGCAAAAAAGAGCAGTTTAGGATAGTGTTAAACAGAAGGACATTTGTATGTAGAGTTTAGGTTGGGCTCCTAAAAACTATAATTTCATACAATGTTACAATTTTTAACTCCAAAAGTTCATAGTACTATGCCAAGAAGTTCATGAAAGTCTTTAGAGAAGTTCAAAGTTTGTCCTGATGCACAATACATTTTAATGCAGTGAAATAAGCTAAATAGTTGTGATTCATATTTTATTCATGCGTACTGTTAAAATCCTCCGTTCTCATATTGCGTGGGAAGTTCAGTGTCTTGTATCGGGAATTACGCGAACATTATGCAAAGAACTTCATGGTATGGTATGTAGATGAGCACGAAAATTTTAAATATAATGTAAGCATTGCTAGAAGTACAAGTGATTTGCTGTAGAAGTACAAAAAAGGCACAATATAATTTCAATTAAAAACACATTTTTTAAAACATATTATAAATTATCAATCTTGTATTGTAGGTTGTCACAAGGGGCAACCATGCAAAAAAAAATATACGAATGTCCTTGACCCAATACCCCTACAGTGTATAACACCATACATACCTGCCGGATATTTTGTTACAACATGCAGGTTGAAGTACGCCCAAGAATCACTTGGCATGGGGTCATCTTGTCCTGAAAGTAGTACTGTGGATGAATCGTCGGCATCAAAATGGATATTTTCTGGGCCTCCTATTTCTATACACATTCAACGTGTTGTGAGTGAAGTCTCTGGTTTGCAACCTCCCAAAATCGACCTTTTCCACAAAATACATTCGTAGCTCCGCCGCTGCCGCCAACAAGTTTCGAGGGACAGATCTCTGTTCTGGCACCCTGCCGGGACGGGGAAGTGCCCCCGGAACCATCTCCATCGACTCCACCGCCATCTCCATCGCTGTTGCTGTCTCCTATGATGAGGAGGGAGTAGTTCTCCCCCGAGGCTGAGGGCTTTACCGGTAGCTATATGGTTCATCTCTCTCTCCCATGGCGTGATCTATATGTGATCATGAGCTTTGTAATCTATTTGAATTCGTAGATGTTACTCTTCATCTTTTGCTACTCAAGTGCTTTATTAATGTGAACTTTGGAGTCACCTTGTCCTGCGGTGTGAAGGTGACAGTGTGCACATCGTGTGTGTGTCTCCTCTATGAATTGTGGTGTTTGTCTAGTACCATCCAGGGCGCTCATAGTGACAGCGTGGGGTTAACTCGACATGGGAATGCTTACTTTAAGGAATGCTTTTTGCAGCCCTACGCAATGATTAGTGTTCGTTATTTGTTATGAGATCTCCGTAAACACTTTGATCACGGTGTAAAGGTGACAGTGTGTGCACTGTGTGGTTTAGCATTATGTTTATATTTTGTGTTGGATAACCCAATGAAATTGTGGTGTTTGCGTGGAACCATCTGGTTCCCATGGTGATAGCATGGGGTTACTTGGTTGGGAAAGTTCATACTCTGAGGAGTGTTGTTAAAGCCCTACGCATGGATTGGTGTTGTTATTTGACCGGAGAGTGATTAAGAGTAGCATAGTGAAGACAAGATATCTAGTTATTCAATTATGTGATCATTGTTGAGAGTGTCCTCTAGTGAAAGTAGGATCCCTAGGCCTTATTTCCAAGCATTGAAACACCGTTTTCCGCCTGTTCTGCTACATGTTTGCTTGCTGCTATTTTTATTTCAGATTGCTATTATCACTTATTATCATTCATATTAATTGCATTTTACTCTCTCTTCGCCGAACTAGTGCACATATACAACTGACAATTGTATTCAGTGTGTTGGGGACACAAGAGACTTCTTGTATCTTAATTGCAGGGTTGCTTGAGAGGGATATCTTTGACCTATACCTCACTGAGTTCGATAAACCTTGGGTAATCTACTTAAGGGAAACTTGCTGCTGTTCTACAAACCTCTGCACTTGGAGGCCCAACACTGTTTAAAAGAATAGAAGCGTGCGTAAACATCATTAAGCAAGACAACTTTAATTTGAGAGCGCAAAATCACCTTATGCAAAACTCTAGAGCTATTGATAATTTGCATGGTATTATTGAAAGAACCTCTAATGATGTTAAAATGCTTGTTAAACATTTTCAAATGGTTCAAACTCAAATTGATCAACTTACTAAAGTGCAAAAAGACATGCTAGCTAATGCTTCTAGAGATAAACATGTTTGTGAAATAATTACTAGAAGTGGTGTTTCTACTCAGGACCCCTTGTATCCAGAAGGACATCCTTAAAGAATTGAACAAGATTCTCAGCAACCTAGAAACAATAGTTCTCCTTCTAAGACAAAGAAGAAGCGACATAAAAATGTTGTAGAATCTCCTGAATTTGCTAAAGATCCTAATAGTACAGCTATTTCTGATGGTGAAACTTAAAGTGGTAATGACAAAGTGATGCTTCTGATAAAGAAGAAACTGTAGCTGAACCTGAAAAGCAAACTAAAACTGCAAAGTATACTAAGGAGGATTTCATTGCTAATAAACATGGTAATGAAAGAGAGCCTTGGGTACAAAAAGCAATGCCTTTACCTAATAAGAAACACAAATCAAAGGAAGAAGAACATTATAACAAGTTTTGTGAATGGATGAAACCTATGTTTTTGCAAATACCTTTGACTAATGCTATTAAATTTCCTCCTTATTCTAAATATATGAAAGATATTGCCTCCAACAAAAGGAGAATTCCTAATGAGGAAATTTCCACTATGCTTGCTAATTACTCTTTCAATGGCAATGTTCCAAAGAAGCTTGGAGATCCCGGTATTCCTAGTATCCCTTGTTCTATTAAAAATAATTATGTTAGAACTGCTTTATGTGACTTGGGAGCTGGAGTTAGTGTTATGCCTTTCTCTCTTTATAAGAGACTCTCTCTTGAAAAATTGATACATACTGATATATCTTTGCAAATGGCTGATAAATCTACTGCTATTCCTGTTGGTATATGTGAGAATGTTCCTATTCAAGTTGCTACTAATTGTTTGATATTAACTGACTTTGTTGTGTTGGAAATGCCTGCAGATGATAATATGTATATTATTCTTGGGAGACCTTTTCTTAATACTGCAGGGGCTGTTATTGATTACCATCAAGGAAAAGTAAATTTTAATGTTAATGATAAAAAGCATACTGTTTATTTTCCCAAGAAGATTGATAGAAGATATGGTTTAAATTCAATTGAAAATATTGAGACCATCAAGATTGGAGAATTTTATTGTCCCATTCTAGTACCACCAAAAGGATATGAAATTATTATGATTGGGACTATGTCTATCAAGGTTGAGGTAACATAATTATTTAGTTATTAGCAAAGTTTTGCTTCATATGAAAATTGTTCCGGTAACAAGACTTGATCACCCTTGTTAACAAAATGATTTTGAATGAAGAGGACAATGTTTTCACTATATTTTCACCTTTCCCATTATGTTTTCACCATGTTTACTTCTGTTATCACCATGCTACTTTAGTATAACCTTGTTTTTCCATCATCCATATTCATGTTTTTCCTGATGTTTTCACCCTGATTACTGTGGTTATGCATGTTTTCACCACCCATACTTTTGTTTTCACCATTACCACCTTTGTTTTCTTTAGATATTTTCCACTGGAGTGTCATAGAACCTCTATAGTTCTGGTTTTTTGTTTTTTCCACCTTTCCCTTTTGTTTTTCTGGTTTTTATTAATTATTAAAATTCTAGAAATACCTCAAAAATAAAGTTTCTCAAAAAGTTCCAAAAAATTATAATAATTTTTTACGTAAAAAATGAGGCAGAAAGCCACCTGGGAGACCCCGAGGGACCCACCAGTCAGGCACACCATGGGGTGGCGCGACCTGCCCCTGGTGGCGCCAGCACATGGTGTGGGGCCTCCTGGCCTTCCACTTACTCTCTCAACTGCCAAAGTCCTCTCTCTCACCTCCCAAACTAAAAACATTTCCTGGAACACATGTTCTTGTTGTTCTTCTTCTAGATTTTTTTATCGCCTTCTTCAGCCCATCATCTGTGCTGAAATTTGGTGTGTTTGATCTCTGGTATGTGACTCCTCCAATGATCCAAGTAGAACTTTATTTAGTGCAATATTTCTTGAGTATTTTGGTACTGTAGGTGACAACTTATGTGAGTTTGCATGCTTCATTTGAGTAGAAATAATTTAGTTTTGATGCATGTTTAGCTCTCCTTTAAGTCTCTATAGTAGTTTCCACCCTTATAGTTGCTCGAAATCAATTTTTGTGATGACTGTTGAAAAATTTCAGAGATGGAGAACAATGTACATCAACTAAACCAACATGAGTTGGAGTTGCATGAGGTCATGCTCGTGCACCGTGAAGAAAGAGTGTTCCCATCGATCTATCCATGCCAGGAATTTATGCGGATTACGGGAATTCTGCAGGATTTCAATACCCTTGTGCATAATGCAGGCTTGGACCGTTTCATTGAGCATATCCAACATGTGAAACTAACTATGTTTGTGGTGCAGGATTTTTACTTTAGATGGTCCTCAACTAACCCTATGGTGCATTATAAAATTTACAATAAAGCTGCAGACTTTCCTTCCAGTGATTTTTGTGCAGCTATCAAGCAAAATGAGTGGGGCTCTTGTGAGAACATAAGAGGGCAGCCTAAACCACTGCTGGAATTATACGAGGATATTTGCCAAGGCAGAAGCTGCACATGGGAAAGTGGTAAAATACGAGAAATCCAACTCCCTAGGATTCGATATTTTGCTTATTTCATTTCTAAATGTGTGTTAGCAAGAAAAACTGCCAACAAGCTATCTATTTATGATTTGGCGTTTATTTCAGCTTCCTTAAGACGAGACATGTCTTATAACTATGGTGCTTTAATTGCTTATCGTCTCTCGCTTAACCGTGAGAAGGGTGGAATTTGTGGAGGTCTTATTGCCTCACGCTTGCTAGGTTTGCATGGTTTGGAGCCACACCCTCTAGACCTGCAGTTTCCTTTAGAGAGGCTAGACCTTGTTTCCATGGTTCAACATAAGTTTCTTTCTACCCATTCTCACTTGCACAATTTATCTTTTGAAATAACTTTCTCCAAACAATCCAGGTGGAGGGTGACTAAAACTTTAGGAAAGTACTTTTTCCTGCACCTCTTTTGTTTAATCTTAATGACATGCAAGGATGGATGCTTTCTCAGAGTGAGATGGAAATATACATTGAGCACCACCCCCAGCAAGGGGAGGATGACGTAGTGGGGGACGATGGTGATTTCGTCCAGCCCTCCGATGCCACGGGGATCCCGTACCAGCACCCCGGTTATGACTATGTGCCCGCTGCTTCATCTTCCTCTTGGGCGCCCCGAGTACGACCATGCGAGGGACGACCCACCATAGTGGGGATATTTCCATTTTACGTGATTGATCTCCACTTAGGCCAAAAGCCTAAGATGGGGGGGGGAGGTATACCGACATCACACTCATTTATATATCATGTTCGGTCGGTTCTTTGTATATCCATGTTGTCGTTTCTTTCATTTGCTTTCATTTTCTTTCGCTCCTTTCGTTTCTCTTTGTTTTATCATTTGTTCTTGTTTTCCAAAACACAAAAATACCAAAAATATTTCGGTTGTTTCTCTTTGTTTGCTTCTTTAGTTTCTTTTTTTGGTTTTCTCTCTTTTCTTGTTTCGGTTTAGTATTCAAAAATTCAAAAATATTTTGCTTTGTTTGCTTGCTCTTTCTGTTCTTGTTTTAATTCGAAAACCCAAAAATATTTGTTGTTCTTCTCTGGTTTTGTAACGTTTGTTGAAGATTTCACCGGACTTCCGTGTCTCCATTGGAGCTTCATTATCATTCTATATTATTCAATTCACAAGTGAAGAGCAGTAATGACGATTTACGACATTCCGAGTTGTGGTGAGAGGCTGGTATGAACTCTATTTGTTTTATTTTTGTACATATACTCATAGTGTAAACATGCTTAGTACGTTCATGTAAGGTGTATGTTATTTAATTGATGCTTGGTAGTTCGTTCTCTCACGTTTTAGTTCCAACTTATTAATATAAGATAGCATGACGTATGAATGTTTGCTTGCATTGTTTTATTTATAGAATGGTATGACATTGTGGTATCTCCCTCTGATTGTTTCGCTTGAATTGACTTGGCACATGCTCGCGCATGCTATGTCTGGAAACAAAAAGTCACTTAAGTCTCGATGATTTATTTTGCCTCAGAGTATTTGTATCATTTGTATGCCCCTGTTAATTTCGTTTTGTCGCAAGCATGATTATGACAGGTGTTGCTCTCTTGATTGTCGCTCCCCGTCTATTGCTAGCCTTCACATGTACTGAGTATGAGCTCTACGCGTGCATCCAACTCCCAAAAACCAAAGTTTTCCAAATGTGTCCATCATACCTACCTATATATGTGGTATTTAGCCGCAACTCGAAGTAAATTTCTCGTGTGCTACCTTTAAAACCATCTAAATATTATTCCTGTTTTAGCTCATGAGGACGTAAAATAGAGAATCTTTATATCACTTGTTGATTGGATTTCACACCGTGGACTAGTGGCTTCATCCTCTTATCCAATAATAGAAGAGCCGGCAGCGGGGTTCCCAGCCCCAAATTAATACAACAAATTCTCTTCACTATTTTTGCCCCTGATTTATCAGTCAAAGCATAATTGTGTAAACAAAAGAGAAAGAGGGATGAACTTCTACCCAGATGCGTCCTTCTATGGGAGCCGCTCTTGTGAAGTCTAGTTGGCTTATTACGTACTGTATTGTCTGTTTACTATTCGTTGACATAAGCATACACCTCTCTTAGAAATGTTTTCAATACCTCTGTTTAATAAAATAAAAAGCTCTAGCACATGAGTTAATCCAACCTTCCCTCTGCGAAGGGCCTTTCTTTTATTTTTATGTTGAGTCTTCACCTTCTCGCTTTATGCACCTTCTTGAGAGCATGGCTGTTATTCTTAGTGTAATGTGCTTGTCCAAAACACGGTTGATAGTGGTATAACTTTGATGCCTGTATCTTTGATATCTTTATTTCTAGTCTTCATTTGAACTTCAGAGGTGTCCTGGCATTTATGTTTTGCTCCACTATTAAGGGCAAGCGAGTACACTTTATCATACGTTATTATGAGCATTGCAATCTTGCAGATTGATATACGTTATGTTGTCTATTATTAGTTTGTTGGCATCTCTTCATGGCTTGCATAACTGCTGGGTGACTTTTATTTTCCATACATCTTATTATGAATTGGCTCAGCACTTGATCATGTAGTGAGTATATTTACATCATATGAAACAAATGTGTTTGTAAAAGTCCTTTATCACACTCAGTTTTCACTGAATTGCTTGAGGACAAGCAATAAGCTAAGCTTGGGGGGGGGGGGGGGGGGTTTGATACGTCCAAAACGTATCTCCTTTTCCGAAAACTTTTCTTATTGTTTTATTCTAAAGTTGTGAGTTTTGGATACCACTAACACGGACTAACGCTGTTTTCAGCAGAATTACCTTGGTGTCTCGTTTTTTTGCAGAAAAATCAACTTTCGAGAAAATGCCCAAAAAAGATCCCATTGGTCCTAAAACACCAGAAGACCCCGGGAGCCAGGAGGGGGCCAGGAGAGGGGCCAGGAGGGGGCCACACCACTCCCTGGCGCCCCCCTTGGCTGCGCCGCTAGGTGGTGTGGGCCACTCCATCACCCCCTCGGACTCCCCTTTCGACTACATATGCCCCGTAAATATAAAACGCGAGGGGGTTCGTCATATTCCACAGAAACACAACAGAGCGCCGCTGCCACCCCGAAACTCGATTCGGGGATCAGAAGTTCCTGTTCTGGCGCCCTGCTGGGACGGGGATTCGAAGGAGTTCATCGCCATTGACACTGCCACCTCTTCTCCATCAACCATCCATGATTCCCCCGTCCATGTGTGAGTAAACACCGCTGTAGGCTGAGATGGATGGAAGGGATTGGATGAGATCGATCATGTAATAATGCCATATTGTTAGGGCATAGTGCCTAGTATCCATTGTTAGTGTTTTCTACCGTTGTTGCAAATTGTTATGCTTAATGCTTGTCACTAGGGACCGAGTGCCATGATCTCAGATCTGAACATGTTATTGTTTCATGAGTAAAATTATGTTTCTTGATCATATCTACAAGTTGTTTACACATGTCATTATCCGGAACCCGAGGCCCCAAAGTGACAGAAATTGGGACAACCGGAGGGGATGGTTGTGATGTGAGGATCACGTGTGTTCACGGAGTGCTAATGCTTTGCTCCGGTGCTTTATTAAAAGGATCACCTTAATTACCAGTAGTTTCCCTAGAGGCCCCGCTGCCACGGGTTGGTAGGACAAAAGATGTTGTGCAAGTTTCTCATTGCGAGCACGTATGACTATATTGTAACACATGCCTATGGTTTGCCTAAATGTTTGATGCTTTATTATTATTATTATCTGCAATGCCCGCGTTAGATTATTACATGACCTATGTTGTCCACGCAACGCCCGTCCATCCATTCCCTCTATGCCTACAGTAATTCCCATCCTGTTGTTTTCCGCGATTGGTACTGCTATTATTTTATTTCTACTGCTGCTATAAAATTGTTACCACTGATAAATTGTTGCGAGCAAGTCTACTTTTAGGTGCAGGTGAATTGACAACTCAGTTGTTAAGGCATATAAATATTCTTTGGCTCCCCTTGTGTCGAATCAATAAATTTGGGTTTTACTCCCGTCGAAGACTGTTACGATCCCCTATACTTGTGGGTCATCAACATCTCAGGGAAACTCATAACATCATCTTCAGCAGGATTTTTGCCTTTGCCACTACCAGAGCCAGTGATATTTGCAGTAGCAGGTGAAGGGGGGTGATTCATAGGCCCTGAAGCAGGGTTAGACTCCATAGCTTGAGAAGAGGACGAAACTAAAGCACTGCCTCTAGGACCATCACCAAGACCATTTGCATTCCCAGACCCACCATCGTCATCAATGTAGATGGATAACAAGTACATAGCTTGATCTATCTCTACAACCCTTTGATATAGGAGCTTTATCTTGTCCTTGACATCAACTAGCAGTCTAACATATGAGTAGAAGGACTTGAAGAGGACAAACCAATTAACATCCATAAGGACACCCAGGATGGATGCCACCTGACCAAAAATCTTCCAGGCACACCATTTAGGAGGAATGCCTTTGACCACCACCCAAAGCTCATCCAGGGTACCATAAGTGGGAACATCACCATCCCAGGATGTAATCTTAACAATAAGCCCATCGTTTTCGAAATCAAAAGCACGGAACTCACTTAGAGCACTTTCCTTCTTCTAGGGAGGAAACCTAACTAGGAAGGAATTGGGAGAAAGTTCCCTCATCTAACATGGCCACCTTTTATATTTACAGAAGATGGAAGAGGGGTTAGCTTCAGGTTCTGACAGAGACACCTCCCCTTTCTTAACTGAAATCAGACCGCAATTGGTGAAATTGAGCCACCTAGTTTCTTTAGCGGCAGGGACATGAAGATGATAGAAGTCGGGCCCAGAGTTACCGCTACCAAAATACTCCGCAGTTGGATGATCTTTATACCACTCTGGGCAAAAATGGACTGGGTGCCCAAACCCATTGCAAATGAAACACAATTTCTGCTTCACACAATTTCCCACAAAATAACCAAGATCAGCGCAGTTGAAGTAGATGAATTTGCTATACCTAGGATCAAGCACCTGTTCTACAGGGGTCCGAACCTCAGAGCTAGCCTACTGAGAGGAACCGTAGCGGCAGAAGAAGGATTAATCTGTTGTTGTCCGGATTGCTAACCACTAGAGAGTTGCGAGCCACTAGACTGACCACTAGGTTTGCGGGAGGGGAAATTGGAGCAACTCTGCCGGGGGAGACGCCGGTACCTATGATTCTGATGCTGCTTCCCTTGAATCGGGGGCTTTGCAAGAGGAGGCGTAGGAGCCATAGAAGGAGTAGCGGCAGGGGCCGCCATAGATGAAGCACCTCGCCCCCGCCCCTTCGGAAGGACCAATGCAAACGAGGGGGGACCTGAGCTTGACGGAGCAGGCCGAAACAGAGGAGGCTTATGGTGGAGGAGGGTGGATCGATCTACAAGGAAGCAGTCGCCAATGGCGATGTCAGCGTTGTCGATCTCCTTCTGGATCCAAACGAGGATGCTGCAAGGATAAGACCGACACAGCGATGGAGAAGATGAAAATGCCCACAACTGTCCAAAATGCTCCTCCACTGCGTCATCCTCTACCTCCCGACTCGCTGACGAGTGGGACCGCACACGAGCGGAGTCCAGGGCCACCGCTGTTTGAATAAGATGCACGCCCGCCCGTGAGGGTGAGGAACGCCACGCATCCACCGGGCCATGGCAGGGCCGGAGCAATCGGCCGAGGCCGCAAGTTGATTTGAATCCCTCCCACAGCAACTGAACCACCGCATCATGGCGAGCTCCTCAGCGAAGCGAATGAAGGGAAGGGAAGACTGAGACCACGTAGGAGGTCGTCGCGTTCGCCGGAAGTAGCGCAGGGGATGACCGACCACTCGCGATGCAAATCAATGCCTCACAGAATCGATCAGGATAATTTCCGGCCGAGTTCGTCGACGCACATGAGGAAACCTCCAAATCCTTAAGGAAATCCCCGCAGACCCTTCTCACCCGCGTTCGCCGCGGCGAGGCGGGGGCGGCTGGGCTGGATCACGGGAGGTTGGAGAGGGAGGGGAGGGGGAAGGAAACAAGGACGCCATCATTCGATCACCGCATCTCCGATTGAAAAATTGGACTGCCCGAAAAAGGGAAACACTCGTCTTCCTGTCTTTTGTTTATTTCTCTACGCGTATTTCGAATGCGGTTCTGAAAAATTAATTTTGGATGCCGATACAGAGCTTGATCCTGTCAGGAGAAGGCTGAAAATTAGAGAGATTCACTAGTAGAAAAAAGGCCTTCGGTACACCAGCATCAGTCCCCAAACGTCGCGCACCGTGACTAATGAGTCTTTAGTCCCGGGTCGGGAGGAGACCCGCGACAGAAGGTCATACGTCGCGGGTTGGGAAGCGCGTTGCGGCGCGTGGAGGGAATTAATTCCGGTTGACCTGGCCGCCCGGGACTATTTGTCCTTTATTCCCCGTTCCCGTGGCCAACCGGGACTATTGGTCCTTTATTCCCCGTTCCCGTGGCCAACCGGGACTAAAGATCAAACTTCTCGCCTCCCCCGCGGCGGTTTTTATTTCGCGAGCGAGGCAGAAGGGCGCCATTCCACTCGCTCTCTGTTTCTTCCTCTCGCTCTCTGTACTGTACTCTCTTCTTCCTCCTCATCTCTTCTCGATCCACCAAGCACACACACGCAATGGCTGAAGTTTGGCAGCAATACGAAGGTCCCACACCATGCGGCAAGGTTCTGGACGTGCTCTACACCAACAGTTCCGAGAGGCTGCCCTTGGCTCTTGGTTATTTGACCGAGCTCTATCTTGCATCTCCCGATGAACACCGGTTCTTTGGGCTCGATCTGGAGTACACGGCGAATCAGAGGGATGTTGCCGTCATCCAGATTGCGTTCAAGCAGTCCGTGTTGATCTTCCAATGGTCAAGGTAAAGCACACGTACAATCTTGCATAATTCGATTTTTTTGTTGCATGTGAAGAATACATGTGTTGCAACATATCTAACACATATCCTATTTTTGTTGTTGCAGTAGTTCAAAGCATTGTCCGGCCCTTGTTGATTTTCTTGTCAACATGGGGTTTGACTTTTGCAGCGTTGACATCACGCAAGACCGTGTGAAGTTGATGCGCATTGGTATTATGATACCTGAAGATCACTACATTGATCTTCATAATCTTATCCAGTTGAACGGGCCAAAGACCGGGATGCCTGTCATGGCAACTACCTTCATCCACCAGGGCTACGACAGGATGAAGACTGATTTCCCCTCGAAGAATCACCGTTATTGGGAGAAGACCCCACTGGACTTGACGAACGTCAAGTATGCCGCCATAGATGCATATGTCTCGTACGAGTTGTTCCGCATCTACTCGGCGGAGCCATAGATATGTATATATGCGTTCGATATATGTGCGCGCATGTAATGGGTATCTTAGTATATATATGTAATGGATATCTTTTGTGAGAGTTATGTTTGTGTTATATGATCGACTCTATATATGTTATGAATGTGATCGACTCTATGTTTGTGTTATGTGTGATCGACTCTATGTTTGTGTTATGTCTGATCGACTCTATGCATGTAATGAATACTATTTGTATTATTGTTCTTCATTTTTGATATATTTTTTCATTTTAAGATTTTAAAATGAATTAGTATTATTTTTCTTCATTTTTTGATATATTATTTGTATTTTTAAGATTTTAAAATGAATTAGTATTATTGTTCTTCATTTTTTGATATATTATTTTCATTTTTAAGATTTTAAAATGAATTAGTATTATTGTTATTATTTGTATTTTTAAGATTTTAAAATGAATTAGTATTATTGTTCTTCATTTTTGATATATTATTTGTATTTTAAGATTTTAAAATGAATTAGTATTATTGTTCTTCATTTTTGATATATTATTTGTATTTTTTAGATTTTAAAATGAATTAGTTATATTTTTCTTAATTTTTTGATATATTATTTGTATTTATTCAAAATTATTAATTACATCATTACTTTTGTTTATTAAAAGATTTATTTGAAATTCAAACAATAAAGAAATGTGGCATCGACCAACATGTTAATAAGATTGATATGATACTACTATCACATACATGCGTGAGAAACACTTGGATTCGGGACGGGATGGAACTCGGAAGTTAAGCGTGCTAGTGCTAGAGTAGTGGGAGGATGGGTGACCGAGCGGGAAGTTTGACCATGAGTAAGTAATTTGACTAGAGATAATCTTAGTTAGACCAAATGAATTAAAGGGAGTGAAAAAAAGGGAGTGAAAAAAGGTGAGAAAAATAATTAGAAACCAAATGAATTAAAAAAATTACGAAATAAATCTAGTCCCGGTTCATGTGGCCAACCGGGACTAAATGTCCTCCGCCATCCGCCCACGTGGACGGGACTTTAGTCCCAGTCCGTAAGTGGCGGGACTATAGGCGGGGGCCTTTAGTCGCGCGTAGCTAGTCCCGGTTGCCCGGACGGGATTAATGGGCCTGGTGAATCGGGACTGTAGCCCTTTTTTCTACTAGTGATTGTAAACACAATCCTATGAACACCGGCAAATTAATTTTGAAATTTTAAGAAACTTATGACTTTAAATTTTAAGGTTAGAATGATGATATCATTTATATGTTGGTATCATCGCCCCGTGTCCTGCATTTGCCCCCCCACAGTCGTAAATCCGGTCCCCAGGCCTAGTTATTGTGCCGTTCCTATCGGTTTTGGCAGAATGGCAGGAGCCGAATCGGCCGCTGCATACCACACCGCCGGTCGGACTAGCGGGTCCCAATCCACAGCGACAGATCATTACTATGACCTATCGCGCTCGTCCCCGCTCGGCAACAGGAAAGATCCCCTGGTTTAACTGTACAAATTTAATAAAACGGAGTAGTAGTACTAGTTTAAAAATGGAGGGGAGAAAAGCAGCGTCGAGGAGAGAGAGAGAGCGCGAGAGGGGGAAAGCGAAAGGAGCAGCCCAAGACAGGCAGACGCAGGGTACCGTACGTGCATGCTTAGTTGGGCAGTAGCCAAGGTACAGTCATCCACCGATAGCATGCCATAGCATAGCATAAAGGGAAGGCAAGGTAGCAAGCAAACTCCTCCTCGTCCCGCTAGTGCTATCTGAGTAGGAAGAAGAGAGAGGAAAGAAGAGAGAGAGAGAGAGAGAGAGGCTAGCTAGGTCAGGGAGGAAGGAAGGATGGGTCGTGGTAAGGTGGAGCTGAAGCGGATCGACAACAAGATCAGCCGGCAGGTGACCTTCGCCAAGCGCCGGAACGGGCTGCTCAAGAAGGCCTACGAGCTGTCGGTGCTCTGCGACGCCGAGGTCGCCCTCATCATCTTCTCCACCCGGGGCCGCCTCTTCGAGTTCTCCACCTCCTCATGGTATAAACGTCTACCCACCGCCCTGTAAATTAGTTTCCGCCCACATATGTGTAGGGTCACTGCACAATATATATTTGCCCTAGAAGAAATAGGCTGGGGAAAGTCAAGTCCAGTTAATTGCAAGTTCCTTTTTTTGTCACTTGTGTGTTTTCCGGTGCCGATTTATGCTGGGGCTTCTTTTTCTTCTTTGGGGATTTTTTTCCTTTCTGGAAGATTTGATTTCTTGGACATGTGGTGTTGCAATCGCATGCATCTGCAGGCTAGCTACAATCTAGATGTTAGCTCCTCTTTCCCTTTTTTCTGTTTTGGGGAAAGATTTGTTGGATCTTCCCATCATCTGTGCATTTTGCCTTTCCTCTTTGGGTGTTTATGTGAGCTCCAACCGCTATAAGATGAGGGGCAGTTGGTAAAAAAAAAATAGATTGGGGGCGATGAGGCAGTTGAGGCTAGCTAGCTACTATCTAGCAGTACTATACTTTGGTCTTCTCCCTGTGATGTTTACAGCACGTAGATAGATCAAATCAATATGAACTCTCTGCTAAGTAATGTCCAAGCAGCTTTTTTGAGAGTTTGGATCTGCACAAATACCACCGAAGGAAGAGAGATCCGCACAAACACAAACATTTTTTCCTCTCTCTTGTTGGGGAAATTAACGAGCAAGTAATTTAGGAGTTTACCTTTTTCTGATGGAAGCAAAAACTTAGGAGTAATTATTTTCTGCTAAGCAAAATCTTGGCAAGCACTAACCTGTCTCCTTTTCACATGTGTATATAATTATATATATGCATTATTACTGTTTCATTGGAGATCTGTCTGCCTGTCTTAAGTTCTTGCACAATGCGGGTGTGCTGTTTCCCTAGATTCTACTGTTTCATTCCACCGGGAACTAGCCATTCTCCACTCCTTCAGATCCCAATTCTACTGTTCCATTGAGATCGAGGCCTCCCTCTCTCTCTCTCTCTCTGTACGTCTTGTCCGGAGCTAGTACCTGGAGAGAAAAGTAATGGAGAAAATGAATGTTGTGTTGTTCTTGGCATGTGAATGCACCGATGCCGTAGACGTTTGACAGACAGGGCTCAGGCACTTGTAGCCACGCTAGAGTAGCATCGTCCACCGCCGAATTTAAAGGCAACTGCAGCAAGCAAACGTGAAATCATGCGTACTGGGACTTGGAGAGATGCGTGTCGTTTGTTACTTATTACTACTGCTAGTACCGTTATTGTCCTCTGGCCGGGAAGCTGGGCTTTAAAGTGCTTCGCGCGTGCGTCACTATGCCATAATCGTATGCGCAAGAGAACGGACATGGAGTTTTGTCAGTCAGAGAGGAGGACTGGAATTCACCAGACTGGAGATGCGCCTCTGGATGACATGCATGCATGGAAGCTGGAGTGGATAAGGCTGATGACCAATTCGAAACGCTACCATTTTGCAAAGCTTCCTGTTTTTAAACATGGTTCCAGCTTTCCGACTACTCAATCCAGTCTTTAAAAGGACGATGTTTTAGTCAAAATTTTGAAAATTTGGCCACCATTATTCTTAGAATTTTCATGTGTGATGTTTATATGCATTGCTTAGGCTGTTTTCTAAATACTGCTCCCTCCGTCCCATATTAGTTGTTGTTAAAACGGATATATCTAGTACTAAAATATGTCTATTGAATTGATGTACTAGCCACATAGGCCAAAAGTCCGAACTGATGGAAACGATTATGCAATACTTATATTTCCACACTCCTCGTCACGACAACTAATACGGGACGGAGGGTTTTCATACCATGGTAATTTTATTACTTGATAGTTCAAATATAAATTGCCAGAGTGTAATTTTTGAGACACCCAAGACCAAAATATGAAAACATGCATATGTTTGTGTGTGTGTGTGTGTGTGTTTTGTCTAGTGGGTCGAAAGTAATAAAATTACCATAGGGCCTCTTTGGTATAGCTACTACACAAAGGAAAAGAAGAAATGCAGGACTTTGATGCCAAGATTTTCACAAGCAAAAAATGATAATTTTCTAACTCTATAAATAATTCATCTGAACTTTGCAAGATAAATTTACAAAATAATGTGTGCAATTCGGCAGGCGCGTGTGTAGAAAGACGAATATAATTTCCCTCGACAGTCAAGCTTCGTGCACTAGCGAACTATTCAAAAAGTTCGAACTGATGGAAAAGGCTAGTGCTGTAACGCCCCCTCTAACTGTGACTCGGAGAGGCCAACACGTTCAACCGGAAGAGAGCGACGACGACGACGCTCCAGTCTGTATACGCCTCGGCCAATACATTGACTCAGATGTATGATTCAAGAGGCCTATACGTGGACTCCAAAGTCTCAAGAGACGTATACGTGGACACAAAAGGGATTACAATTTTTTTTAAATAAAGTGCGAAAGACAAGACTCGAACTCGAGATCTGGGCTAGCCAAGTATCCCAAAAGACCGAACTGATGGAAAGGACTAGTGCAATTTACATATACCGTAATAACTCCTCTCACGTGTCACACGTAAAGTCAACACGTGCAACCGGAAGAGAGCAACGGCGCGCAAAGTCTCGGAGGTATGGCTTAGGAGGCCTATACCTGGACACAAAGGGGGCTACGAGCAAGTTTTTAATAAATGCGAAACCAGAACTCGAAATCGGATCTTGGGCTCCGCTACCATCTCAAGTTTCATGCACTAGCCAACGCAAGCAAAATTCCGAACTTCTCTCGTCACATGTGAGAGGGGGTGTTACAATATACGTGGATTATACTATCCCTTTCCATCAGTTCGGACTTTTGGGATAGTTGGCTAGTGCATAAAGCTTGACACTAACTAGCCTCTTGCTAGAAATCTAATGAAATTGTGGTGTAGGAATGGATATCATAAAATCAACGTATTTTTTTTGAAAAATTTCAAACAAAATGAAGTCTTTTGCACAATGCATATTGATGTTAACTATTTGGGTGTAAAATTTCATGTGGAAATATATTTTTGGCCTACATAAAAAGACAAATATGTGGATCTTTAGAGAATGCAGCTTCTACTACTATAGATCCACATATTTGGCTTTTTTTTCGTGCACGCACAAATGAAAGTATTCATAAATGATATTTGCAGGTGAATAAATTACATCTTGTATGTGGGGATTATTTATTAATATTGTCTGAAACTTCAAAACTATAATTTTTCATTTTACTTTAAAAAAAACGTGACCAAAGGGGGAATGATCCTTCCCTTGATTCCACATTTTTAGGTAGATGAGACATCCGGTTTATTCGAGTATTCCTCAGCCGATACTCGAACCCGGGCGGGCTAGCGCGTGCTCGCTGCCTCTTGCCACTGAGCTAGCACTCAGTTCTCACTTTTAAAATTTTCATGGCCAAATAGACCCGAGAGGCAAATGTAGACGCCATATGTATCATTATTGGTCTATTACCCATACCAAAGAGTTGTAGTCGCTTAGGTCTAGAAGTGTAGAGGTGTACAACTACCTTACTGAACCTATAATTGCATACTTCTAGAAGTATAGAAGTGTACAACTACCTAACAGAACATGCATTAAATTGCACAGTTTTTAGTTAGATTTTTTCCATATTTTGTTTTCTTGGTAAAATTCATGTGATATAATCATTTGTTGTTTTTGTGTCAACAGCATGTATAAGACGCTGGAGCGGTACCGCAACTGCAACTACAACTCTGAAGCAATAGCAACTCCAGAGACTGAATTAGTAACGCCTTCTCAACACTACATTTTTATATGCATTCCATGTGTAAACAATATGAAATCTTTGCAGATTTATAAAAGAAAATATTTTTTTAGAAGAACCTTAGTGTTTATGGAAATATATTAAGGGATTTGACGTCCAGGTACATTTTACGAATTGGTAGGGATTTGATATACTTTCAGTCCATGGTCATATTTATGATGGAAATCTGGTTAATGAAGTAGCTTTTATTTAATCTCAAGGGTCATGGGGAATCAACATGAAGAGAAAAACATGTTTGTTTTTTTAAAATAGGATCTGTGGATGTAAAATATTTATAAAATGTACAAGGGTGGCTACACCTACTGCTTCCGAGTACCAGACAATAATCGATAAAATCAAATGACTTTTCTGAACATTTGTGCACATATATAGCTCTCACATGATAGATAAGAAATGCTCTCTTTCTAGTATTCCAAAATATCAGATATGTTAAATAAGTCAATGTTACAAACTTACAAATAGTCCCTAATTTTGAAGTGCTGTAAACAAAATACGATGTGTGCTAATGTATGCAGCGTCAATCATATTATATATCAGACTCAAAACATATAAATATTATCTTACTATAGTATGACATGCTGTAAAAAAATTACTATAGTATGGCATGAGCTCTTATTTCCAGTATTATCTACTATCTACTAGCAAGTTATAATACTGTTGTAAACACTGAACATATACTGTTTGTGGATAATGTCGATCTTTCATGATTTCACTCGGTTAATCAGTGGACTGTTAATATTTTCTTATTCAAACTAGAGCAATTACCAAGAGTATTTAAAGCTGAAGACAAGAGTTGAGTTCCTACAGACAACTCAGAGGTATGTAGTCTCTAGCCAACTAAAAAAATAATTGTTAGGTATATCATACAGTTAATTAATTACCAGGAGTGCCTAATTGGCCGCAACAGAAACCTTCTTGGTGAGGACTTGGGCCCACTTAGCATGAAGGAGCTTGAGCAACTTGAGAACCAAATTGACATATCTTTAAAAAATATCAGGTCGACAAAGGTACGATGTAGCCAAGTATATTGACCACATTTTCTTGTATAAAATTTTATGTCTGTCACAATTAGAAAGGCTTCGAATACAGATGCATGTAACATATATATAAATGTATAAGGTTATAACATTTAACATGCAAAATATAATCCTGAGCTCCTGACTGTCTATTTCTGTCTACATATGTACAGAGCCAACAGTCACTTGATCAGCTCTTTGAGCTCAAGCGTAAGGTTAACACCTGCATCTTGTTTATTTACCTTGCTTTGGTGTATACATCTTTCATAAACTACAGCCCCAGAATTACTAACGAATAATTTGTGCAGGAACAACAACTGCAAGATGTTAACAAAGACCTAAGGAAGAAGGTAATACGTACAGTAATATGTGCAATAAACCCTGTCTTTCTCCTCATGGAAAACAACTCTTTAATCATATTGATTATCTCTGGTCTTATTTGGTTTAGCCTGAATGTGTCGTTTATGCACTTATTCGTTTGGCTAGTCCTCAGTTGGACAAACCCGTGTTTCATAGTCAATATCTGTAAGCCTCAAATGATGGAAAAATATATAGGGAAAGTCAGCACTAACTGGTGGATATGACATTGGTTACTTCGTTAAAATGTTAATTATCTAGTTTCTTTGGACTAATTGAAGAAAGATCGCACAACTTAAAACATGTCATAAAAAAAGTAATTTGTTTCTCCTAAAGAGACCTGTCACAATTAGTACAATGGCTTTCCCTTTCAACGGTGGTCTGGATCTGTATATTTCCTTTGTAAGTGGTGATGCATTAATGCTGCATCGCGACAACTCTTGTAGAGCAGTCAAAAGAAGGAATTTGTTCTGCAAACATGGTTTTTGGGAAAACCTAAATTTATGGCTGGGTGTGATACGTATTCAAAGAAAGTGTGAGCTACGTGTGTTTACAACTTTTGTCTCTTTATTATTGTACCAGATACAAGAAACTAGTGCAGACAATTTTCTGCACATGTCTTGGCAGGATGTTGGACCTAGTGGGTCTAGTGGCCACGCTAATCAAGCTAACCAGCAGGAGCCTTTTCAGTTTGCACTCTGCGACCCGTCCCTGCATATCGGGTAATTACTTTGTTTCTCTTAAATTGTTAATATACAAGTATGATATAGTGGTACCTACTACTTAGTAAAAACTAATGCGGATCAATATTTCTTGTTTACTTAACATTGAATTTATGCCTTATTTACCTCACAGTTTAGAAAAATACTAAACACATAGTATTGAATAAAATCTTTTTGAACGGAATACAGTATATTTGAACTGGGTCTCGACTCTAGAACATGCAAAAGCGTAAATTGATAGAATTCCATTTTGATATTATCAGCAGAGATTGAAGACTGCAACACGTACTAGAGAATCTAACTTGTACATAACATAATTTGATTGAAAGAAACCATATTCTTTTAAAATTGTTATTGGTTATTAAACTGTTTTCTGATAAGCTACTACAATCTTGTGCAGGTATAATCAGTCTTACCTGGATCAACTGAACAATAAATGAGTGAATGGTTTAGCTGACGCCTTAGCAGGGGTATCTATCTTATAAGGTCATGTTGTATGCTATTTTGAACTTAAGAGAAGAATTATCTAAGTGTGCCGAGTGCAATTTGAACACACAGTATCTCAGCTTGAATTAAGTTTCTACTCAAAAGTGCACTATGTTGGTCACCTCTTGAGGCACTGTCCAGCGGCCTCCATGCTATGAGATGTTGCTAATGTTTGTATAGTAATTTCCATCCAGAATAGACATACGCGCACTCGGTAATTCCTACTGACATGTTTATAATTCTTTATATAAGAAAGTTGGTTAGAACACAAATAAGAATAGCATTGATTTACTCTACTTCCATATTGAAAATAAAAGTTAAAGTTAGATGACTAGTATGGCCTTATCAAATGAGAAGGATATAAAACACTTCAATTCGAAGCCATATACTGATATACGTACACACACTAGAGGAAAATATATATCACTTTATTGTAAATATAAGCCGCATGATCTTATTTATCACTTTATTGTAAATATATATTCCCCATAATACATTTAAAAGGTCGTCATATATTCTATAAATAGTATGTCCCATAATACATTCAAAAGGTCGTCGTCTTACCCATAAATAGCATGGCATATATAATAATATTACTGCTTTTCTTGTCCACTAGCTGCAAGTTTGTATATGTGTGACCAACTCAGCAAGATCCATCTCCTCCTTCACGTGCATAGTCATGATTTCTGCTGGATCTAACGATGTCACGAATGGTGATGATCCAGATTCAATGTTTAGGAGTACGTCATCATCCCATGTCATCTCCATATCTATCTCATGGTCAATCTTAATAGCATAATCAACATGGTTGAAGATACAATCCATGTCAAAATCATCATCTATGCTGTAAACCTGGTATTGTGCCTCCTCCTTTGTGTCAAATAGACCATTGCACATGTCAATGGAAAAATCATCACATGTAGGAACCAGAATTTCTTCACAAGATTGAGTTTCTCTGTCCTCTGTGCTGAATATTCCTTTGGCGACCATTATGTTTGATGGGTTGGATTCAGGCCAATTATCATTCACCTGTGCCAGGCTTTGTGTTGGAGGTGCTGGTGAAGATGGTGAGAATGGAGGTTCTTTTGGATCTAGAGGAGCAATGACCTTGCTAGAGCCAATTCCAAGGCTTTTGATGTAGTTTTGTAGAAGGGTCCCTGCTTTGGGATTCTTGGCGCTAGTGCGGGTCCGCCTTCGTGCAAACTGCCTTCTCTTCGTTGCATTCCAATGATTTTTTATGGAGTTTTCTGTTCTCCCAGGGAGGCGCTTAGCTATCTCTGCCCATTTGTTTCCAACCTCCTTATGTGTTTGTATTAGAACCATGTCTTCTTCCTCACTCCAAGTATCTTTCTGCATTTGTTTTTTCATGCATCAAATGTTTACTCTACAAGCATATATACTTCAAAAATAACATGGCGTATAGGAAATATGTATCAAGTGTTTTCCTATCAACTGTTGTCATAAACTAAGTTCAGTTTTGAAAACATGACTTCCCATTTTTTATGCTTCACTATGATATTTAGCCATTTACCAACTTCAAGATTTCTGAAGTTAACTGGTGCAAAAGATATATAAAATTTTGTAACTCTGATCGACCACATGGTTTCAATTATGCTTTGTTTCTGTTTATTCCAAACTATTGTTGTTTTCCCTCTGTTTGTTTTCCTCCCTTTTGGACTGTTGGTCTACTAAACAGTAAACAGACAATTGAGATAGAATTTTTTTATTTTAGGGTGGATGATAGGGAAAGAGAAAAAACTGCAGTTTGAGAGTTTGTTCATAGACACTGTTAAATGTGCATTAAAAAAAAGATAAAGGTGCGTTCTAATGCTAAAAGATATGAAAGCTCTCAAAATTTCGTGCACCCATAATGAATTGCATGTGGTCCTAGACTCCTAGTGACTTTCCAGTCTAACTGAATATGTTTAAATAGTTTACTATTTCACTAAATGTAGTCAAAGTAAAAGACGTAACTGTCAGCATTCCTTTATTATAGATAAAAATACATCAAAAGAAATTTGACTCCTCAGGTCAAACAGAAGTTATGGGGATAAACCTTGATGTTAGGTCTCAAATGGTTGTGCCATCTTTCTCTGCATTGCTTTCCTACTCTTCCAGGCAGCATTTGAGCTATCTGCGACCACTTCCTCAGTCCAAACTGTTCCACTAGCTTTACTAACTTCCTATCAAAATTTACAAGAATGAAGTAATTGAGATCCTTTTGTAAACAGAACAACTCATAAATCATAACTTGAACTTACTTTTGGATGGAGAAAATAGAAGAAAGCACGCGTCAACATATCCAGTTTACCTGTCTTCTTCAAGTGTCCATTGCCCTTTGACAACATTAGTCTTCTTGAGAGCCTTACTTGAGGCTTTCTTTCTTGGAAGAAACCTGCGGCTCATTTCATACCTCCTGTATGATCCAAGGCCACTTCCTATGAGGTGTGAAACCTCTAGTTTTGGCGTCAACAGAGGCAAGTAAGGCCCAGAATTATGAGCCATGGATGAAGTGTCGTCAACGAGAGCGTTCTTTGCTGTGCCTTGTGGATAGTAGTCCTGATAGAAGGTTGTAAATGGAACGATTGATCCACCGGCCGGTTCGAAGGAACCATCAAGAGTTTGGAGATTATAGTGGCCATTTTGCTGCACATGGAAATCAAGTGGCATGTCATCACAGCTCCCTGCATGGGGCTGGAAGCAACCGAAATCCATGGGTGGGTTTCAGAAGCTAGCTATCTAGGGGGAGAACTACAGGGGACCGGATGATGGTTCTTGTTTACCTGCATCTCTCGGAGGAGGAGACATTGGCATAGCATGTCCCGTTATATCTAGACAAGAGCCTATGCCACTTAAAGACCACACGTTAAGGGAGCTTTATGGTTTACTTAATTGGCATTGTAAATGGGACAGTTACTTTCGTAAATAGATTATACTTCATGTAAGAGAGAACTTATTAATTAGTCAAGCATTACTCCCAAACGTGGCACACACACCACCCACCGCAACATTTTGGTCATGAAGATATTAGCATCGGAGAGCATGGCGTGTGATGATGTTAATCGTTTCGTTTTCTATTTTCTAGCCCAGCTACTTAGCAAATAAATAAATAAATAATGGGCAATTGAACTGTAAATTCCCTCTCTACTGCATCTGCACGCTGAGTTTATGCAAAGATCAAAGAGTACTTGTTACGGGTGACTTCTTTTAAACTTATGCTTATGCATAAGGCAGTTTCTGAATTTTGGTGGGGAGAACCTGTTGTGGCCAGAAGCTTTCAAAAACTGTTTGGGGAGTTTTTTTTTTTTTACTGTTTTGGCTTATTTGTTAGGATGAGTTGTGAGATGTCTGTTATGCCCATGATTTTGATATATACGTTAAATAAAGAAATGTATACAATAAGTATAATAATATTTAATAGAAAATAAGCTAAAATAAAGTACAAATATTATGAAAAGGTAAATGATAATAAAAAATATGGTGTTGTAGTGTAATTCAATACATGCCAAAATAATGCAAATGTCATAGTGATTTCGAAATTATAATAAAAATAAATGCTCAAGCTACTATTGCTTGAGTGATGCTCTGTCATAGTGCACCTATGATGCTATCAGATGAAGAGGGAGCAGACCCACCAGTCCAAGATGGGCTTTTCTCGTAAACATATGGGTCTCGCTCAAAGCTTTCGAAATGTTGATCATATAGCTTATTGTCATGGATGAAGTTATGCAAACACATGCATGCAGTATTGATCTTTGTTTGGGTCAGAGTGTCGTGGAAATGTGGCGTTGCAGAATGCGCCATTTCATCTTCAGAACGTCGAATGCTCTTTCAACAACATTTCGTAGACATAAATGAAGATGGTTGAATCTCTAGATCATGTTCATTGGAGGTGCATTTTGGAACTCCGGAACATGGTAGCACTGTTGTTTGAATGGGGCTAGATAACCAACTCTATTTGGATATCCAAAGTCAACAAAATAGTATTTTCTAGCAAGTAGCAATTGCATAAAATATTTATGAGAAACTACATATGTGAATAGATTACCATCAGGAGGTGTGGATAATTGTCGAAATGCGGTTGAGCATCAGTCCATACACGTGTATCATGAACAGATCCAGCTCATCCAGCAACAACAAATGTAAACCTCATGTCAAAATCACATGAGTTGACTCCTATTACGTCTTTCTAGATGAAACGGAAAGATTGTGCTATCGATGACAAAGAAGTCATTGCGTATGGTGGTATAGCTTCACCTACATCGCCGGAGGGGGGGATTAGATCCAGTGCTAGTATCCGTTCGCAGCCTCTTGCTGACGTGACGGCTATGGAGCGTGCCATGTAGATGGCGCGGTGCCGCGATGAAAATCTGTCCGCGGGTACGTTGAATCGCCCTCTGCACTCTTTTGTTAATTTTGATGATAAGATTATCATAGAGAGGGCTACGAAGTTGGGGGTTTCGTTAGGGGCGTCACCTTTAGAGGAGGTCTGGTCATTGTCTTTTCTTAAGAAGATTGAGTTAAACAGAAATTTAACTTTCTTACAAAACACATCTTCGTTATCTGAAGATCTTGCCGAGAAGGAAGAGGTTTTTCCTCAGGACAGTGTATTTCTTGATCCTCCGAGTCTGCAAACTAGGACAAGTCGTAAAAATAATAAAGGCATTGGCCTATCTGTAAGAAAAAGTGCTAGAATAAAAAAATTACGACTTTTATCGCGATGCGAGGGATGATATGGAATAGCGATGGGTTTGGGGACCCAGCCAAACATTTTTTTTGTAAAAGAAACTTTATTAGAAAAGCATCTGGATTTTATTGCTATTATTGAGACAAGGAGACTGGATTCCGCGTCTCATTTTCTCTCTCATTTAGCTAGCAGTTTGGATTATGTGTGGTAGTGTTTACCACCACATGGTCGTTCTGGAGGAATTCTTGTTGGCTTTAATAGATTGACTATTTTAGTTCAAAGCTTTATCTCTGGTGATTTTTGTATCAAATTTAAGTTGAAATTATTTATGGATGCTTTTGTGTGGTCACTAGTGATTTCTTATGGGGAAGCACAAGATGCGCTTAAGCGAGACTTTTTGGCGGAGCTGGTTCGCGTGTGCGAGAATGATGATTGTCCTTTGTTGGTAGGAGGGACTTTAATACCATTCGAAGGAAGGAGGAGAAAAATAATAGTAACTTTAATGCCCGTTGGCCATTTATTTTTAATGCAATCATTGAGAGTTTAAACCCAGAGGAGTTAGAACTTTCAGGTCAACAATATACCTGGGTCAGTAGAATGCCGTTTCCAACTCTTGAAAAATTGGATCGTTTTCTTGTCAGTATTGAGTGGCAACAGAAGTTCCCATTAGTGACTATCCAAGCCCTTTCTCGGTCTGGTTCGGACCACACACCTTTGGTTATTGACTCCAAAGAGTGTGCTCACCTGGGAAATAAATCTAGATTTTCCTTCGAGTTATCGTGGTTAAGAAGGGAGGTTTTTTTAAAAGATGGTGAGTAAAGAATGGAGGGACACATTGGGTGGCTCTTCACCGATTGAAACTTGGCAAAATAAAACTAGGCATTTTCGTCACTTTTTGTGGGGTGGGGCGAAGAACATTAGTGGTGAATACAGATTATTGAAACAAAAGTTGACTTTGCTAATTGACGAGCTTGATGTTAAAGCTGAAACCTCCCTTCTTTCTTCGGACGAGAGGAAATCTAAGAAAGATGCTGATGAGTGTCTGTCTAAACTCCGTAGAGACGAAGAATCAAAGTGGGCACAAAGGGGTAAAGTGAAACATGTTCATGAAGGGGGGTAATAATACTAGGTATTTTCATTCGATTGCTAATGAAAAAATAGGAAAAAACAAATCTTCCAACTTGAGCAAGATGAGGAACTATAGTAGGGGAGAATAATTTGAAGGTATTTATCTCTGAATATTACAAGAAGTTGTTTGGGGCGCGGGAGTATAGCTCTGTTAATATGATTGAATCATATAATGGGGACATGCCTCAAGTTTCTCCTCAAGAAAATGTGGCCTTGACATCCAACTTTTCTGAAAACGAGGTGTTTGAGGCGATTTCACAAATGGAGCGTAGTAAGGCTCCCGATCCGGATGGTTTTCCGGCTAGGTTTTATCAGAAATTCTGGGAGGTTATCAAGATTGGCCCGGTGATTTTCCGCTTTTTAGATTGAACTTCGGGGTGATCACACTGTTACCTAAAAAAGAGGATGTGTGTCGCATTGAGCAGTATAGACCTATTTGTTTGCTTAATAAGCTTCAAGATATTCACTAAGGTGGAAACGAATCGTGTTTCGTCTATTGCCCACAATGTTATTAGACTAACTCAATCTGCGTTTATACCGGGTCGTCATATTTTGGAAGGGGTTGTTATCCTTTATGAAACTATTCACGAGGTGAAAACTAAAAAACTTGATGGCGTCATTTTCAAAATTGATTTTGAAAAGGCCTTTGATAAATTGAAGTGATCTTTTTTGCAGCAAGCTCTTAGAATGAAGGGGTTTGATCCGAAATGGTGCGAGTGGGTCAAACGTTTTTTTCAAGGGTGGAGCGTGGGGATTTGGGTTAACGATGATATTGGCCATTATTTTCAAACTCTAAAGGGACTTCGTCAAGGGGAACCTTTATCACATGTGTTGTTTAATATTGTTGTGGATATGTTAGCTATCCTTATTAATCGAGCTATAGAAGATGGGAAGGTAGGAGCTTTAATACCCCATTTGGTTGAGGGGGGAATCTCTATTTTGCAATATGCGGACGATACAATTATGTTTCTAGAAGATGATCTAGAAAAGGCAGCTAACATGAAGTTAATCTTGGCTTTGTTTGAACAATTGTACGGTTTAAAAATTAACTTCTATAAGAGTGAATTATACAGCTTTGGCAGAGCCGTTGAGAGGCAAGATGGATACAAATCTTTATTCGGTTGTGATATTGGTTCTTTATCGTTTAAATACATTGGCATTCCTATCCATTTTCGGAAGCTTCTCCACAGAGAGTGGAAAGTGGTGGAGGAACGTTTCGATAATAAACTAGGATCTTGGGCCGGCAATTTTTTTTCTTACAGTGATAGTCTTGTTCTCATTAATTCGGTCCTCACGAGTCTGCTGATGTTTTTACTCTCCTTCTTTCCAATACCCATTGGGGTAAGAAAACGGTTAGATTTCTTTCGTAGTAGGTTCTTTTGGCAAAGTGACCTACACAAGAGAAAATATCGTTTAACTGGATGGAGTATTGTTTGTAGGCCGAAGGATCAAGGGGGATTAGGAATTGAGGTGCTTGAGATTAAAAACAAATGTTTGTTGTCCAAATGGCTCTTTAAGTTATTGCATGAAAAGGGGGTTTGGCATGAACTTCTGTCTAACAAATATTTATTTGATAAATCGTTGTCTCAAGTGGAAGCAAAACCCCATGATTCTCCTTTCTGGAAGATAATTGTGTCGGTGAAAGAGGACTTCTTCCAACGAGGTTTTTTTAAGATAGGCAAGGGCTTATACACTCGGTTTTGGGAAGATAGTTGGCTAGGAAAAACTCCTTTGGCTGCTCAATATCCTTCTTTATATAATATTGTGATCCGTAAAAATGTTTTAGTGTTAGAAGTGTTGTCACATAATCCTCTCAATATTCAGTTTAGGAGGAATATAATCGGGGAGAGATGGGAGGTTTGGTTGCGCTTAGTTTGGAGACTAATGCGAATTCATCTTACCGCGGATGATGATAATTTTGTTTGGGGCCTTACTAATACGGGTGTGTTTTCTGTAAGATCCATGTATTCTGACTATATGTATGGACATACACCTTTTTACAAAAATACCTTTGGAAATTGAAAGTCCCTTTGAAAATTAAAGTATTTATGTGGTTTTTGCAGCGCAAAGTAGTACTCACTAAAGATAATTTGATAAGAAGAAGTTGGACTGGGTGTAAAAAATGTGTGTTTTGCAACAATGATGAGTCGATTGATCACCTGTTTATTTCATATAATTTTGCTAGACATATTTGGAGACTGCTTCATTTCACGTTTAGCATAGCCCAACCTTCTAGTGTTGATCATATGTTCGGTAATTGGTTGCAAGGGATAGATAAGAAAACTAAAGCACGTATCCAAATTGGAACTTGTGATTTTGTGTGGGCTCTTTGGAATTTGTCGAAATGATATTGTTTTTAACAAATCGAAGAGTGCCCACTTTTTGCAGGTTGTTCATCAAGCCACATATTGCATTCACATGTGTTCTTTTCTTCTGCCGGTCGAGCAGCGGGATCTTATCGATTCTGGATGTACTCGCTTTATGGCGGTCGTTCAGGCTATCTACAACCAGGGTGGCTGGTTGCATACTAGATGGCTCCAATGAGAACTCTTTTCTTGTTTTCTTTGTTTCTTTGGCTGATCCTTGTGTTCAGCTTGGATGATGCTTGATTTGTAATAACTCTAGTTGGATACTTTTATTTGTTAATATAAAAAGCAGCATATGTGTGCATCATCACGATGCAGAGGCTAGGTCTATTCCCGTTTCAAAAAAAAATGTCAAAATCACATACTGCGAACACATTCTGACTTGTGTAACATTTCCTGCCTGTGTATTGTACCTTTTTTGTCTCAGCAACCACAAGAGGAATATGTGTTCCATCAATTGCTCCAATGGCACATTTGAAATGGAGTCAGAATCTAGGTTGTTGCAGTTTCTCATGAACTTGGGTGAAAGTAGGACCATTAGGTCTAATATAATCACCCGACATTCGGTCTACAATGTCTAACACATGATGAAACTTGTTGCTCATGGTGGAAACACTACGCTCAAAACGATTTGCAACTTAAGTATTGGACGCGGGTGCCCCACCATATACAAAAATAGAGCTAGCGACTCTATTGGACATCTGTGTAGTGGACTCGAGGCCATACTTAGCAACAAGAACATTGTGCATCGATTTAAAAACTGGCCTCCTCATTCTAAAACACTTGTAGAATTTCTTTGGATCCTTCATCCTCTCATCAACCAATTTTATAAATGTGAGCAAATGCAACCTTCTTGGCACATAAGTTGTCTTCTCATTTTCAGCAATACATGCCGCAAGCAAAACACACATGTCAAACTCTTTATCGGAATCATCATATGAAGAAAACATATGTAATTGGAGAAGAAAACATTCGTAAGCATCTTGTTCATGCGACATACAAGTTCTAAGAAAATAAACATAGTTCACGAAAGATACAAACAAATAGTACAGTTCGTGACAAATCCTCCACCAAACTACTTCTTTAGCTTATATTCTTCCCATGCTATCTTAATCCATTCAATCCTCTGAGTAGGTTTTGCATCCTCCACCAAACAAGCAAACACTTCACAATACTCCCGCAAAAAAAAGGTTGTGTAGCATAGAAGCACTCCAAACTGCTAGGTGCGGCTCCATCTTGATAGATTATGGTAACCAAACATCTAATCTCATCCCTCGAGGATTCCTGAACTTTTGCGGGAGATTTCACAGAATTCTTACTCTTATCTGCCTCCATCATCATGAACTTCGCCCTATCTTTCTGCCTCATTTCCATCATCTCCATCATACAGTCCAACCTAGGGGCACTACTACCAGAAATATTCATCTTTGGTGTGCCTCCAGGAGTATGTGAGCAGAGACATGCTCTCTTCTTCTTGTGAGATGCACGCATAAGTGTAACAAGAGGGTCATCTTTAGCTTCAGATCCCGAATCTTCGGGATCTACATCAATGTTGATCCTGGACGCAGAAGCTCGAGTGTTGGGGAGGCACCCTAGTTTCAATATTGGTCACCACATTCTTGTCAAAAGTATCTTCAGTTCCTCCTCATCTTGATTTGGAGCTATCCGAAACTAGGCATCCTCTGGACACATCTTCATATCACAAAATGTTGTTAGAGCAAATCAAAATCAAAACAATGTCCAACCATATGAAAGTGTTATCATTACCTATTTCTCATATGTCCAACAATCATCGCTAGCATCAACGAGATGAGTGATAGGATCTACACCCAAACCGGATGCATGTTGGAGCAATCCCTTCAAAACAGTGTAATCCTTATTTTAGTGTTTCCCACCTATTTTTCATTTTCTTCTTATCATAGTTCCTCTTGGTGCGCTCATTGAACTTTTTAACCAAATTGTCATAACCAAGGCGAGTTTAAGGCGAGTTAAATCTTGTACCAGACCATTATTTGCATTTCACCTCTTCGACGCAAACGTCAAGAAATACACGATGTGCTACGGCATCCCAACTAGCTTTCACCTTATTCCGCATGAAAATCTAGATGCACAACAACACAAGTATCAAAAAAAAATTGCATGTCTATTAGAAGCAAGCAAATTCATTTTTTTTACATGTCTATTATTAACAACAAGTACTATTAAGAGCAAGCAAACTCAATTTTTTTACATATCTATCAACAAAAATCAAACTCAATTTTTTTACATGTCCATTAACAGCAAGAAAACTCATTTCGTATCTACAGAACAAGTTTTGTATAGTAAGCAAAATTTACGTATCTACACATCAGGATATTTGCTCGTCTAGAGGACCAATTTTCGAGCTCATTAATTGTGTAACATTACATAAGACCAAACGTTAGAGGAACTTTTTTAGCTCATTATGCAGGAACATCTGCCCAAAATAATTGTGCCGTGCAAGGGCCCATGTGTGCCACGGCCAATATTCATGCACACCACAAAATAGGACCAAGGAGTTGATCAAGCATCCCTGTCCACGTAGTACCGCTGCTTCTTCTCGACCCAGGCCCTCCTCCTTGGGGTTAAGGTAGTAAAGTTGGTGATCATGATTGTGGCCTTGACCTCTTGTGCCTTGAGCTCGGCCTTGGCTTCCCTTGTCTTGGCGTTGGTCAGCTCCACCTCCACCTTCTTTGCATTAAGCTCGATCTTCTTCTTTTGGAGCTCATAGAAGTTCTTGTCCCTCTCCTCCCCGTCCTGGCGCTTCTCGTTCTCCCTCTCGTCCTTGTTCTCGGTGCTCTTCTCCTTTTGGGTGATGAACACCTTCTGAAAGTGCAAATGCACTTAAATCATCTTGTTTTGGATGTTTGTTAACAACACACGTATCCTCAAGTGTGTTGATTTTTTTCAGGGTCTATTAATCATATTTGTTATGGTGGTAATGAGTATCAAAAAGGACAAATATAAAATGTGGTAGTTCTGCTAGAATTTCATTCCAGGCCGGAGTCTTCGGTATGGAGCCTTCTCATGGAACAAATCCGTGCTGTGGGTCTGGTGTCACCCGCTGGACTCACTCCGGAGACTTACCGAAGATACACCAGAGTCTCCGGTGTGGGTATGTTTGCCGAGAAGGAACCGTGCTGCACTCTTGGTGTCACCCACTGGACTCAGTCTGGAGACTTGCCGGAGATACACCAGAGTCTACGGACCTTCATGCACAAGTGATGCTCGTTGGACCACAGACAGGGTCTGCGTGAAGAAGTGAAGACACAAGCAAGTATTCACCGGAGTCTCCGGACTGGTGGATTCTCAATAATATAGCAGTGCTGGAGGTGTGGTGTCACCCGCTGGAACCACACCGGAGAACTACTGGATTCTGTCCGGAGTCTCCGGTATGAAGACTGGCAAAATTCTCAAACCGGAGTCTCCGGTGTGACTTTGGCCGAAAAGTCTCCAACGGCTCTAAAAGTTATGCGGGTTATAAATACCCCCTCTCCTCCACCTACCTCCAGCTAGCTCGTCCAAAATATATCCCACCATTGCTAGAGCTCACCCACCTTTCTATATCTCTCAATCCCTCCACCCAAAGTGTTGATCTTCGGAGGATTGAAGGATAAGGCCCTGATCTACGTCTTCACCAACCGGATTTCATTTATCCCCTCATTTGCTTGAGGGGAACTAGTCTAGGGTTTCCTCTTATGGAGAACATAGACATCTTGTCTCTCTTGGCGATTCTTGTGATTGTTGGGAGCCCCCAATTTGGTTGTGGGTGTGTGTGCCCCAAACTTGTTTTTAAAGGACTCGATTTCCGCCTCAAAGGGGATCAATAGTGGAAGGTGGACTAGGCCTTTGTGGCGGGGTTCATTGGAGAATAGGGTGAGGCCTTTGTGGCATTGAGTAGGTCTTTCTGGAGAAAATCACACCCCTCCAACAAGACGTACTCATTTAACAAGGAGGAACTCGAGAATACATCGTGTCTCCGCGTGCTTCCGACTTCGGTTATCTCGTTCCCTTTCCTTTACCTTACTTGTATTGTATTTATTCTTGTTCTTGTCATATAGGTAAATTCACCTTAGTTGCATTATCTAGAGAATTTACCTTTGTGTCAAGCCTAATCTTGAAGAAAAATTAAAATTGGTCGTAGCACCTATTCACCCCCCTCTAGGTGCCCATACTATCTGTTCAATTGGTATCAGAGCCTCGGCTCTTTTATTGGGCTTAAACGCCTAAGAGTTTAGTATGGCCGGTGATCTGGATGTCGTCGGTTCCATGGTTCATGTCTCTATGGATGATTTCAAGGAGTTTAAAAATTCCCTGACCTCATCCATGGAGCGGAAAATAGATGAGTTGCGAACACTCATCTTGGAATTCATGAAAGCCAAGGAACCGGAGACCTCCACTTCATCTCCTTTGGATGAAGATCCGGAGGGTGCCAAGAATGGGAGTAATGGTGTTCCACTTAAAGACACTTCCGCTAAGAACTCCATCGATAAGGGTACGGAAGAAAAAGGAGATACCAATCCGTCAAAGGACACTATTCTCCCGATCCTCCCGTCCCACATCCTCATATAATTCCTAGAGGAGAACCTCCTAAAATTGATGCACATTCTTTTGGTGAGTGACAATATTACATGGAAACTCACTTGAACTCTTCTTGTAATGAACTTTGGAGGGTCACTCGAGATGGATATAAGCCACATGACCCCAAGAACTTGACAAGAAGAGAAGCCATAGATTGTCAACTCAATTACACCGCCTTGTCCATCATTCAACAAGCTGTGGGTCCAAACCACATGCCTCATCTTCAACAATATTCCCCCGCCAAGAAAATTTGGAACACTCTAGTAGTCATGTTTGTGGGAAATGAGAGTATGCAAAGGAATAAGTATGATGCTTTGAGCAATGAGGCTGAAGGATTCTATATGCATGATGGTGAGAACCATGAAGACATGTACTGAAGGCTCAAGACTCTTGCCACCGCATTCAACAATGTTGGTGCCAAGTATATTGATGATGCATAGATCAAGAGGAAGTACATAATTGCTCTTATGCGTTTTGAGTCCACAGACTTGAAGAGAATTCAAGGAAGACATGACTTTGCCTCATTGACCTCAACCCAAGTGATGCAAGAAATGTGCTCCTATCAAGTGCAAACCAAAAATGCTCTTGACAACCATGCTAGAGCCCTAGGAATGCACAAAGGAGCATCAGTTGCATTGAAGGCCAAGGTAGTGTCAAGGGACATTGATTATCAAGAAGATTTTTTTGAGGACTTGGCCCCGTTGAAGGATCAAGAATATGACCCCATGCTCAAAGATGTCATTGCTCTTACCGTGCAATTTTTTTGGAAGAATCCATCCAAGGCCAGAGCATATGTTCAGGGAAAGACCAAGTCTCTCTATGGCAATGAAGGGACTCAAAGAGTGAGGTCTTCTTTCAATTGTCAAGACAATCATCATTTCATTGCGGAGTGCCCCTTTTAGAATAGGCAACATCATGGTGGCAAACTCATTCGCAAGGACAAGTCCAAGGTTGAGTACAAGAAGCCTCATTTCAAGAGGAAACCCTTCAACAAGAAGTCTCCCACCAAGTTTGTGCTAGTGACTCAAGAGGAGTATGATTCCGAAAGTGGTGAAGAAGAAAAAACCACAAGTTAAGTGGCCGCTCTTGCTATTGCCACAACTCCATAATCTTCATCACTCTTCGAATCCCCAAATGAGAATCTTCCTCAACCCAATGCAAAGTGCTTCATGGCTAAGGCCTCGGAGGTAGCATCTTCTATCCTTCCTAAGACTACAAATGACATTAATAACATTGCTAGTCATAGTATAGAAGATGAAATTGCCTCTTTGGAACTCTTTATGACTAACACGCAAGGTGAGACCAAGAAGTACTTTGAGCTCCTCATGAGCCAATTGGGAGAGGCCCATGAAGTTCTTGAGAAGAAAGGTGAGATTGAAAGAAGAGATGCGGATGAAAATGCATCTCTCTCTATGACCCTTGAGGAAGAGCATGAGGGTCGAGTTTCTCTTGAGGAGGAACTTGAATCTATTGAAAATTCACATGATTAACTTGTTTCTAATATCACTAAAGAATGTGACCTTGCAATTTCTAAATATAAAAAGGCAAAAAAGGATAAGGTTGAGTTTGGGGTTGGTCACGCTAAACTAATCGAGGAGTTTGAGAATCTCACCAAGGCTCACAAGGCCTTGGAGAGTGAACACTCTACCCTCAAAGAGTTGCATGAACAACTTCAAACTCAACTTAATAAATTCAACACCCCTAGCACCTCTACTTCTTCTTGTGATCATGCAAATATTATTGAGGAAAATGCTAGGTTGAAGGATGAGCTAGCAAGGCTCAAGGGCAGGAGCCCTCAAGTTGAGAAGGTTGTGGCCTCTAGCCCACAAGTGGTTGCTTCTAGACCACGAGTGAGTGCTCCTAGGCCACAAGTTGGCAAGAAAGGTCTTGGCTATGTTTCCAAGAAGAAAAACAAGAACAAGGCCAAGCCCGCACAAGCAAAGAAGAGTGTTGCTTTGAGTGGTATTGTCATTAGGGACGACACTACTCGTCGCAACCCCGCGGGAACTAACAATCCACACCATTTCTTATATGTTGATTATTATGGTGTTGTGCAAGTTAAATATGTTGGTCCTATTGAGGGCTTCATTGACTATACTATTTGGGTTCCAAAGACCCTTGTTGCTAACTTGAAGGGACCCTCCTCGGGTCCTAACTCTAGTCAATGACCTCTTGCAGGACTATGCTTTCGGTGGGTCTAAATGGATAATTGATAGTGGATGCACTAATCATATGACCAGAAGCAAAGAACTTGTGACGGAGTTGCGCCCCAATATAAATTATGCGCCGTCACTTATGGAGACAAGTCCAAGTCTAAGGTATCGGGTTTCGGTAAGGTTTTGATTTCTCCCGATGTCTCTATCGTGGATGTCATGCTTGTCAAATCCCTTGGATTCAATTTAATTTCAGTTCGTTCTCTTGGGAAGATGGGTTTCTCCATTTTCTTTGATGAAAATATTGTGGTCCTTTTGAGGAGCAAGACTCTTGATGTCGCATACGTGGGACATGTCAAAAATGAGTTGTTTGTGGTGCACTTTTTGAAGTCCGCCAACTCTCAAGCAATGTGTCTTTTTGGAAAGGCAGAAGTGGGGTGGTTGTGGCATCGCCGCTTATCCCATGTCAACATGAGAACTTTGAAAAGTCTTCACAAACGTGGCCTTATTCTCGGACTAAAAGAAAATGTTTCCTTTTCCAAAGATCGTGTTTGTAGGTCGTGTGTTGAAGGAAAGATGCATGATGCCGACCATAAGGCCAAGACTATTATCTCATCAAAGAGGATCTTGGAGCTTCTCCGTGTTGATCTCTTTGGTGCCGTGCCGGAGGAAAGCCTTGGAGGCAAGAAGTATTGCTTGGTGATTGTCGATGACTATTCAAGATATACTTGGGTTTATTTCTTCAAGTTGAAGAATGAGACCCAACAAACCATCATCGATTTCTCCAATCAAGTGCAACGTCAACACAATGTCCAAATAATGCCTATTAGGAGTGACAATGGTACTGAGTTCAAGAAAACACTTTGAATGAATTCCTTAGTGATGAGGGTATTCATCATCAATATTCCGCCGCATATACACTTTAAAAAATGGTGTAGCCGAGAGGAATAATCAAACTCTAATGGATATGGCAAGGACCATGTTGGCGGAGTATTCTTCTCCCCGATATCTATGGTTCGAGGCCATATCCACCGCTTGCCACTCCTCCAACCGCCTCTACATCTGAAAGGGCTTGGACAAGACTCCATATGAGATCCTCACCGGCAAAAAACCCATCGTCTTCTACTTCCGTGTGTTTGGTTGTAAGTGCTTATATTTGACCAAGGGTGTGCGGTTGTCTAAATTGCAATCTAAAACTATTGAGGGTATATTTGTTGGTGACGGTGCCGAATCCCACACTTATAGAGTCTTTGACAAAGCCTCACGGATTGTCATAGAATCTTGTAGTGTGGTTTGCGAGGAAAATGATGGCTCCCAAGTGGCGCAATTTGATGTTTCTAATGTAGATGTTGAAATGCCTCAAGAATCAATAGGAAGGATGGGTATGGGATTTTTCCGCCCCATTGAGGGACACCTTATGGCAACTCGAGAAGAACTATGCTCTACTCAAGTGGATCCCTCCTCTACAATAGAAGATCAAGCCAAGGAGCCCAGTTATGCACCTACGCAAGGACATGTTCAATACCCTCCTCTTATTGACCAAGTTACTATGCAAGATGAAACCACTCCTATCATTCAAGCTAGTCAAGGTCAAGGCCAAGATCAACCTTCTTTATCCTCCTCACCTCAAGTTGAAGCTAGTGTGGATGTTGATGATGATGATCAAGGCCAACAATTCGGTCAAGACGGGGACCCAAATGATTAAGATGATCAAGTGATTCCTCGTCGCAATAATGAGGAGATCGAAGCCCGTCGTGCTAGAAGGATTATAAGATCTTTGAAGCGTATTGATGCATCTGACAACAAAGTGTTGGAATATGTTCAAGCTAGAAGATACACAATAAAGCAATTGGCTAAATTTAGTGAGCATCAAGCTCACATATCTATGGTGGAACCAAAGAAAGTGTTTGAATCTCTTGAGGACTCCGATTGGGTTGAAGCTATGCATGATGAGCTCAATAACTTTGAGCGCAACAAGGTTTGGAGGCTAGTTCAGAAGCCCAAAGATTGCCACAATGTTATTGGCACTAAGTGGATTTTCAAGAATAAGCAAGATGAGCATGGTATTTTTCATAAGGAACAAGGAAAGATTGGTGGCTCAAGGCTACACTCAAGTGGAAGGAATTGACTTTGATGAAACCTATGCTCTCGTGGCTCGCCTTGAGTCCATCCGTATCCTTATCGCATATGCATCTTCGTATAATTTCAAATTGCAAAAAATGGATGTCAAAAGTGCTTTCTTGAATGTTCCACTCAAAGAGGAGGTATATGGTAAGAAACCTCCGGGGTTCGAGAACCTCAACTTCCATAACCATGTCTACAAGCTCGATAATGTGCTCTATGATCTTAAACAAGCACCACGTGCATGGTATGAGCATCTTTGGGAGTTGTTGGAAGACCATGGGTTTGAAGTTGGGAAGATCGACCCCACCATTTTCACAAAGAGGGTAAAGGGAGAGCTTTTCATATGTCAACTCTATGTGGACGATATTATCTTTGGCTCAACTAACCAAGATTTTAATAATGAGTTCTCGTAGCTCATGACTTACAGGTTTGAGATGTCCGTGATGGGAGAGATTAAATTCTTCCTTGGCTTTGAGATAAAGCAATTGGCTCGTGGGACTTTCATTTCTCAAGCCAAGTATACCCAAGACATGCTCAATAGGTTTAACTTCAAATGTGCAAAAGAGAAGCCATCTCCAATGCAAGTTAAATACCACCTCAAGCGCAATCCGGATGGTAAAGATGTGGACCAAAATTTGTATCGCTCTATGATTGGTTCTTTGCTTTACCTTTGTGCATCTAGGCCCAATATAATTTTGAGTGTAGGTGTGTGTGCAAGTTATCAAGCGGATCATAAGAAAAGCCACTTGGTGGCAGTCCATAAGATCTTTCGGTATTTGGTTCATACCTCAAGGTTTGGTTTGTGGTACCCAAAGGGGGCACAATTTTCTCTCAAGGGATACATGGACTCGGATTGGGCCGGTGATCAAGATGATAGGAATTCTACTTCCGGGGCTTGCCAATTTCTTGGTAGATCATTGGTGAGTTGGTCTTCCAAGAAGCAAAGTTGTATATCTCTCTCCACCGCCGAAGCCGAGTATGTGGAGGCCGCTAGTGCTTGCACCAAATTGCTATGGATGAGGCAAACCCTCAAAGAATACGATGTTCACTTGGATAAGGTTCCTCTCATGTGTGACAATGAAAGTGCCATCAAGATCTCCTACAACCCCGCGCAACAAACAAGGACAGAGCATATTGAGATTCGTCATCATTTCATACAGGATCATGTGGCAAGAGGTGATATTGAGCTAGCATATGTCCCCACTAAGGATAATCTCGCGTACATCTTCACGAAGCCTCTTGATGATGCAAGATTCATGTTCTTGAGGAATGAGCTAAATATCATTGATTCTAGGAGTTTGACTTGAAGATCTTCACACACCCCTATAGTTGAAACGTGTTTGGGTTTAGGTGTACGCATGGACATAGGGGGAGTGTATCCTAACACATTGGTTTCTCCCTCTCCCCATTATGCCCAAAGAATAAATTCATTGTTATCTTTCTTTTTCTACTGTTTAATTGTGAGCTTCAATGTCGAGAATCGGCAATGCACCCAAGATATATCTTCACGGTGACATGGTAGCTTAGGCGACCAACCTCTTCTTTTGAAGAGTTGGTTCTTATTTGGTTCTTGATACGTCATAAACGTATCCTTAATTTCTGATGTTCCATGTTTTTTCATGTTATTTCCTACATGTTTGCTATACACTTTATGTCAGTTTTATCGATTTTCGGGACTAACCTATTAACAAGATGACATAGAGCCAGTTCCCTGTTTTCCGTTGTTTTTAGTTTCAGAAAAGTTGTTCTCGAAATATCCTCGGAATTGGAAGATTCGAAGCCCCAAAGTCTTAGAATTACTTAAGGTTCCACGGAGTCCCGAAGAGGCCCGGAGGGGGGCACACCATAGGGCGGCGCTACATGATCAAGATCATCACCGACATATCAACCCTAAATATATACCACTTTTTCCCGAGAAACACCCGAGGCTGCCGTCATCGTCATATCAACCCTAAATGAGAATTTTTTATTTTCCCGACCATACAAAACCCATGTATTTTTGATTGTTGCACTAACCCTCTAATGCGAATTACTCTTTGAGTGTTGTGTGAAGGAAGTTTTGAAGGGTCAAGAGAAGAGGGTGGTATATATGATCAGGAAGAGTGCAAGGTCAAAGCTTGAGGATGCCCCCGTGGTTCATCCAATCAAATTATAAGAAGACTAAAGCATATAATATTTGGTATGCCCAAGGCATCCCCTTCTTCATCAACAATTTATCAGGTCACTTCTAGTGAAACTATATTTTCATTCGGTCACATCATATGAAATTTCCTTGGAGCGTCTTTTATTTTTTGTTCAGTTTTCTTTTGTTTTCCTTGCTGCAATAATATCATTGGAAACTAGCATCCTTGTTTGGGAAAGAGACACGCTCAACTTTTTTGTTTGAATACTCGTTATGCTCATATTCTTAGTTTTTCTTCTAGCTGCTGGAAAAATTCATGTTTAGCTCTTTGTTGCATTGAATCTCTTATTAAGAGTTGTTAGTTTTAGTAGTGTTATGATAGTGCTCTCATGCTTGCTTGCTGTATCATTTAGATAGGTTTTGTTAAAACATTTTTTGTATGGTGCTTGTTGGGAAAAGAAACTGCTGCATTTGGTAGAATTATAAACAATGCAAATATAAGCGTGTATGGACTGTGTCTAGACTTTTTCATATCATGCTAGATGTTATTTTAATTCTAAAGCCTAGTGGTGATTTAGTAGCATGATTTGTATCAAATAACTGAGAGTGTTTAATGTGCCATTGAAATAATCATGAGTTGTTCTTGTCATATTGAAGCATAAATTTGTGGTGTTCTCCTTTGAATGTTTTATTTGGTTGACTTGGCGCATGCTCACACCATGTTTATGACTACGAACCAGTCAGTAATAGCCTCTATGATCATTTAGTTTTTGAACTTGTGGTACCACTTATGCTTTGATTAATGTTGTTTTTGTTGCTATGCATGATTATGGCCATTACTGCTCTCTTGATTTGTCGCTCCCAGTCTTTTGCTAGCCTCCACCTGTACTAAGTATGAGATCTACTCGTGCAATACAACTCCCAAAAACCAAAGTATGCCAAATGTGACCACCATACCTACCTACATGTGGTACTTAACCGCCACTCCAAAGTAAATTGCTCATGTGTTACCTTTAAAACTTTCAAAATTACTCCTGTTTTGTGTTCCTGTTTTAGCTCACGAGGACATAAATAGAGAATCTTTATCTCACCTGTTGATTGGACTTTCACACCCTGGACTAGTGGCTTCATCCCCTTATCCAATTGATAGAAGAGCCGGCAGCGGGGTGCTTAGCCCCAAATTAATACAAACAAATTCTCTTCACTATTTTTGCCCCTGATTTATCAGTTAAAGCATAATTGTGTAAACAAAAGAGAAAGAGGGATGACCTTCTACACCGGTTGTGTCCTTCAATGGGAGCCTCTCTTGTGAAGTCTAGTTGGCTTGTGACATACTGTATTTTCTGTTTACCATTCGTTGACATAAGCATACACCTCCCTAAAAATAGACACTCCTCCACGGTATGTGATTATTGGCAGGCACCCGAGGATTCGGTTAGCCATGGTTTGTGTAAGATGGATGGGAGGAGTGTCAAAAATTTTATACCTATGTTCAATCAAAGAAAAAGCTCTAGCACATGAGTGATCCATGCTTCCCTATGTGAAGGGTCTTTCTTTTACATTTATATTGAGTCTCCATCTTCTAGCTTTACGCATAGTTGAGAGAGCATAGTTTCCATTCTGAGTTTATTGTGCATTTATCCCAGAAACATTATTAATTGATTCATGATGTGTTATTGCCTGCTCTCAAATTATTTGTTCTAGTATTCCTCATGAACTTTGAAGGTGTCCTGGCATTTATGTTTTGCCCCACACTTAAGGACTAGAAAAATATAACTTTTACATGCTTTCTTTATACTTGAAACAAACGTATAACTTTCGATGCATGGTTATTTATGATCTTTTATTTGTGTTACTTCTCATAATGCAAGGTGATTGCTATGCTTTATTGTTAAAAATTTATCTATCATTCTTGTGTTGAAGTTCTATGATCTCAGCTTACATATGCTTTTACATTATTGATGATCAAGTTTATGTTGGTAGCATGTCACCTCAAATTTTTTGTGTTTTTATCGTTTACCTACTCGAGGACGAGTAGGAACTAAGCTTGGGGATGTTGATACGTTATAAATGTATCCTTAATTTCTGATGTTCCATGTTGTTTTCATGTTATTTCCTACATGTTTGATATACACTTTATGTCATTTTTATTGATTTCCGGGACTAACCTATTAACAAGATGCCACAGAGCCAGTTCCCTGTTTTCTGCTGTTTTTAGTTTCAGAAAAGTTGTTCTGGAAATATTCTCGGAATTGGAAAATTCAAAGCCCGGAAGTCTTAGAATTCCTGAAGGTTCCACGGAGTCCTGAAGAGGCCCGGAGGGGGCCACACCATAGGGAGGCGCGCCCCCCTAGACGCGTCTGGGGTGGTGTGGGCCCCTTGGGCGCCCACCGCCATCGCCATTTCGCCTATTTATTCCCCCCGACATATCAACCCTAAATATATACCACTTTTTATCGAGAAACACCCGAGGCCGCTGTCGTCGTCATCCCGAGATCGGGAGGGTTCTGGAGCTCTCCTCGGCACCCTGCCGGGAGGGAAATTCATCACCGGAGGGGTCTACACCACCATGCCCTCCTCCGAAGTGATGCGTGAGTAGTTCATCCCTGGACTATGGGTCCATATCAGTAGGTAGATGGTTGTATCCTCCACTTTATGCCACATGTTTAGATCTCGTGAGCTTCCCTACATGATCGAGATCATCTTTATGTAATGCTACATGTTGTGTTTGCTGGGATCTGATGAATGTTGAATGCTATGTCTTCTGATTATCAATCTATCATGTTATCTTCATGCATATGTTATTTATGATCTTGCATTCTCTCCGTTATTAGTAGATGCTTTGGCCAAGTAGATGCTAGTAACTCCATGAGGGAGTATTTATGCTCGATAGTGGGTTCATGCCTCCTTTGTATCTGTGCTCGAGTGACCGAAACGTGACGGATGGAGGATGTGTTGTTTCCATGTGGGAGAAAACAACGATGTTTACTTTGTTTACATTGTCTACATTACACACTTTCCTTACTGCGACTGCATGTTGCTTGCAACTTAATACCCAACGTTTTTCGGATGATATTCGGTGGGTGGATTATTATTCATAGATGCAGTTGGATAACGGTCTATGTATCTTGTTGTAATGCCCGCATGAATCACATCGTAATCTTTATGTCTTGCATATACACTACGGTGCAGCCTTCATTTATGTCAATTGTCCAGCTGTAATTTGTTCACCACACATGTTATTTTTCACGGAGAGACACCACTAATGAACTGTGGACCCCGGTCCATTTTCTCATACTGATAATACACACACTGCTTCCACTGTTTTCACACTGCTGCTACGGTTTTCATACTGTTCTCATATTTTTTTCCACATCATACGTTTAACCTCTTTGTGTTCAGCAAAACCGGCGAGATTGACGACCTCACTACTTCGTTGGGGCAAAGTTATTTGATTGTGTTGTGTAGGTTCCACGTTGCTGCTGAACTGGTAGTGCGCCCTGCCATCTCAGCTGCATCAACCTTCTGAAGTTACTTCTTCCTCCTACTGGTCGATTCAACCTTGGTTTCTTTTCTGAGGGAAAACTTTTTGCTACACTCTTCACACATTGCGCTTGGGGTCTCCCAACGAGCGTGTGTCCACACTCCATCAGTTCTTATTTGACTTTTTTTAGTTTTTGTTTTTCTAGTTGGAAAACATACTCAAATTTTGGTGTTTAATCGTTTGTTCTTGCGGTATTTGAGTATGAATTACCATCCCTCTTAGTTTTCCTAATCCCAAGCCAAAAATTTCCCAAAAGACATTTTCCAAAGCCACATGCATGTCCATTCCATTTTATGAGAGTTTTTGGAGTGTCGGTCCGGAGATTCCGGGCTTTCACACCGGAGATTCCGCTCTGGCCGGAGACTCCGGTCTGGCGGTTTTGCAGAATAAAAAGGAGAGCGGGGTGGTAGGGTTTCTCATTTCCTACCAACCACCCCCCCAAACCTCCCTCTGTGCCGCCGCCGCCTCCAAGACCCTCTTCGGCCGCTCCTCGCCGCCGGAATCCGCCCCCAAGGGCCTCCCTCGACTCCCCAACGTGTTCCCCCTCCTTGGGATCCTCCATGGCTAACCAAGGTGGCAAGGGTATCCCCTATCCCCTCCTTCTCTTTGTGTTCATCTAGGTTTTGCTCTAGATGCATGTTTTTGGGAGAGTTGGTACTTGCTTATTTCTTTAGAACCACCCTAGGCTCTTTTACCCTGTAGAAAACATCTAGAGACCACTTGGTGCAAGTTTCCTTGAATCCAAATCTCAGATCTGTGGGCCGTCCGGAGACTCCGGTCTCCCAGACCGGAGACTTCGGTGTTAGTCCGGAGATTCCGGTCTACCAGACCGGAGACTCCGGTGTGGATTCTCTGAAACTTTGATACGTCATAAACGTATCCTTAATTTCTCATGTTCCATGTTGTTTTCTTATTGTTTTCCACATGTTTGCTGTACACTTTATGTCGATTTTATAGATTTTCCGGACTAACCTATTGACAAGATGCCACGGAGCCAGTTCCCTGTTTTCTGCTGTTTTTAGTTTCAGAAAAGTTGTTCTCGAAATATTCTCGAAATTGGAAAATTCGAAGCCCGAAAGTCTTAGAATTCCCGAAGGTTCCACGGAGTCCCGAAGAGACCCAGAGGGGGGCCTCAGGGGGGCCACGCCATAGGGCGGCACGCCACCTGGCCATGCCATGGGGTGGTGTGGGGCCCCCAGGCCTCCATCGCCTTTGTCGTTTCGCCTATTTAATCCCCACAGACACGTAAACCCTAGAGATATACGACTTCATCCCGAAAACCTGAGGCTACCGTCATCCTCATCTCGATATCGGGAGGGTTCTGGAGCTTTCCCCGGCACTCTCCCGGGAGGGGAATTCATCACCGGAGGGGTCTACATCACCATGCCCTCCTTCGAAGTGATGCGTGAGTAGTTCATCCCTGGACTACGGGTCCATAGTAGTAGCTAGATGGTTGTTCTCTCCACTTTGTACCTCATGTTTAGATCTCGTGAGCTGCCTCACATGATCGAGATCATCTTTATGTAAGGCTACATGTTGTGTTTGCTGGGATCTGATGAATGTTGAATGCTATGTAGTTTTATTATCAATCTATCATGTTATCTTCATGTATATGTTATTTATGATCGTGCATGCTATTCGTTATAAGTAGATGCTCTCGCCAAGTAGATGCTCGTAACTCCAAGAGGCAGTATTTATGCTCGATAGTGGGTTCTTGCCTCCTTTGCATCTGTGCTCGAGTGACAGAAACGTGACGGATGGAGGATGTGCTGTTGCCATTAGGGAGAAAACAACAATGCTTTGTCTAAGGATGATGTTATTGTTTACATTACACACTTTGCTTACTGAGATTATCTGTTGCTTGCAACTTAAAACCCAACGTTTGTTCGGATGACATTCAGAGGGTGGATTATTAGTCATGGATGGAGTTGGATGACGGTCCATGTATTTTGTTGTAATGTCCGCATGAATCACATAGTAATCTTTATGTCTTGCATATGCACTACGGTGCAACCTTCATTTCTTTCAATTGCCCATCTGTAATTTGTTCACCACACATGTTAATTATCTTTCACGGAGAGACACCACTAGTGAACTGTGGACCCGGTCCATTTTCCTCATACTGATAAAACACCTACTGCTTTCATGTTGTTTCTACCGTTTTTCTATTGTTTTCCACACCATACGTTTAATCTCTTTGTGTTCAGCAAAACCGGTGAGATTGACAACCTCACTACTTCATTGGGGCAAAGTGATTTGATTGTGTTGTGTAGGTTCCACGTTGCTGCTGAACCGGTTGTGCGCCCTGCCACCTCAGCTGCATCAACCTTGAGAGATTGCTTTTCCTCCTACTGGTCGATTCAACCTTGGTTTCTTTTCTGAGGGAAAACTTGCTGTTGCACTCTTCACACCTTGCGCTTGGGGTCTCCCAACGAGCGTGTATCCACACTCCATCAAGCTTGCCCAAAATTTTGTGGTGATTTCTTCCTCCATCTTGTGTACATGTGTGCTTATCTTCTGCTCTCTGGTTTTGTGTTTGGGTGTGTTGTGTTTTTAGGGAAAAGGACTAATTCATCCGCCTCCAATCCTAACGTCGCTACTAGGAAGTACCGTGCTCATGCTTGCAACTATCCAGTCAGCGATCCGGATACTGGGAGGGTTACTTAGAGGAGGACCTTTGATGATGAGCATCGTTAACAAGAAGTTGGCCAAGAAAGACAGATGCGTGAATTGGCGAAGAAGGCCATGTTTATTAGGATCACCAATGTGGCGTCGATGAGCAAGAGGGACTACATGATTATGAGAGCCAAACCTTTCTTCACCATGGCTCGCACTGCTGAGAGTCCTCACCACTGGAGGAGAGAGTCTGAGCTTATTCAGAGGGAGATCTATGCCAAGTTGAAGCATCATGTCTGTCCACAGCAGGTTCTTGACTTAGATGCCTTGGGCAGTTCTAAGTACTTCGAGGAGGTTGTGTGGATCACTAGGAAGCTTGGGCTTGAGCATCTTGTAGGCATTCAGCAGAACTACAACATCAGGGTCGTTCAGCAGTTCTTTGATCGGGCCGAGGAAGTGTGAGTCCTCTATCTGGAGGTTGGCTGAGCTGCTTGGTTACCCATGGGGTGATGATGCTAGACAACATATGCATATCCATGGAGTGGCCTATAACAAGAAGAGAATGGATCCTATGTATGAGAAGATCCCGAGCACCAGCACTGCTAAGGACCTCAAGAGGGTATACAACATTATTCTCCGCCTCTTCCGCAACAACATAGCTCCCAAGGCCGGGAATGTGGATGCTATCCGTGGTGTTATAGTCAACTTGCTCTATCAGGCTTTCCAGTGTCACCTGGGTGGTCCAGATGGTGAGTGATATGAGATCGATGTCATGCATTTCATTAAAGAGGAGATGTATTCAGCCATGATTGAGATCAAGAAGGTCCCGGTTTATGCTCCCTATGTGATGAAGCTCATTCTTGAGGAGTGCCCGGGTCTTGATTGTGAGACTAAGCATACTGTTGGCACTCTTCAGGTGATCTCGTCTCTCCTTCCTGATGAGGACACCTCTATGGATGATGATGAGGCTGCTCCAAGGTATAGGAGGAAGAATGATGACCCTCCCTCTCGCAAGTCTAGCAAGGAAGAAGCTCAAGATGAGATTAAGAAGATTTCTTGGTTTCACCGTAACATTCTTTGCATGACGATTGCTATCCACAAGGAGAACCATGAGGCCTATAAGGAAACGCGTCAGCTGAGGAAGATGATCACCAAGCTCCAGGACCATGCTGGTATTGGGGCTCCTCCTCCTCTTGAGCCTCTTATTGAGTCTTTGACCATGTCCTATGAGAACTGGAACACCCACAACTACCCGTGGGGTGATTTTGAGGAGGTATCTTTGGCTCCTTCATCTTCTACCAACCGGGGCAAAGCTCCTATGACTGAGGAAGAGGAGCTGGCTGAGGAGCATACTGAGGAAGAAGAGGATGAAGGGGAGTATGAAGAAGAAGATGAGGATGAGGAGGGAGAAGGCATGGACATGAATGATGATGACGGAGATGATGAGGACTACGAGGAGGATGACTGATCCCTTGGAGTGCGTATAGTTGCTCTTTGCCCTTTTTGGTGTCTCGATGCCAAAGGGGGAGAAGTAGCTATAGACTTCTCAGGGATTTGCAAGGGTTGGTTTGTTTTGATTTTCATTCGCCTCGGAACACAAGTCTTTGGACTTGATTTCCTTTTATGGCTTGTGTTCCTTTTATCCTAGTTGATTTCGAGTTATTTCCTAGTGGACCTTAAAATCTATGTCTGGTGAGACTATGCGATGAAGCTATCTTATTATGTGTGCTTAATGTTGCTTTATCTATCTTACTTATGCATGTACTCACTAGTTGTGCTAGAGGGCATTGTTTGTAAAACATAGGGGGAGTTGATACGTCATAAACGTATCCTTTATTTCTGATGTTCCATGTTGTTTTCTTATTGTTTTCCACATGTTTGCTATACACTTTATGTCATTTTTATCGATTTTCCGGACTAACCTATTGACAAGATTCCACAGAGCCAGTTCCCCGTTTTCTCCTCCTTTTAGCTTCGGAAAGATTGTTCTATAAATATTCTCAAAATCGGAAAATTCGAAGCCCGGAAGTCTTAGAATTCCTGATGGTTCCACGGAGTCCCGAAGAGACTCGGAGGGAGGCCTCAGGGGGCCCACACCATAGGGCGGCGCCCCCCTTGGCCGCGCCGGGGGTGGTGTAGGTCCCCTAGGCCTCCACCGCCTCTGCCCTTTCACCTATTTAATCCCCCCAGACATAAACCCTAGGAAGATTCCACTTTTTCCCTAGAAACACCCGAGGCCACCGTCACCGTCATCCCGAGATCGGGAGGGTTCTGGAGCTCTCCCCGGCACCCTACTGGAAGGGGAAATCAGCACCGGAGGGGTCTACACCACCATGCCCTCCTCCAAAGTGATGCGTGAGTAGTTCATCCCTAGACTACGGGTCCATAGCAGTAGCTAGATGGTTGTTCTCTCCACTTTGTACGTCAAGTTTAGATCTTGTGAGCTGCCTATCAGGATCAAGATCATCTTTATGTAATGCTACATGTTGTGTTTGCTGGGATCTGATGAATGTTGAATTCTATGTCTTCTGATTATCAATCTATCATGTTATCTTCATGCTTATGTTATTTATGATCTTGCATGCTCTGCGTTATAAGTAGATGCTCTAGCAAAGTAGATGCTAGTAACTCCAAGAGGGAGAATTTATGCTCGATAGTGGGTTCATGCCTCCTTTTCATCTGTGCTCGAGTGTCAGAAACGTGACGGAGGGAGGATGTGTTATTACCATTAGGGATAAAACAACAATGCTTTGTCTAAGGATGATGTTATTGTTACATTACACACTTTTTTTACTGCAATTATCTGTTGCTTGCAACTTAATACCCAACGTTTGTTCGGATGATATTCGAAGGGTGGATTTTTAGTCATAGAAGCAGTTGGATAACGGTCTATGTATCTTGTTGTAATGCCCGCATGAATCACATAGTAATCTTTAAGTCTTGCATATGCACTACGGTGCAGACGTCATTTCTGTCAATTGCCCAACTGTAATTTGTTCACCACACATGTTATTTATCTTTCACGGAGAGACACGACTAGTGAACTGTGGACCCCGGTCCATTTTCCTCATACTGATAAAACACCTACTACTTTCATACTGCTCTCATACCGTTCCTACTGTTTTCCACACCATACGTTTAACCTCTTTGTTTTCAGCAAAACCGGTAGATTGACAACCTCACTGTTTTGTTGGGGCAAAGTGAATTGATTGTTTTGTGTAGGTTCCATGTTGCTGCTGCACCGGTAGTGTGCCCTGCCATCTCAGCTGCATCAACCTTCAGAAGTGCTTCTTCCTCATACTGGTCGATTCAACCTTGGTTTTTTTCTGGGGGAAAACTTGCTGATGCACTCATCACACCTTGCGCTTGGGGTCTCCCAACGATCGTGTGTCTACACTCCATCAGGAGCTCACGACTTAGTTGTTCGAAAGCCCGTCTATATTTTACAAACATAGCCCAGCTGTGATATTCATTGCAAATATGTGTGTTGTCATCAAACACCGAAAAGGGGGAGATTGAAAGTGCAAACACGCTTAAATAATCTTGTTTTGGATGTTTGTTAACAACACACGTATCCTCAAGTATGTTGATGTTTTTTAGGGTCTATTAATCATATTTGTTATAGTAGTAATGAGTATAAAAAGGACAAAGATCAAATGTAGTACTTCTACTGGAATTTGATTCCAGGCCGGAGTCTCCGACATGAAGCCTTCTCGTGGAACAAATCCGTACTGTGAGCCTGGTGTCACCCTCTGGACTCACTCCAGAGACTTACCGGAGTCTCCGGTGTGGGTATGTTTGATGAGAAGGAACCATGCTGCACTCTTGGTGTCACCCGCTGGACTCAGCCCGGAAACTTGCCGGATATACACCAGAGTCTCCGGACCTTCATGCACAAGTGCTGCTCGTTGAACCATAGACAGGGTCTGCGTGAATAAGTGAATACACAAGCAAGTATTCACTGGAGTCTCCGGACAGGTGGATTCTCAAGAAGATAGAAGTGCTGGAGGTGTGGTGTCACCCGCTGGAACCACACCGGAGACATACCGGATTCTGTCCGGGGTCTCCGGTATGAAGACTGGCGAAATTCTCAGGTTGGAGTCTCCGTACTTTACACCGGAGTCTCCGGTGTGACTTTTGCAGAAAGGTCTCCAATGGTTCTAAAATATATGAGGGGTATAAATACCCCTTCTCCTCCACCTACCTCCAGATAGCTCGTCCAAAATAGATCCCACCATTGCTAGAGCTCACCCACCTTGCTAGATCTCCCAATCCCTCCACCCTAAAGTGTTCATCTTCGGAGGATTGAAGGAGAAGGCCCCGATCTACGTCTTCACCAACCGGATTTCATTTCCCCCTCATTTTCTTGAGGAGAACTAGTCTGGGGTTTCCTCTTATGGAGAACCTAGACATCTTGTCTCTCTTGGTGACTCTTGTGATTGCTGGGAGCCCCCAATTTGGTTGTGGGTGTGTGCCCCAAACTTGTTTGTAAAGGACTCGATTCCCGCCTCAAAGGGGATTAATAGTGGAAGGTGGACTAAGCCTTTGTGGAGGGGTTCATCGGAGCATAGGGTGAGTCCTTTGTGGTGTTGTATGGACTTTGTGGCGAAACTCACACCCCTCCAATGAGACGTACTCCCTTAACAAGGAGGAACTCGGGAATACACCGTGTCTCCGCGTGCTTCCGACTTCGGTTATCTCGTTGCCTTTCCTTTACCTTACCTGTATTGTATTTATTGTTGTTTTTGTCATATAGGTAAATTCACCTTAGTTGCATTATCTAGATAATTTACCTTTGTGTCAAGCCTAATCTTGAAAAAAAATTAAAATTGGTCGTAGCACCTATTCACCCCCCTCTAGGTGCCCATACTATTCGTTCACCTTAAAGGTGTCTTGCAAGGCGATCGTTGAAGCATCTCGCTTCATCTCCATCTTGGTGCTCTTGTTCCCCCTTTGCCTATACACCAATGCGAGATCAACATCTACCACCTCGATCCCACCTTTTCGGAGTAGGATTACAAGGTCCTTTCACTTATGATTTTCCTTGAGCTGTTTCCAACAATGGGTCAAGGTGAATGCCTTCTCCCCATGTTTGCCCTTGAAGGTCTCAAGTGCCTGAAGTACCTCCATTCTCCATTGTTAGAAAGAAATAAATGTGCATATTGGGAACAAGACTTGTGCATACGAGAAGGGAGGATAGATCATACCATGTCCGTCACCCTAATGCTACTCAGAGGCCGAGCACAAACTTGATCATAGGAGCCACAAAATTTGGACACCTCCGATTGAATGAAACTCCATCTTTTGGATAGAGAGATTTCATTTCGGTCACGTTGAAATGGCTGATAGGTTCGTAGCATAGAAAACAAAACAAAAAATCCTACGCGATAGACACCCGAAGGGCCAAAATCTAATCTAGGAAATGTAAGCAACGTGCATAGAGAAAGTCTTAAGGATAACATACCCTCGAAGACACAAAGCGTTACAGGATCGAATCTCGTTGGTGATGTAGTCGAACTCACATCAATCTCAAGATCATGAAGAAGAGCGCTGCAATCTGGCAGCGCTTCCACACTCGGTCACCTGTACATCTTGATGACGACCTCTGTTCCCTCGATCCAGCGGGGCAGCATAAGTAGAGGATCCACCGGAATCTCCAACAACACGAAGGCTTGGTGTGGTGAAGAAAACATTGCTCAGAGCTTCGCCAAGCGCACGAACAAGTGGTGGAGCAGTGGGAGGAGGGAGGAAGAAATGACACAAGTCTATGTGTGGGAGAGGGAGCTCCCACCCCTCCTTATATAGGAGGGGAAGGCATCCACGAAATTTTGGGTGTCTCCACCTCTCCCTCATCATGTGTGTGGAGTCTCCACTCAACCCACTCATTCTTCCATTAGTTCACACTCAAAATCCCAAGAGTTTTCTTTAATAAATAAATAAAACAATTTTATTTATTTATTTTAATATTTGTTAATTCCATTAACAAACATTAACACATAACCCCTTGAGTTATTTTTTATATACATTAACAACCATTTGACAAGAATCCTCTTGAACTATTTCAAAATTACCTGAAACAATTTCGGTGTTGTCCAAACTTTTCTCCGATATTCCGTATACACTCAAATGCGCCATCAGATCTTAAGTGTGTCACCCTACGGTTTGTGAATAATGTGGACATGATCGAGACACCTCTCCGATCAATAGCCAACAGCGGGATCTGGAGATCCGTAATGAATCATACACATTCATAGATAAATCTAGTGATCATGTGAACCATAAACGTCGTAACCAATTCCCTTTGTCTCGCGATATTTTACGTGTCCAAGATTCGATCATTGGTATCAACCATACCTAGTTCAATCTCGTTACTAACAATGATATTTTACTCGTTCCGTGATATGACATCCCTGTGACATAGTCACGTTATTGCAAGCGGTGTCAATGTGATATCACCGAGGGGGCCCAGAGTATATCTCTTTGTCATTTGGATGGACAAATGCCAATCTTGATCCATGAGCCTCCACTAATACATTTCGAATAGCCAACGACACCTTTATAGTCACCCTGTTACGGCGTGACGTTTGATGACATCAAAGCATTCTTCCGGTGTTAGTGATTGACATGATCTCATGGTCTAAGGATTAAAGTTACTTCGTATGTTTTATATAACAATGTAAACTTAATGACTTGATCGCATTGCTATATACACTTAGGGTCTATGTTCATCACATCATTCTTCCAATGACATGACCCCGTTATTAACAACATCCAATGTTCATGATCAGGAAACCTGGATCATCAGTTAATCAACGAGCTAGTTAAACGAGAGGTGTTACTAGGAACTCTTGTTTGTTTATTAGACACACATGTATCAATGTTTTCGGTTAATACAATTCTAGCATGATAAATAAACATTTATCATAAACAAGGAATAAGATAATGACCACTTTATTATTGCCTCTCGGGCATATTGCCTCCAGTCTCCCACTTGCACTAGAGTCAATAATCTAGTCTATGAGAACTTAACACATATAGCGTTACGGTGTTATTACCATTCTTCGCATGTGGAAAACTTCATAAAAATATCTGGCATGTTCAGGTCCTTTTGTATTTGCACGGCTTTGCGTCTACACGCATCACTCATTCTCTAGCCTTTGAATATATTTGGTCAACCGGTGAGACCTTAATTCCTCATCTTAAACTAATGTTACCAACATTGTGAAAATGTAGCTTCATAGTGTCAGCATTCTTGGAAATTCACCAAGTTCAGTAAAGAACTCATTGACACAAAATACTCCTATTATTGGCTGTCAACACACCGATATACTTAGCCTTTGTTGCAGTACCCGTCACAATACTTTAATTTTGAAATTCATTCAAATCCAATATGAAACTTTCTTCCATCCTATTGTGCTAACCTTCAACACATGTTTTAATTGAGATAGATTTATTTTAATAAATGAGAAGACTATTTTTGTAACATATTACAACAAATAGTTTGTCATTACTACATAGGAAAACATATCCTTAGAATTTCTAAAAATTGCATAAGGATCTCTCCCTCTATTGTCTAATCATCATATGAATTATCCTGCTATAACATTCTATAGCATAAGACTCATCTGGTTGTATACATAGCATGGAATACATGCCTTAGAAATCTCAATTTCAATTATGATCATCATGTTTCAAAACACTTGAATATTGCTCAATTCTTTTCAATGTGGCAAGAACCCCGTCTTGTCATTTCGATATTGACTTACTTCAATACATCATCTATGTAATTTGGCTCAACCTTATCAGGCACTTCAATAAATCTCTTATAGATATCGATACCCAATATCTCCTAAGCCTTGCATCAATATGAAAATTTTATATGTGTTAATTTATAATACATATTTTCCAATCAACCATATGTCATCAACATAAAGCATTAGAAATATGTCTTAGCGCTCCCACTTAATTTCTTGTAACTCTATAAGCATCTTTACCGTTCATGATGGAATCAAACTATTTGGTAACTTCACTAAAGTAAAGATTCCAACTTCGTTATGCTCACTTCAACCATTGAAGTTTGCATACCTTTCCGGCAACCTTTTGAATTTTACAAAACTCTTAGACTATGTCAAGTACACATCCTCGATCAAACTTCCTAGAGAGGAGAGTTGGTTTTGTTATTAAACTTCCATATCATAATATGTAACTTTTGCTAGAACTATCCTCAAATACTAAAGCATCACTACAGAAGATCAAAATCTTCTAGTAGTCAACTCTTTGAACTTCGTCGAAAACATCTTTTCGACAAGATTTTTTTTAAAGGATGTAAATATCCCTGTCTTTGTTGCTATATAGACCAGTTTGCTATCATTAGGCATCATTCCCTTCAAAAATACTACCAGGTCACATAATTGATATTCAAACAGGGATACTATCTCAGATATAATGACTCATGGCCAATTTATGAAGTCATGGCCCATCATTTACTTCCTTTATAAGTTCCAAGTCCTTTTTGTCAATACAACACTTCACTCTCAAACCACAAGTTGGTTTAAGTACAAATTTTTAGGACTTTAGTGGTTCAGTTCGCGAACTCATTCGAAGTATCTACAACATATATATGTAGTGTCTTCTACTTAGTCAAAATAGGAAACCCTAGAAAATATTCCAGTGATGAGCTACTCTTGACATGATAACAAAGATTATCTAATCTTGCCTAGTTTCTATTGTCCTCCCACTCACTTCTTTTGCAAAAAATACTTTCTTGAGAAATCAACCTTTTCTGACAAACAACATTTTGTCTTTGGTTCGATGATAGGAGAAATACCCAATGGTTTCTTTGGGATAACCTTATGAACATATATGTATCATATTTTGGTTGTAAACATTTTACACATGCTATGCATACCAAAATTTAAGAAAAAGACAATTCGGGTCACTACCCAAGCCATAACTTATATGGTGTCAATTTCAACGGATCATGATGGCGCTCTTTTCAGTGTAAAAGCGGTTGTCTCTAATGTATAAACTACAAAATTATAATGGCATTTTTATTTATCTTACCATGTCCAAAAAGGTTTGATTTTGTCTCTCGAACAACCCATACTTATGTGGGGTATTAGACAAGGATACATTATAGAACAATTCTACAACTCCTCAGATGTTTTGCTAAACTTTTAACTCAAATTTTATCCTTTATGATCCAATCATAAATACTTGATTATCTTGTTACGGTGATTTTTACTTCATACTAACAATAATATGAACCAATTAAAAAATATAAAACTTCTTTCTCTTTAAATAGATATACTCATATATCTACTCAAATCATCGATGGAATTTTATGAAGGAAAATTTAATCCACTACACACGACATAATGGACTATATACATAAATATGTATAATCTCCAGTAAATTAGCCGTGTATTTTACTTTGGCATATGAACGGAGTTTGAGTAATCTTTTGGAAGAGGTCTCACAAGCGTCAATTTATTCAAAACAAAATGACTCTATAAGTCCATTAACAAGGATTTCCTTCATGTTTTCCTTTTCGATATGAACTAAAATGGTGTTGTCACAATTTAAGTGAAATTCATTTACGTCTTGTGACGTTTAGCATTTAGTCTTATAGATGCTTATTCTACCAACACGATTTATATTAAGTCATATATCTATTATGTAATATGGTCATAGTTTGAACAATTTTATTTGTTCTCACAAAAGACCGGAACAATATAACAACTTATTAAGATCTTAAAATAAATCTTGAATGTTTGGTTCGATACGACAATGAACACAATAACAGTTTATTTCTGTTCTTGTCATGATCGATTCCATATCTAATACTAGTTACTTTTAGCCCCTTGTATTTCTTGCATTGCGTTGCTTTCTATGATAATTCATACCAACCAATCTGGCATCAAAATACCAAAAAATACTTTGTTTACTAGTAATACATCTATAACTTGTATATCAAGCATATACTCCTGAGCTGGACTTTTCCAGTTATTTTTTCTGCCATATACCTTTTTATAATTCTATTTTCAACATTATCATTCCTTTACAGAAGAATCATTCAACATCAAACAATGCTAGTCATACTAGCACATTTTCCTTGGGTGTTAGTTATATACTATCATCCATTAAGTCATACTTTGTGTTTGATTCTTCTATTAATATCACCATCTTAATAGCATTCTTATGGATTCCACTCTTTTCAATCCACAAGCAAGGTAAATGATTTTACCCATACTTTTAATCCATATCATCAGAACAATTTTGTGATGAATCTACTATAGCTCGAAGGAAGGAATTTAGAGGATAATATTAGCGCCCAACTTCTTGCAAGATTCAAACGTCTAGCATCTTTAATCATTGCATATATTCAAATAATTTAAGCATACATTGTCACACTAAATTATACTCAGTCACGTTGGCACAAATAAGTTTCTAGATATCAATATATCTTTCACTTGATTGTTTCTGGAAAAAAATTCTGTTCCTAAATCACCTTGATCAACAAAACATTCTTTTGAAGATAAAGTATTATGGAAGCAATCATGACACTAGATTCTAAGTAGGAATTGTTTGCTCTCTAGATCAATAAATCATTAATCATATGGAGCTAGGTAGGTTATACAAAAAATATACAATAGGGCTCAATTTTAAATTTCACTAATATGGTACCAATCTTAAATGGTTTTACTAGATCATAACAGTTATATCTCAATTTATGCAAATTCTCTTTCATCGGTTGTTCATGATAAAATAAGTTCAAGTTAATTCAAAATTACTACATGAACTCCCACTCAAAAACAACATCCCTCTTAGTCGTTTTAGTGATTACACAAACCAAATTCACTACACCAAAACCGATCATCACATGAGACGGTGTAGTTGTAAAGGCGAAAATCGACATGTTCATCATATCATCCATATGACTCATGCTTTACCTTTTAGTTACGTGTTTTGAGGCCATGTCTGTACATGCTAGGCTCTCCAAGTAGAACCATTGTATTTCGTGTGTTTCAAGCCCATGTTTGTACATGCTAGGCTCGAAAACACCCGTTGTATGCGAACGTTGAGTCTGTCACACCCGATCATCGTGTGGTGTCTTGAAACGACGAACTTTCTTAATGGTGCATACTAAGGAAGAGCACATTATTATCTTGATATTAAGTGAGAGGGATCATTTTATAATGCTACCGTCGTGATATAAGCAAAATAAGATGCATAAAAAGTAATAACATCACATGCATGGATAATGTGATATGACATGGTCCTTCTTGCACTTGATCTCCATCTTGTGCATCATGATATGATCTCCATCATTCCACCGGCGTGGCACCAAGGTCTGTGGCACCTCCATCTTGATTGTCCATCAAAATTACAACATGTCTCATGGATATGATATACAACACGCATGCCAAAATAATAATACAACCATATGGCTCCTGCCAGTGTGTCAATAATTTACAAAAGAGATCATCTCATACATCAAATTTGTAACATTGACCATATCACCACATGCCCCGCAAAAAAAAGTTAGACGTCTCTAATTTATTTTTGCATATTTTACGTGGCTTAGGGCTTCCGAAGATAGAACCATTCATACTTACGAACATGAACCACAATGTTGATAAACAAATTATTAACAACCCGTTGTAGATTAGATCTTAACTATAGTAGGAGAAACACGACACCCCCTCAGCCACAAGTGAGACAGGTCTCGTGTACAAGTACACGTAAAGTTAGTCTAGGGCCGCTTCATTCCACTATGCCACTAAGATCATAAAATACTCAAGGAGGAAATAACAAGATCATCAAACCCCACATACACCTATGTGTTCTACCCGTACAAAACATCTACGCATAGATCCAACTCTGATACCATTGATGGGTTTGTAGCATAAAAAACAAAAAAATTCCTACGCGATAGACACCCGAAGGGCCAAGATATAATCTAGGAGATGTAAGCAACGTGCATAGAGAAAGTATTAAGGAGAACATACCCTCGAAGACACAAAGCGTTACGAGATCGAATCTCGTTGGTCATGTAGTCGAACTCACATCGATCTCAAGATCACGAAGAAGAGCGCTGCAATCCGGTAGCGCTTCCACACTCGGTCACACGTACAGATTGATGACAACCTCCGTTCCCTCGATCCAGCAGGGAAGCGGAAGTAGAGGATCCACCGGAATCTCCAACAACACGACGGCGTGGTGTGGTTAAGAAAACATTGCTCAGGGCTTCCCCAAGCGCACGAACACGTGGTGGAGCTACGGGAGGAGGGAGGAATATATGACACAAGTGTGTGTGTGGGAGAGGGAGCTCCCACCCCTCCTTATATAGGAGGGGAAGGCAGCCACGAATTTTTGGTTGTCACCACCTCTCCCTCATCATGTGAGTGGAGTCTCCGCTCAACCCACTCATTATTCCATTAATTCCCACTCAAAATCCCAAGAGTTTTCTTTAATAAATAAATAAAACAATTTTATTTCTTTATTTTAATATTTGTTAATTCCATTAACAAACATTAACACATAACCCCTTGAGTTAGTTGTGAAATCTATGAACAACCATTTGACAAGAATTCCCTTGAACTATTTCAAAATTACTCGAAACAATTTCGGTGTTGTCCAAACTTTTCTCCGATATTCCATAGCCACTCAAACGCGTCATCGAAGCTTAAGAGTGTCACCCTACGGTTCGTGAATAATGTAGACATGATCGAGACACCTCTCCGATCAATAGCCAACAGCGGGATCTGGAGATCCGTAATGACTCCTACACATTCAACGCTAAATTTAGTGATCGTGTGAACCATAACATCGTAACCAATTCCCTTTGTCTCGCGATATTTTACTTGTCCGAGATTCAATCATTGGTATCAACCATACCTAGTTCAATCTCGTTACCGACAAGTACTCCTTTACTCGTTCCGTGATATGACATCCATGTGACCTAGTCACGTGCTTGCAAGCCGTGTTGATGTGATATCACCGAGAGGGCCCAGAGTATATCTCTCCATCATTTGGATGGACAAATACCACTCTTGATCCATGAGGCTCAACTAATACTTTCCGAATACCCAACAGAACCTTTATAGTCACCCTGTTACGGCGTGGCGTTTCATGACATCAAAGCATTCTTCCAGTGTTAGTGATTGACATGATCTTATGGTCTAAGTATTGAAGTTACTTCATATGTTTGATATAACGACGTAAATTTAGTGACTTGATCGCATTGCTATATACACTTAGGGTCTATGTTCATCACATTATTCTTTCAATGACATGACCCCGTTATTAACAACATCCAATGTTCATGATCAGGAAACCTTGATCATCGGTTAATCAACGAGCTAGTTAAACGAGAGGCATTACTAGGAACTCTTGTTTGTTTATTAGACACGAATGTATCAACGTTTCCGGTTAATACAATTCTAGCATGAGAAATAAATATTTATTATAAACAAGGAATAAGATAATAACCACTTTATTATTCCCTCTCGGGCATATTCCCTTCAATGGCTTCTCGCAAATGTGTCATTCTTCGTGGAAGTATGTGTGGAAACTCTTCCAAAAGACGACCCCTTTCTGCTCGGCCCCGGTTATTGCACACGTGCGCAATTCCTTCCAAGATTTGCATAGGATGACGTCCTCGGACATGGTGAATCCCTTGGTTCTCTGGGAGAACCCCTTGGCGGCAGGAGCACTGGCACCACATGTGCGCCTCCTCTGGGAAGATGCTTGACGATTGAGCTCATCCTCGAACAGTGGCTCAGTCTCGATGCCCAGGACATCTTGGGTCTCCTCCGTATTTTTGCCGTACCCTGGTTCATCGGCCGTTTCAGGGCGGACAATTCCCAAGAAATCATCCCCACCGTCCTCCGGGTCCTCACCCTGCCCTTGGCCTTTCTCGAAGTACCTGTAATCCTCCGCCCCCATTTTGTCGACCAGGTTGCGTGTGCTCGGGAGATCGGCCTCCGGGATCACCAACCGCGATTTCCTCCCTGCCACGCCGATCGCCCTGGGGGAAACAGTGGACAGTGGGTCTGCCTTGAGGTCAAGGGAAGGCAAGACCACCGGCGACCGGCGCAGCCGGCTCTCGGCAACTTGTACGCCGCCGGACAGATATCCATAGCGGGGCGGGGATGGTGAAATGCTCGGTGTCCTGGGAGGCTTGTGTGAACCGATGAGCCCGAGCTCGCAACCATGGCGTTGGCGGCGTCGGCCGCCACCGCAACAGCTTCCGGTTCGGCAACGATGCCCAACATGCGGAGGGTTGCCAGAGTTTCTAGCTTGGGCGTCAGCTTGCAAAGCTTTGAAGGTGATGGCTGCTTCCTCCGCTCGCCGCACAGGCCCAATAGTTGTTTCAATGGCCTGAGCAGCCTTCGTAGCGACATGTCTCCTCCTCTGCTCGTCGCGCTTCTGTGACTCCAACGTCCTCTCCGCCGGGGTGAGCTATTTGTTTGGCTTTTTTGTGGACGTGGTGGGGCCGTCGTCCAACGGATCGGACGCACCGGGAAGGGTGGGGACCTGATCTGCCGCATCGACTTCGGCGGCGACGGCAACGAGGGCGTCCATGGGGTGTTTCGAGCTAGAAGGTGGGTGCGAAAGTGTCAGAGTGTCCTTGGCGTGCCACAGACAGGCGGGCTAGGATAGAACTAGGGAGGCAGTTGGCGGGATATCATAATAATAACGACAAAGAGGAAACTTACCGGATAACGAGACAAGACAAAGGTATAGGTGATCCAATGATTATTTCACGGCAATACCAGAATTCATAGTCTCGGGTAATTTCGGTATCGTGAGTAATGGTAGAATTGTATAATAACCAAAAAATTCAGCAGTTTATTCGTATAGTATGTGGGGGTCAATATGGCGTCCATGGCTGTGACGCCCCGAGATCGGGCACTATGCAGATTTCAGCATTCCCGCCAAAATCCACATAATAACCGATTCCAGGTTGCCACTTGTGATAACATTACAACAGTTCACGAATAATCCACAACAACAACAGAGGAGGTATATACAAGAGGACTGAAACGAGTCAAAGATACAACTGATACAATACAAAGATCCAAATAACAGCGAAAGATCCACATAGCGTCCGACTACGGACAAGATACAAATTGGACTAAGAGTCCTGAAGATAACCGATGGCGTCCAATCCCTGCCCAGGCCAAGCCGAAGGGATTCCCAAGCTAACGTCGTCAGACTTCAAACCTGTTGACTGCAATGTGGAATATGCAGCCACGAAAAGGATTCGTGGGTCAGTACGGTTAAGTACTGGCAAGTGGATAAACCATACTCACAAGATACCAGCGTAACCGATCATCACAAGATACAAATACTTTGGGAACAACGGAAGGAAGGGATTATTGCAAAGAAGCGGCAGCGGGCTGCACTAACTAACTACAGAGACTCGCTACAACATCCGGCTAAAATAAAGGGATAAGATAGCGAATCAGAACCAACTACGACTACTCACCAAACAATACCCATCCAATGTTACCCCCTACTAAGGAAGCAACCCAAGGAAACTCACACTGTTGATTAAGGTGACATTCATTCTTATGGTGGAGGTAATCTACATTACTAGTCAAGTTATCATCGTTAGGTGTAAGTTGTCTGAGTACTTGTTAGCCAGCACTTTCACCAAGTCATCCATAACCGCGGACAACACGGCTTCTCGAGAAGATTTAACCCTGCAGGGATGCACCAATTTGGCCGTACACGTAAGAATAACCCGCCAGACGGGGGATCAACCCACCAAGCGAGGTACTCAACACAACCCAACTCTTCTTCGCATCAAGCCCAAAGAACCACGTGTTGTGCGTGCGCGGCTAATCGAGCCCCCACGAAGAAAAGGGGGACCCTCATAGCACTGGAAGACCACGCCGCCCTAAATGCCGACTACAAAAGTTCCACCCTGGCGCCAAGGGCTCGCACCTGCATATGCATGCATCAAATGAAAGCCCGAACTAAGTGTGGCGATTTGGACGAGATGCGAATCGAATCAGAATTGCGGGGGGCGCCCATACTTGCTTCCCACATGCGGTTAGTGCGCTCATCATGGATCAATGGACAAGACCCTTTTCCTAATTAGGGTCGACACTAGCAGGCCTCAAAACCACGTCGGGCCTCCTGCCGGTGCCTTATCATCAAATTATTATTACCCCAAACATTAACATGTTGTTGATTAAATTGAAACCCAACTACCAACTAAACAGGTGATATGAAAAAGGAAAACAAGACTCGAGCGCAAACAACACTAAGCATGCAACTACGACACGAGGGCCAACAAGGTAACAAGCAACAGTTGATAGGAAGTGGGAGGAAGGCTATATCATGGCTGCAAGGTAAACATATGATAGGATCGAGACACAAGCATCGAAAATACTAGGCTAGCATAAAGACAACGGAAAGAATCGGTAACAAGTGATGACAGGCAGCCATAGGTAGCAAGTGAGTATACTTGCCTGAGATCCAGCAAGTAGAGGTACATCCGAAGAACTTGTCGTTGCTCACATCACCTCAACGTCCTATCCGAGAAGAAGCAACGAACTAGAACAAACACCAGATGCAACAATTACTTCTACAGCAAAAGATCCAGCATGATCAAGATATGGATGCATGACAAGTTTAAGGATGCATCAAAGATAAACTAGTTGACATGGTAAACATATTTAAATGGGCCCATATGCAATTTGGATTACATATGGAAAAGCCCATGAATTAATGTTGAATTAAATGATCTACAAATAACCATCATGTGAAAGTTAATTAGGATGATGCATGGAGGATGAAAACAATAAGAAAACAACTTTAGCTTCAGTTTGATATGTTGTTTACCAAGTTTGGAATTTTATTTATTAAGTTATGAACTTTGGCATTTTAAATGATTAAACAAACATTTGTTGTTTTCACCAATTTTAAATGTTCCAAACAGATAACAAAATTTATATTTGGAAAGAACACAAAATTTTAGATGGAATACATATTTCATTTGTTGAATTTGGATTTAAAATGAGCAAGTTATGAATTTGGCAATTTAAAAGGTGTATTTGAAGTATTGAATTATTGCACCAATTTTTAATTAGGAAAAACAGTAAACAAATTGTATTGAAAAGGTTGAAAACATGTAGCAAATGTTTCACTGAACATTTTGAGCTATTAAACATAATTTTTGGATCATTATTGAATTTATTATGCATTTTTCCATAAGCATTTTTATTCTGCCCTTTTTTGTAAACATAAGGAAACATGTTCAAATTTAATTCAATTGTGACCAAATAAAATACCACTGTGTAGAGTTTGTTAAGACAAAATTTTAGAGCCCAAGTTTGCTCAATTTGGATGAACAGAACTCAAATTATGAATTTCCAAAGTTTCACATTTTAATAGCCATTTCTGTATTTAATTATTTAGTGCAAAATTTATTACAGAAACAAGTTGCACCTTTGTGACTAACAGAAAGAGCACAAGATTCTGAATCCACAGAAACTTGAATCATTGAAATTGGAGCATATTTCAATTTGTTATGGATTTTACAATTAAAGACTCAGATCTGTTTTTCTGGAATTCGAGAAATAAAAGAAAAAAAGGAGGAAAAAGGGGTGGCTTTTGCTGCGGAAGGGGAGATTCGAACCCGGGGCTCCAGGGAGTGCGGACAGGGTACCACGCCACTGGGCTGCTGTGCGTGTTTGTGATACAATACATCCCTCACTGAATATGAGGTGGTACCGTGCGGTTTAACTGAATTTTTCAGATCGGAAACACGTATAGATGCAGGGACAGACGAGCTCGTCCATGGCAGCGGCCAGCATCGCACAACGGCGAGCGCACAGAGCAAGGGGGAAGGACAGGGAAGAGGGGCCCGAGGGCGGAGGCGAGCTCACCGCGGGGGTGGACGAGGCAGAAGGCGCGGGGCGCGGAGGCGTCGAGGAAGCAGACTCTGGCACGGTCGTTGTTCGTGGCTGCTGCCGAACGGAGGAGGAAGACGACGACGGCGAGGTCGATGCAGCCGCCCTCCGGCCTCGGTTTCTTCAGAGAAAAGAAGGAGGGAGGCACCGGGGTTCCATTCCCGGTGCAAACACATCCCGGCGTCGACCACCGCAACCGCACCATCTCCTCCATCGGGCAGCCATGGAAGTGGTGGTTTGGGTTCAGAGATGAACAGGGAGTAGAGGAGGGAGAGGGGTGGCGGCAGGGAGGAAGAAAGGAGGGGAGAAGGGCTAGGGTTAGGGTTTGGGAGGAGGAGAGGGGTAGATAAAGGAGGGGAAAGGGAGCAGGTGGGTGGAGGGGTCCATGGAGGTGGACAGCGACATGTCCTCCTCGTGCCTGTACGGATGGAGGAAGGAGAAAGGCTGGGGTGGGCTGGTTTGTTGGGCCTGGGCTTGGTGGGCTGCTTTCTCTCTCTCTCACTCAAACATTTTTTTGTTTTGTTTCTTTTATTAATTTCCAGAGATTGTTTTTGCACTATTGAAAATAATTTTTGAGGCCACAAACTCAACTTTAATTTTTATGAAGATTTAAGATTTCCAATCAATTAAATATTGGGTGAGTTAATGACATGATGGCATGATGCATGATGATGCGAAAAGGAAAAACAAACACACAAGTTCTAATTGGGGAAACCCCCGGGTGTTACAGCCGACACCACTAACAAGGGATTGCGCCCTCGCAATCCGCTCCAAGCCGGTAAGAGAGAAGAATTTGTACTATCGAGTCTTCGATCAACTTGTTTATCTTCTCGACACCACTAACAAGGGGTTCTTACTCCCGTAGATGACGATGTTCTTCCGTTGAGAGATCTTCCGAAGATCGAACCTATTAGGTTTAAAGGCTAAGAGAATGTCCAACCCACGTAGAATCCTAACACTTTGAAAGATTGAGAGGGGGAGAGACTCCAAAACAAATAAGATGAGAGGAGAAATATAATAGAGATAAGGAGAAAACAAGAATCCTATTGAGATGTTTCCAAAACAGGTTTTGCACAAATAGTTTTTGACACTCTAGAAACACGACCGTTAGCTAGGTTATCCTACAGGCTTTGCGGACCCGTTGCTTCGATAACCATTCATATCGAAACAATATCGGTAATCAGAAACCATGCTCTGATACCATTTGTGACGCCCCGAGATCGGGCACTATGCAGATTTCAGCATTCCCGCCAAAATCCACATAATAACCGATTCCAGGTTGCCACTTGTGATAACATTACAACAGTTCACGAATAATCCACAACAACAACAGAGGAGGTATATACAAGAGGACTCAAACGAGTCAAAGATACAACTGATACAATACAAAGATCCAAATAACAGCGAAAGAAACCACATAGCGTCCGACTACGGACAAGATACAAATTGGACTAAGAGTCCTGAAGATAACCGATGGCGTCCAATCCCTGCCCAGGCCAAGCTGGAGGGATTCCCAAGCTAACGTCGTCAGACTTCAAACCTGTTGACTGCAATGTGGAATATGCAGCCACGAAAAGGATTCGTGGGTCAGTACGGTTAAGTACTGGCAAGTGGATAAACCATACTCACAAGATACCAGCGTAACCGATCATCACAAGATACAAATACTTTGGGTACAACAGAAGGAAGGGATTATTGCAAAGAAGCGGCAGCGGGCTACACTAACTAACTACAGAGACTCGCTACAACATCCGGCTAAAAGAAAGGGATAAGATAGCGAATCAGAACCAACTACGACTACTCACCAAACAATACCCATCCAATGTTACCCCCTACTAAGGAAGCAACCCAAGGAAACTCACACTGTTGATTAAGGTGACATTCATTCTTATGGTGGAGGTAATCTACATTACTAGTCAAGTTATCATCGTTAGGTGTAAGTTGTCTGAGTACTTGTTAGCCAGCACTTTCACCAAGTCATCCATAACCGCGGACAACACGGCTTCTCGAGAAGATTTAACCCTGCAGGGATGCACCAATTTGGCCGTACACGTAAGAATAACCCGCCAGACGGGGGATCAACCCACCAAGCGAGGTACTCAACACAACCCAACTCTTCTTCGCATCAAGCCCAAAGAACCACGTGTTGTGCGTGCGCGGCTAATCGAGCCCCCACGAAGAAAAGGGGGACCCTCATAGCACTGGAAGACCACGCCGCCCTAAATGCCGACTACAAAAGTTCCACCCTGGCGCCAAGGGCTCGCACCTGCATATGCATGCATCAAATGGAAAGCCCGAACTAAGTGTGGCGATTTGGACGAGATGCGAATCGAATCAGAATTGCGGAGGGCGCCCATACTCGCTTCCCACATGCGGTTAGTGCGCTTATCATGGATCAATGGACAAGACCCTTTTCCTAATTAGGGTCGACACTAGCAGGCCTCAAAACCACGCCGGGCCTCCTGCCGGTGCCTTATCATCAAATTATTATTACCCCAAACATTAACATGTTGTTGATTAAATTGAAACCCAACTACCAACTAAACAGGTGATATGAAAAAGGACAACAAGACTCGGGCGCAAACAACACTAAGCATGCAACTACGACACGAGGGCCAACAAGGTAACAAGCAACAGTTGATAGGAAGTGGGAGGAAGGCTATATCATGGCTGCAAGGTAAACATATGATAGGATCGAGACACAAGCATCGAAAATACTAGGCTAGCATAAAGACAACGGAAAGAATCGGTAACAAGTGATGACAGGCAGCCATAGGTAGCAAGTGAGTATACTTGCCTGAGATCCAGCAAGTAGAGGTATATCCGAAGAACTTGTCGTTGCTCACATCATCTCAACGTCCTATCCGCGAAGAAGCAACGAACTAGAACAAACACCGGATGCAACAATTACTTCTACGGCAAAAGATCCAGCATGATCAAGATATGGATGCATAACAAGTTTAAGGATGCATCAAAGATAAACTAGTTGACATGGTAAACATATTTAAATGGGCCCATATGCAATTTGGATTGCATATGGAAAAGCCCATGAATTAATGTTGAATTAAATGATCTACAAATAACCATCATGTGAAAGTTGATTAGGATGATGCATGGAGGATGAAAACAATAAGAAAACAACTTTAGCTTCAGTTTGATATGTTGTTTACCAAGTTTGGAATTTTATTTATTAAGTTATGAACTTTGGCATTTTAAATGATTAAACAAACATTTGTTGTTTTCACCAATTTTAAATGTTCAAAACAGATAACAAAATTTATATTTGGAAAGAACACAAAATTTTAGATGGAATACATATTTCATTTGTTGAATTTGGATTTAAAATGAGCAAGTTATGAATTTGGCAATTTAAAAGGTGTATTTGAAGTATTGAATTATTGCACCAATTTTTAATTAGGAAAAACAGTAAACAAATTGTATTGAAAAGGTTGAAAACATGTAGCAAATGTTTCAATGAACATTTTGAGCTATTAAACATAATTTTTGGATCATTATTGAATTTATTATGCATTTTTCCATAAGCATTTTTATTCTGCCCTTTTTTGTAAACAGAAGGAAACATGTTCAAATTTAATTCAATTGTGACCAAATAAAATACCACTGTGTAGAGTTTGTTAAGACAAAATTTTAGAGCCCAAGTTTGCTCAATTTGGATGAACAGAACTCAAGTTATGAATTTCCAAAGTTTCAAATTTTAATAGCCATTTCTGTATTTAATTATTTAGTGCAAAATTTATTACAGAAACATGTTGCAACTTTGTGACTAACAGAAAGAGCACAAGATTCTGAATCCATAGAAACTTGAATCATTGAAATTGGAGCATTTTTGAATTTGTTATGGATTTTACAATTAAAGACTCAGATCTGTTTTTCTGGAATTCGAGAAATAAAAGAAAAAAAGGAGGAAAAAGGGGTGGCTTTTGCTGCGGAAGGGGAGATTCGAACCCGGGGCTCTAGGGAGTGCGTACAGGGTACCACGCCACTGGGCTGCTGTGCGTGTTTGTGATACAATACATCCCTCACTGAATATGAGGTGGTACCGTGCGGTTTTAACTGAATTTTTCAGATCGGAAACACGTATAGATGCAGGGACGGACGAGCTCGTCCATGGCAGCGGCCAGCATCGCACGACGGAGAGCGCACAGAGCAAGGGGGAAGGACGGGGAAGAGGGGCCCGAGGGCGGAGGCGAGCTCACCGCGGGGGTTGACGAGGCAGAAGGCGCGGGGCGCGGAGGCGTCGAGGAAGCAGACTCTGGCACGGTCGTTGTTCGTGGCTGCTGCCGAACGGAGGAGGAAGACGACGACGGCGAGGTCGATGCAGCCGCCCTCCGGCCTCGGTTTCTTCAGAGAAAAGAAGGAGGGAGGCACCGGGGTTCCATTCCCGGTGCAAACACATCCCGGCGTCGACCACCGCAACCGCACCATCTCCTCCATCGGGCAGCCATGGAAGTGGTGGTTTGGGTTCAGAAAGGTTCAGAGATGAACAGGGAGTAGAGGAGGGAGAGGGGTGGCGGCGGGGAGGAAGAAAGGAGGGGAGAAGGGCTAGGGTTAGGGTTTGGGAGGAGGAGAGGGGTAGATAAAGGAGGGGAAAGGGAGCAGGTGGGTGGAGGGGTCCATGGAGGTGGACAGCGACATGTCCTCCTCGTGCCTGTACGTATGGAGGAAGGAGAAAGGCTGGGGTGGGCTGGTTTGTTGGGCCTGGGCTTGGTGGGCTGCTTTCTCTCTCTCTCTCTCACTCAAACATTTTTTTGTTTTGTTTCTTTTATTAATTTCCAGATATTCTTTTTGCACTATTGAAAATAATTTTTGAGGCCACAAACTCAACTTTGATTTTTATGAAGATTTAAGATTTCCAATCAATTAAATATTGGGTGAGTTAATGACATGATGGCATGATGCATGATGATGCGAAAAGGAAAAACAAACACACAAGTTCTAATTGGGGAAACCCCCGGGTGTTACAATGGCCCCGCTATTGATTAGTGATTATTGTAGGGGAAACACACTTAAATTTGGGCTATTTTTTGTCTATATCGGTAGGTCCGCATCAACTAGGAGTATCATCGGAATGGTGTTTCTGCGTGATAGATATATTTTATATATAGGAGAGAATTTATAGTAATGTTATTGGATGTCCCAGAGTAATAGAAAATAATTATGTTACTACCAGAATTTATTCCAGAGTTAATCTGAGAGAGAAATTGAGGTTGCGCACTTTACGAAGCAAATGCAGGGGGCATGAGATGCTCGGGGTGTTAGAAATATATTTTTGATATTTTTAGATAATATCTACGATTTTATCTAAAGGGGTTATAGGGTTTTGGAGGAGTTTCCGGGAGTTTCCATTTAAAGGGGGAGTGCCATATGGCCGCACCCTATTTTAGGGGGCAGACATGTGGACCCTAGTGGCTTCACAAAATGGTACTCATCGTCCCGGTATTTTTCCTGGATTATTTGGAGAGAAAAATAGAAAAGAAAATAGAGAAAAATAAAAAGGGAAGGAGTGGGAGGTGGAGTTGGACTCCACCTCACCAAACCGAGTTGGCCTAGGAGGGTGGTGCGTCCACCTCCTTGATGGTGCGGCCACCACCTCCTACCCCAACTAGGACTCCTCTCCTCTTTGGCAAGTCTCATGTTGGAGTTATGCCAAATAAGGGTATAACCCGGCGCTGGCTAAAGCCGGTCTGCAAGGGTGGCCCATCGGTGGAGAAGCAGGATGCTTCTCCGGGTGGCCCTGTAGGCCGACACGCAGGAGAGACAGATTCTAGAAGACCTAGAAGGCGGTGCAATCCGGCGTCCGACTTGAGGAACAAGTTGGAAGTTTAACTTCCAAGTTTAGAGATAGATTCCTAATATGAATAGTTCCCTCTTATGTAAGCCCTAGTTCGGCTATCTATATAAAGTCGGACAGGAGCCACCCAAGGGGCAAGGACAGACACTTCATACTCACGTGTACTTTGTATACTTTAGGATTTAGCCTTGATTTAGTGATATTGCGGGAGTAGGACGTCGCCACCGCCGCGGCGTACCGAACCTGGGTAAAACGAGATTTCCACCACCGGAAACTTCCCTATGTTCTACCCTACCTTTCTACTTCCGGCTTATGGCACTCTCTGCCATGATCCATACTACGAGACTCGACAGTTGGCACCCACCGTGGGGCCAGCAACATCCGGGGTTACTTTCCGAGCAGGAATACTCGGCGGGATTGGTGATACAACCACGATCGAGAGACTTGAGTTCGACGAATACGGCGCACGCATCATCAACAAAAACTCCTATATGCCGGCACAAAATCAACTGGTGAGTGCATACGTTATTCCTATTGGTCAATGCCGGCACAAAATAACATATTCATAGGTTTAGCGGCGGAAGCGCTGGGGTTCCATGGCGGAAGAAAGTTTATCCCACCCTCCCTGTGCCCAATCGAGGACGGCTTTGACGCCGGACTCGGAATATATATATCCTGCTCTTACGTTGGAGCAGATCAGGAACTTTTTACCGCATATCACCAAAGCATGATCAAATCCTTTGCCTCTGAGGAGATGCCGGCATCCAGATCGGACATTGTAGGCATGGTGCTAGTACAACCTGCTAAGGAAGTGGAATATGCAGAACCCACCAAAAAGGCGGAAGAAAAGGATCCCACTGAAAAGGTCGAAGAATCGGACCCCGTTGATAAGGTGGAAGACTCATTGCCAATTATACTGACAGACAATTCAGAGGAAGCTGAATCTATACTAGAATCAATTGAAGCTAGCTAAATTAGGAAGAAGCCGGATCTAACTCAGATTCCGATGACGATGTTTCGGCCTTCGAGCGCGGAGTGAAAACTATTCAAGGTCACCTTCAAGCGAAAGGTATGATGTAGTCAAGAGGAAATCCAGTTAAGGAACCATGGTTTATCGAACCAGTAGGACTTCGTAGTCTTGGAGAAGGTTGCTTGTTGTCTAGCGCTTCAACAAGCGTGAAACCTGCACACAAACACAAACTCTCTCTTTCCCCAACTTTATGGAAGGTTGTCAGTCTTCCGGTCTTTCTGAAAGCTGGAGAATTAAACGTATAGTCTTGAAAAGTAAATAAGGTAAAAACGGAATAACAAGTAAACAATTATCAAAGTGCTTTAAAGAAGGTTGCAAATACGAGGAAAATAGGACCGGGGGCCATAGGTTCACTAGAGTTGTCTCTCAAAAGAAAACAAATATGCTGAGAAATTACAACTGGGGAATTGACAAATCATGAACGTATAACAATGCTATTATGAAGAGGTAAAGCTCACGGTTTGTAACACTGTAGACATTATGTCTAGGCATATGGACCTCTATCCAGCATGCATCAATATCTAAAAGTCCACCTCAAGAAAGTTATCCAGCAAATCTCTCTAGTATTAATTTGCAGCAAAAAAGTGGTTGCTTGGTGTGCAATAGACAAATGCATTAAGAACAATACATATGTAAGCAATGGTTCTCGTCCATAGACAAGAGCACCACTATTTTTTCCCTAGTAGGAACAGCAGATCCCCCATCTGTCATGTTTCTGTCACTCGAGCACAGATGTAAGGGAGGCAGGAACCTACCATCTAGCGTATAAACCCTCTCTTGGAGGTGAAAACAACTATGTGGACAGGGTAATCATAAACACCGGAGAGCACTGCAAGACAAGATTAAAACTTTCTACAAATATAAGTGAAGCATCTTAGATTGACATGAACAAAATAATCATAATCTCATGCTTCATAGGATCCCAACAAACACAACATGCACAATTAAATAACAGTGGTCTCGATCATGTGAGGCAGCTGAGGAGACTCTGAACATGGAGGCATATGGGAGAGAACAAACATCTAGCTACTTCTATCGACCCGTAGTCCCGGGATGAACTACTCACACATCTGCTCGGAGGCGATCATGGCAATGAAGAGGCCTCCCGTGATGATTCCCCCCTCTGGCACGGTGCCGGAACAGGGCTCCAAAAGCCTTAGATCAGACTTTCGAGGTGACGACGCCTCTCTGTATGTTTCGTGGAAAATAACTCTGTCCCTGAACATATTAGGGTTAAGGGCAATTTATGGGCAAAAATGCGGCGTGAGGCGATGGCCAGGGCAACCTAGGGTCGGGCCACGCCTGGCACCCCCTGGTGGCCCCTGGCCCCTCTCCGGCTCTTCTTTGGACTTCGTCTTTGTTCTGGGTGAAAACCGATCTCCGTGAATTTCCAGCCCTTTCCGAGAATATTTCCTTCAGAACTTTTCTGAAATAAAAATACAGCAAAAAAACAACAATTGGCCTAGGGAATCTTGTTCATAGGTTAGTCAATGAAAACATCTGGAAAATGAAGCAAAACATGTGAAAACATGATAATAACAAAAGGCACTGGATAGAAAACAAGCATGGAGCATAAAAAATTATAGATACGTTTGCAACATATCAGCATCCCCAAGTTTAACTCCTGCTCGTCCTCGAGTAGGTAAGTGATAACAAAATAATTTTTGAGGTGACATGAAGCCAACATAATCTTGATCAATGTTTTGCAAAGGAATTGCAAGCTGAGATCAAAGTACTTTAACAAAGGCATGATAAATATTATTTGAACTATTGTAAACTTAGCAACTATGTTGCACATGAAAAGTAAGACAAACAATTGACAATAAATAATGAAACATTGAAATGAATAAGTTTGTTTAAATCATAAATAAAAACATAATAACATGGTATCCCGCTTGTCCTTCGTTGTGTAGCAAAACATAAATGCCAGGACACCTTGAAATTTTAAATGGTGACTAGATACAAATAATTTAAGAACAAGCAGTACGACAATCATTAATCAGTCAATAATAACTTTTGGGACTATGCACATTATACTCAGAATGAAAACTATGTTCTCTTAACTGGTGCAAAAAAGTAAGAAGATGAAGACTCATCATAAAAGTAAAATACATTCCCTTCGCGAAGGGAAGCAAGGATTACTCATGCACGAGAGCTTTTTATTTAATAAAACAGACACAATGAAAATAATTTTCAGAGAGGTGTATGTATATGTCAACAAATACTATCAAATGTCCTATCATGTTTTCATGTTTAATGGCTTCAAGAGCGGATTGATGGAGTGTAACAAACGTTTGTTGGGAGACCCCAAGAGGAAGGTATGAAGAGCATAGTAGAAAGTTTCCTCAGAAAGAAACCAAGGTTGAATGGACCGGTAGGAGAAAGAAATCACTTCCGAAGGTTGATGCAGCTGATGTTGGCAGGGCGCACTATCAGTTCAGCAGCAACATGGAATCTACACAACACAATGAAATTACTTTGCCCCAACGAATTTGCTGAAACAAAGGATTAGACGTATGGTGTGGAAAGTGGTACTTGTTTGCAGTATATGAAAGAGAACAATGATGGCAGTATGACAAACAGTAATTGTAGTAGGAAAACAATAGGAAAACACCGGTTGTATATCAGTACAAAGAAATGGACCGGGGTCCACAGTTCACTAGAGGTGTCTCTCCAAAATAGATAGATAACATCCTGGGTAAACAAATTACAGCTGGGCAATTGACAGATAAAAAGTCCGCACCGTAGTGCAAATGCATGAGATGATGATTACTATGTGATTCATGCAAGTATTACAACAAGATACATAGACCGTTATCCAACCGCATCTATGACTAATAATCCACCCTTAGAGTGTCATCTGAGCAAACCTTGGGTATTAAGCTGCAAGCAACAGATAATTACATTAAGCAAAGTGTGTAATGTAAACAATAAAATTATCCTTAGACAAACAATTGTTGTTTTCTCCCTAATGGCAACAGCACATCCCCCACCTGTTACATTTCTGTCACTCGAGCGTAAGTGAAAGGGAGGCATGAACCCACTATCGAGCATAATTACTCCTTATTGGAGTTACAAGCATCTACTAGTATCGAAGAGCATGCAAGATCATAAATAACATACACATGAATAGAACATGATAGATTGATAATCATTAAACATATCATTCAATATTCATCGGATCCCAGCAAACACAACATGTAGCATTACAATAAGATTATCTTGATCATGTTAGGCAGCTCACAAGATCTAAACACGAGGCATAAAGAGGAGAGAACAACCATCTAGCTACTTCTATGGACATGTAGTCCAGGGTAGAACTACTCACGCATCACTCCTGAGGCAGGCATGGTGATTTAGAGCCCTTGGGTGGTGATTCTCCCTCCCGCCAGGGTGCCGGGGAGAGCTCTAGAACCCTCCCAAACTAGGGTTGACGATGACGGCGGCTGCGGATGTTTTTGGTACAACAGGCTCGTACTCCCTCCGATTCTTTTTAGTGAGCGCATAACTTTTTCTCATTTTTCCTTATTACTCTGCGTGTTAGGATATTTGAACGATTCTTTCCAGCCATACCCCCCTTTAATTCTCTGCCTCCATAACTTCCTGCTCCAATCACTGACGGAGATGTGCGCATGCAGCATGCAAAGAGTTGGCGACAGGAATAAGTGGGCACGAGTTTTAAGGGGACGGAAGCACTCAGCCAATTATCTGCATGCACACAGTAACTACTCACCTAATTGTGTGCATGCACATAATAACTGCCCAGAATTATTCTCTAATATATAGGGGCAAATTTGTCCTATTTTGAGTGAGTAATCTCCTCCTTGGTATGTGGGCCAGAACTTATGCGCAAACTAAAAAGTATCGGAGGGAGTATATTTAGGGTTAACCCTCCGAGAGGTATAAATAGGCGAGAGGGCAACATCGGTGGGCAGCCAGGGGGACCACACCACCCCTAGGCGCGGCCAGGGGCGCCGCCTCATGGTGTGGGGCCCCTAAGGCCCCCCTCCGGGCCTCCTCCGGACTCCATGTACGTGACGACTTTCTAAGACTTCTGGGTTTTGTTTCGTCCAATTCTGAGAATATTTCCGTAACAACCTTTCTGAAAATAAAAATAACAGAAAACATGAACTGGCTCTGTGGCATCGTGTCAAAGGTTAGTCCCAGAAAATCCATAAAAATGACATAAAGTCTAAAAGAAACATGTAGCATATGGCATGAAAACAACATGGGACATCAGAAATTAAGGATACGTTTATGACGTATCAACATTGCCAAGCTTAGTTCCTACTTGTCCTCGAGTAGGTAAACAATAAAAACAAATAATTTATGAGGTGACATGCTACCAAGATAAACTTGATCATCATAATTGTAAAAGCATATGTAAGCTAAGATCAAATGAATAAAGGTTGTGGTTTATAATTGATATAGAGTAATGTATAAAATGTTAGAAAGAACAAAGTAAAACTTTTAATGAATCAATACCAAAAACAATCCACTATGCAAAATCTATTAAAGATGATTTAAGCTTCAAGAACAACAATATAATCAGTCTAAGCATCCAACTCTCACAACAACTCCTGTTAGGATCAAGTCAAGTGACAACAATATGCACGTGGAAAAATCATCAAGTTATTTGTGCACTCAAAACAAGCAAGCGTTATGTATTGGTTCCTGGCACCAGGATGTTATGGCTATAAGAACATTATGGGGGGGGGGGGAAGGTCAATGGAAGAAGGTCTCACAGAGCTGAACGTGATCATTAGACAAGAGGAAGTCTTATAATCGAAACTATCCAAGGAGTAGTGATTGCCATACAACAGATGCACACAGAGCTATAAGTGTATGAAAGATCTCCAATGGAACTAGTGGGGGTGCATCCAACTTGCTTGCTCACGAAGACCTAGAGCACTTTTGAGAAGGCTCATCATTGGAATATAAAAGCCAAGTTCTATAATGTAAGTTCCCCACATAGTTATGCAAGTCATAAAATGAAAACTCTCTCCAAACTGAAGTATTGGTGCTAAATAAGCAGTGCTGCCCCCTCTCTCTTTATTATCTCTATTTTGCCCTCTTTCCTTTTTTTCTTTTTGGGGTTTTCTCCTTTTTTTTCTTTATATATATATCCTCACTAGTAGGGGCAACACTCTATTTTACAATGAATCATCACACTTTTAGTACTCATAACTGAAACTGAAATATCTCTGATGTATAAAACTAAATGCTCCTGCCAGTGTAGCAGTATGCAAAATAACAATGGAACATGTAACAAGTAACATAATGATGATGGATGTTGCATGGAAATATATCTCGGAATGGCTATGGAAATGCCATGATAGGTAGGTATGGTGACTGTTTTTAGGAAGATATTTTGGGCTTATGTGTAGAAGAACAAAGTCCTCCCACGGGGTTTTGGATGCACTGGCGAAGTTTGCACCAACTCTCAATGTGAGAATGGGCAATGCACAGTACCAAAGAGGCTAGCAAATATGGATGGTGGAAGTGCCGAAAAAACGCAACTTAGAACTCACAAGTTAAAAGATTCCATCTAGAAATTCGATTATACAAGGAATAATGAATATCACTCCAAGAGGTTCTGTGACGGTGACAAGTCACTATTAGCTACCCCGATTGTAGCGCGTAACAAAAAGCCATTACGATTGTTATCCGTAGAGGAAGTCATACACCATTGTACTATTAACTAGTTTTTCGAGTGTGGCATACTTTCAAGCTTCTAGACCAACCATTGTTTTTTTTTTACTTTACTAGACCAGCAGGTTTACCATTAAGCATATTAATATTTAAAAACAACAACAGGTAATAGTGTGAAACAATTTTAATGGTTTACTAGAGCATGCAAGTTTTTCCAACATACCATTTACCACATGTAGCATTTTATACTTCCATGAAACACCAAGCAACAAAAACTCTCCATGTAATATAGCAATGAAACAAGAGATTACTAAAATAACTCTAATAGAACTAAAAGCTCTGAATAAGAGATGCATGAAAAACAGGAGCAATAAGGAGTTGCAGTAGCTAGAAGAAACACTAAGAATACGAGCATGGAAGAAAACAAGTATTCATATGAAAAAGCGGAGTGCGTATCTCTCCCACACAAAGAATGCTGGGTTCCAACTATATATATTGCAGCAAGGGAAACAAGAGAAAAAAAAAACCAAAAATCAAACAAAATCTCCAAGTAAAGTGCATATGATGTGACCGAATAAAAATATAGTTTCACTAGAAGTAACCTGATAAATTGTTGATGAAGAAGGGGATGCCTTGGGAATCCCCAAGCTTAGACGCTTGAGTCTCCTGAGAATTTGCTGGGATGAACCACGGGGGCATCCCCAAGCTTTGTCTTTGCACTGTTCTTGATCACGTTATATCACCCTTTTCTCTTGACCCTTGAAAACTTCATTCACACCAAACTAAATGTAATTCGCATTAGAGGGTTAGTGCATAATCAAAAATTCGCATGTTCTCCATGGACACAAGAATTATTAATAATTTTAAAACATTCGCAACTGCCAATGATGTTTTGTGGAGCAAAGAAATCTACTCGACATAGCAAAAGAGAGAATGCAAGTAAAAAAGGCTGAATCTGTCAAAACCAGAACATTCTGTGAAGGCGAATTTTTTTAGGGCACTTACGTTGCTCAAATCGAAAAGGCAAGGCTAGAAAAAGTTTCGGAATTAGCTGAGGAATAAGCACAAAAATTTCTAGGTCACTTTAATCTTTCTATGATTTATGTGATTTTATACGGTTGATAGGAGAAATCTGTTTCCTACGCAGAAATCCAAATCTAACCTCAACTTTCCCTAGAGACTTTACTTGGCACAAAAAATGCGAGAAAATAAAGATACAAAAGAGTTGCTACAAAAGTAAACAACACATTGTCTCAAAGAAAACATAGAAAAACAATGCAAAAATAAAAACCATGGGTTATCTAGAAAATCATACAAAGGAGAATACCATAATACCATGCTTCATTATGAGGAAACAACACATGATTTAATTTCAATGGCACAATAAGCACTCTCAGCTATTTGAGACAAGTCATGATACTTCATATACTACTAAGCACACAGTTAAAATAAATCTAACATTACATGCCAAAGTCTAAGCCACAGTCAAGACAAGCTTTCTTTTGCACCACTATAAGCATGAAACATTTTACTCTTTTCCAACACCAATTAACTTATTTGAAACAGCTCTCAAAGAAAATAATCATTAAAGACCAGAGAGCTAACCACATATAACTGAAGCAAACCAACAAGCTCTTAAAAAATTTGAGTGAAAAACAAGAGCTAAACACGGTACTATCATAAACTGAACACTCACAGAACAATAAGAGTGAAAACTAGAGTGTTCTAGACAATGAAAACGAAGCGTGTCTCTCTCCAAACTAAAATATGCTAGGATCCAACCATAAAATACAGCAAGGAAAACAAAACAAAACTGAAAGCAAAATAAAATTACGCTCCAAGAATAACACATATCATGTGAAGCAATAAAAATATAGTGTTTTGAAAGAAACCTTATATTTTTGTTGATGAAGAAGGGGATTCCTTGGGCGTACCCAAGCTTTGACGCTTTTATTTCTTGTATATGTCTTGGGGTGACATGGGCATCCCAAATATTGACCTTTTGTCCATCCTTCATCTCATCATATCATACTTCTCTCCCAACACTTGAAAACTTCCTCCACCTAAAACTTCTCACCATCTTCATTAGAAACGTTAGTGTAATCAAAATAATTAATCCACTTGGTTCAGTTTCAACACAAGTCTAACACTACACTTAAAAAATTAGATATTTTCACAACTTCTTTTAAAACTCTTCCTCTCAAAAGAACACCAAAAGAAAGATATTAAGACGCAAATGCAAAAATTGGCAGAAATCTATCAAAATAGAACAATCGGTAACGATGATTTTTTTTCAAAAATGTTCTGTTGCTCAAATAAAAAAGTTGGAAACTAATAAAAGTTAGATCAAAACCTGGGACATGCGCTCGAAATTGGCAAAAAATCATAGGGTTCTGGTTGAGAGAACCGAGGTTTTTGGTGAAGCGCAAAAATCTGGACAAAAAACTGCAATTTCCCCAAATCATACTAACTCGCTATTAGAGGTTACTCTTGGCACAAAAACGAAACAAAAAGGATAAGGAGCAGTTTCTATAGATGTAACAACTTCCAAGACGCAAAAATAACAGATGAAAACAAAAAATAACAAAGAAATAATGGAGGAAAACAAAAGAGGGTTGCCTCCCATAAGCACTTTTCTTTTAACGCATTTTAGCTAGACTTGAAGAACGAATCAAATATTATAAATAGAATCATTAGCTCAATAACATATCAATTTTATCACTCAAAGAAGAGGCTTCCTCAACATAATTTACGTTTTTACCTGTTCGAGCCCTTTCTGTGTGCCATTAGGAATAGTTTGTCATTAGATTGTCCAATCACTTGTTTGCTACACCTAAAGTGAGGTTCATGAAGGTTCCTCCCGCAGCTGAATCCAATAGGTTCTTTCAAGAAAAAATTAATCCTGCATAAAAAGTTTGGACAACCATCCACGTAGTTAGTCCATGTTCAGGAAAATTAAATTTTTAACCATAGTTTTCATTCTTTCCCAAGCCTGAGAAACATGTTCCTTATCATTTTTCTAAAGTTCATAATGTTACTCCCCAGTTGTATAATTTTTATAGGTGGATAATACTTCCCAATAAAAGAATATTTGCATTTAGTCCAAGAATCAATGCTATTTCTAGACAAAGACAATAACCATCCCTTAGCTCTTCCTCTTAAAGAGAAAGGGAACAATCTTAATTTCACAATATCACCATCTACCTATTTATATTTTTGCATGTCACATAACTCAAAAAATTTATTTAAATGAGAGGCAACATCTTCTCCAATACCAGAGAATTGATCTTTCATGACAAGATTCAACAAAGCAGGTTTAATTTCATAAGAATTTGTTGTAGCAGCAGGTGGAGAAATTGGTGTGCATATGAAATCATTATTATTGGTACTAGTGTTGTGGGTGTTAATCACGGTAGCACCAGAAGATGCTCCTAATGGTGTTTAAATATCGATACATATGAAGTAACCGTTGGCGTGGGATTGGGTAGCAAGCGTGTAGACACACGATGTACCCAGGTTCAGGGCCCTCACGGTGAGGTAAAACCCCTACTCCTGCTTATGACTCTTTAATATCGATACATAGGTTACAAAGTTGCTCCTGGAGCTGTGTTCAAGAGGAAGGAAAAGTGAATGTAATCTCCCGTGTCTCCTCCCTCTAGGGGTGTTGGGCCAGTCCTTATATACTGGTGGACTGGCCAGCTTACAGGTGGGGGCCGGCTGGTACAAGACCAGCCGGAGAGATTCTCGGACAAATGCCTCACGACCTTGTGTCCTTCGAATCCGGGTGGCGTCGTACTTGGCGCCATACCATGGCATAGCAAAGCACATTCCTATGTACCCGACAGCCACTCCCGGCCATCCGGTCACCCACGCTATCGTATCTGAGCCGTACGTCGGGTACCTCGGGCCCATGCGGAGGGTACTGGTGGAGGTAGACTGGTACCGGCTAGTTTTGCATTGAAGTACACTCGACCGTATGCGGGTATGGCCGAGCCCATCCTCGAGTACCCCGAGCAGCCGGGGAGTAGGTGTACTGCGGGGCGTAGAGTTGCATTGTGGCCTGCGTGGGCCTAGGGAGTTGGCGTGCGTTGCTATGCCTCCCCGTACTGCTTGACTTTTCGACCACCCGGGCGGGGTATTCGTCCGGTTGGTCAGCTCAGGCGGAAGGGTGTCCGGGGTGTGCCCGTAAGCGCGACGCCTCATACGCTTGAGTGAAGCGCTAGCCACCAGTTGCTTCTTTCCGGCTTCTTGAGGCACCTGGGGATCATCCCCCCCGACACTAGCCCCCGAACAAGTGGAAGTTTGGGAGCCGGTGGTGCCGGGTGCGAAGCTTTCGTATGTTCCCTTGGTCCTAGCCGCGCGATGCCTCGGTTTTCCACGCGACCGGATGGTGGTGACGTCATGATCCACTTGGGTGATGTCAGTGAGGACGCGAGCGGTCACGTGGGCCTGTGACCATAGTCAAGTCGTTGTCGTTGCTTCGTTTCTTGCGCTGGTATCCTTTATGGCCCAGGGCGCCGTTACTAATCATTTGTGGCGCACTACCCACGACTCATCGTTTCTCGCGCCACGTAGGAGGATCGTGCGGGGCGGTTCCGCCATGCGTCGTGCATCGAGCATCCCTCTCACGCTATAAATACGGGCAGAGGGCTCTCTTCTAGTCTTCTCCGCTCCCCTTTGCACTCACCATCCCTGGCACACCTCCTTGCTGCAAGCGCCACCAGCCGCAACGAAGATCCACCTCCTTGACTTGTTCGCCGCATCGTCACCCCGAGAACTCCTCCTTCTGCTGCCATCCCCTCCCCCATCTACGAACCAATGGCGGGTTCGAGGAGGGCTGCTGCTTCCACTGCCGTCGACGACGCGCCCAATAAAGGCGCTTGGGCCGGCTCAATGGTGTTGTTGGAGGATCTCTGGTACTATCGGGGCATGGGCTATTTTGTTCCGGCCTCGATGGTGGCGGTGACGTCCCACATCCGCTCCTAGCACACCGAGGTGGCGGAGGGACTGCGCACCGACCTGCGCGCACCGCCGGAGTTTGAGAACATCCCGAGCCCACAGGCCAACAAACGCATCTTCTTCCTTTCTCACCTCGACCACGGCCTCGTGCCCCGTGTAAGCTTCTTCCTCTCCTCCTTCCTTACGTACTTCAGTCTCCAGATCCACCATCTGCGGCCGAACACCATGACCTATCTGGCTTACTTCATAAGCTTGTGCAAGAACTACCTGGGCATCTGGCCCAACATCGACCTCTTTGTCCGACTGTTCTTCCTGAAAGGGGAGCGGATGTGGCGCAGGGGTCGCTGGTGAAGTGCGGGCGCGCCATCATCGTGGCCAGGAATGACACCCATATTCCCAGGCTGACTCTGGTGGAGTCGGTGAGGATGTGGCAGCAGAGGTATTTTTACGTCGAGGACTTGCTAGGCAGCGACCAGATCGGCCTCGACCCCTTCGTCAACCGGCTGCCGACTACCCAGAACAACTGGACAGATTGGTCCCGGGGTAACACGAGGTTGTGCGACGCCCTGATGGCCCGGGTGAGGGAGCTGGCCAACAACAGCCTGACCAGCCGGGATCGGCTGCTCAGATGGACGTTGCCCCGGCTAATTCCGCTGCGGCATCGGTCGCACAAGATGTGCTTCACTTTGGGGGTCAACAATCCCAACTGGCTAGCCCAGACGGATGCTTACTGGGTGTTGCTGAAGGTATTGATGCGTATCATCGCGCCCAAGGAGTCGGTGACAGAGCTGTGGCAGTATAGTCTTGCGCCATACACACGACAACGCTGCCCCCCTCAGGTAAATGCTTGCTCTGCTCCGGTTGGTCTTTTGTTATTTTTGCCGGCAGTCCTTGCGTAGTTTCTACCGGTTGATCTTTAACCTCACCCGGTTGATGCATCTCTTCACCATCTAGGCGGTGGAGGATGGACCAGACGGTCCGGAGTTTCTCCCGGACTTCCCGCTGGTGCCGTTGTCGCTGCCGAGGCAACCAGCCTAAGGCGACCTGGAGGAGATGGAGGACAACCCTACGCTGGCTCGTGATGGTAAGCTTCCAGGCCTAAGTGATGAGGTGATTAATGTCAACGATGATTCTGACGTGGACTCGTCGGCTTCTTCGCCAGCGTCAACCAAGCGGCCCCGAACGTCCGGCTCGTCCAGCCGGCAGGCCGCGGAGGACGAATCGGGAGCCAAGTGGTACACCGGAGAGATATGTCTTGGCCACTCGAATGACCGGAGCTAGAAAATGTATGGTTGTACTCTCGATTAAGTGTTAACCGTGTTTCAGGGATTCCGTGTCATGGAAATCGAGAAAGATGATCTAGCTATAACAAGGATGACAAGTTCTCACCTTGTGCTTAATCAATATCGTGAGGAAAAGAGAACGAGTATGGAATATTGTGGAAGGTTCGTCCGATATGATCTTTACGTATACTTGGGAGTCGGTACGTCTTGCTAGAGGCCACTACCAATTATTGGTCGAGTAGTGTACTCGTGCCATGTCCATGTATATATGTGAACCTATAGGGTCACACACTTGAGGGGTATGGAATATAGTTTGTATATGATCCATCTAATTGGGTTTATAGTGCCAATGGGATTCTAATGTAGCAACCCACTAGAAGGACTGTATATACGTGAGGAGTGGTATCCTAGAACACACAAGTTGTGTGAGACACAAACCCTAGCCACCGCACTCTCTCCACCCAGATCGCGTCATCGGTGCTAGCACCCCGACCGTGATGTTCCATCCCTATACGTGTGGATACCTTAGAGGCGCCACACTTGTGGCGCTTGGACGAATCGTTCATGGGATCCAAGAGGAGTTGTATGCGGGATCGCGAGGAGGAGGAGGAGATCGGCAGCGACGCGCAAATCGACAGTCTTCCGCTGCACGGTGCGTCAAGAGGTAATTCATGGCTCCGTGATCGATTACTTGCAGGGGTTCCTAGGATGAACGTGGTAGAAATTTTTGATTTGTGCTAGCGTATCCTACCCGTTCCCCAACAGATCCAAAAACCATTACACACTCTAACACACATGGTATGGCATACCATGTGTTGTGGCGGCATTCAGACGCTCCGTAGCCCCTCTCCGGAGAAACTCTAGCCCCTTGGGGGAAAAGACTAAACTATCGTTCTGGGCCCTCTACGTGAGCAGGAAGGGGGTAACAAAGTGGAACCAATTTCTTGGTTGTGTTAGGTTAGGTCCAAGGAACACCCAAGGAAATTTTAGCTCCCACCTCTTGGAAAGATTCCCCTCGTCCCGACAGATCCGGGAGTTTCAGGCTCTAAGTAGTCCTGGAACCCGCTAGAGAGAATTCAATGTCGGTGAAGCCCTAACAAAGAGAGTGAGGGAATCTTCGGTGTCCAAGACCCATGACACACTCTTACCCACATAGTATGTCCTACCATGGGATTTGGTGGCATTCATACGCTCTAGAGCACCTCTCCGGAGAAACCCTAGCCCCGTTGGGGAAAAGACCGAACTGCCATTCTGGCCCCGCTATGTAAGCTGGAAGGGGGTAGAAAATGGGAACCAATTTCTTGGTTGTTTTAGGTGAGGCCCAAGGAACACCCAAGACAATGGTAGGTCCCACCTCTTGGCAAGATTCCCCCGGATCCGTTAGATCCGAGAGTTTCAGGCTCTAAGTAGTCCTGGAACCTACTAGAGAGAATCCGACGCCGGTGAATCCCTAACACAGAGAGAGGTAATTTTTGGCATCCAAGACCCATTCCACACTCTAACACACATGGTATGGCATACCATGTGTTGTGGTGGCATTCAGACGCTCCGGAGCCCCTCTCCGGAGAAACCTTAGCCCCTCTGGGGAATATGGCAAAATTGTCGTTCTAGCCCCTCTACGTGAGCGGGAAAGGGTAAGCAAAGTAGAAGAAATAGCTTGGTTGTGTTATGTTAGGCCCAAGAAACACCCAAGATAATGGTAGGGCCCACCTCTTGGCACTATTCCCCTCGTTCCGTCACATCCGGGAGTTTCGGGCTCTACGTAGTCCTAGAACCTGCCAGAGAGAATCTCACACCGGTGAAATCCTAACACAGAGAGTTAGGGAATCTTCGGTATCCAAGACCCATGCCACACTCTAACACACACGGTAAATCATACCTTCTGTTGTGGTGGAATTCAGACGCTTCGGAGCCCCTCTCCGGAGAAACCCTAGCCCCGCTGGGGCAAAAGATGGACCTACCGTTCTAGCCTTTCTACGTACATGAGCCGGAAGGGGGTAGAAAAGTGCAACCAATTTCTTGGTTGTGTTAGGTTAGGTCCAAGGAACACCCAAGGCAATGGTAGGGCCCACTAATGAGCACAACGATAGGAGTTTTCCCCTTAGTTAAGAACCAAGGTTATCAATCCAGTAGGAGAAAGAGGACCTTCCGAAGGTTGATGCCACTGACGGTGGTGATGGCTCACCGGTGTCAGCAACAACGTGGAACCTGCACACAACACAACCAAAATACATTGTCCCAACGGTACAGTGAGGTTGTCAATATCACCAGTCTTGCTGAAAACAAATATTAGACGTATAGTGTGGAAAATGGTGTATGCTTGCGGTAAGTAAACAAAGCAGGAAATTGTGGTGGCTTGTTTAACAGTGTAAGAAAATGGACCGGGGTTCATAGGTTCACTAGTGGTGTCTCTCCGTAAAAGATAGCATGCTGTGTGAACAAATTATAGCTGGGCAATTGACAAATAAAGGTTGCACCGTAGTGCACATTCATGACATGATGACTACTATGATATTTTGTGCGGGCATTACAACAATATACATAGACCGTAATCCAACTGCATCTATGACTAATAATCCACCCTCAGGTTATCATCCGAACCCCCTTAGGTATTAAGTTGCAAGCAACAGATAACTTCATTAAACAATGTGCGTAATGCGAGCAATGATTGTACACACGGGCACTCCCACCGTTGTTTTGTCCCTAGTGGCAACAACACGTCCTCCCTTGTCACGTTTCTGTCACTCGAGCACAGGTGAAAAGGAGGCATGAACCCACTATCGAGCATAAATACTCCCTTTTGGAGTCATTAGCAACTACTTGGCCAGAGCAACCACAAGCAACGGAAAGCATGCAAGATCACAAATAACATATGCAAATAAAGACTATAATCAACTTGGCATAAGTTCAATATTCATTGGATCCCAACAAACATAGCACATAGAATTACATAAGATCAATCTCGATCATGTTAGGCAGCTCACGAGATCTAAACATGGAGGCATATGAGGAGGAGAGAACCATCTAGCTACTGCTATGGACCCGTAGTCCAAGGATGAACTACTCACGTATCACTCCGGAGGCGGGCATGGTGATGTAGAGGCCTCCGGTGAGGATTTCCTCTCCGGCAAGGTGCCGGAGACAGCTTCAGAACCCCCCTAATCTAGGGTTGACGGTGACGGCGGCTGCGCAACTTTTTGGGGATTTTTTATCAGGTATCTAGGGGTTTCCATCCGGGGGGAATAAATAGGCGAAAGGGCATAGGCGGTGGAGCCCTGGGGGCCCCACACCACCCCTGGCGCGGCCAAGGGGGCACCACCCCATGGTGTGGGCCCCCTGGTGCCTCTCTTCGTCTCCTCTTCGGTCTTCTGGATGCTTCTGGGGAAAATAGGCACTTCGGGATTTGTGAGGTCCAATTCCGAGAATATTTTCAGAACAACTTTTCTAAAATAAAAAACATCAGAAAATAGGGAACTGGCACTTGGCATCTTGTTAATAGGTTAGTCCCGGAAAACGTGCAAAAATGACATAAAGAAGGGAGAAAACATGTAGCAGTTGGAATAATATTATCATGGAGCATCAAAAACTATAGATACGTTGGAGACGTGTCACCCACCTTTTGGCAAGATCCCCCTCGTTCTGTCAGATCCAGGAGTTTCGGTAGTCCTGGAGCCCGCCAAAGAGAATCCGACGCCGGTGAAGCCCTAACACAGAGGGTGAGGTAATCTTGGTAATCCAAGACCCATGACACACTCTAACACACATGGTATGGCATACCATGGGATTTGGTGGTATTCAGACTCTCTGGAGCCCCTCTCCAGACAAACCCTAGCCCCTGGGGCAAAAGGCGGAACTGCCGTTCTGGCCCCTCTACGTGAGTCGGAAAGGGATACCAAAGTGGAACAAATTTCTTGGTTGTGTTAGGTTAGGCCCAAGGAACACCCAAGACAATGGTAGGGCTCACCTCTTGGCAAGATTCCCCTCGTTCCATCACATCCGGGACTTTCAGGCTCTAAGTAGTGTTGGAACCCGCCAGAGAGAATCCGACGACGGTGAAGCCCTAACACAGAGAGTGAAAGACTATTGTGCATCCAAGACCCATGACACACCCTAACAAACATGGTACGGAATACCATGTGTTGTGGCGGAATTCAGACGCTCTGTAGCCCCTCTCCGAATAAACCCTATCCCCTTGGGAAAAAAGAAGGAACTAACGTTCTAACCCCTCTACATGAGTCGGATGGGGGCATCAAAGTGGAACCAATTGCTTAGTTGTGATAGGTTTAGGTCCAAGGAACACGCAAGGAAATGTTAGGGACCACTTCTTTGCAAGATTCCCCCCCCCCATTCCGACATATCCGGGAGTTTGGGGCTCTAAGTAGTCCTGGAACCCACTAGAGAGAATCTGATGCCGGTGAAGCCCTAACACAAATAGTGAGAAAATCTTTGGCATCCAAGACCCAAGCCACACTATAACACACATGGTTAGTCATACCATCTTTTGTGGTGGCATTCACACGCTCTGGAGCCCCTCTCCTAGCCCCGCCGGGGAAAAGACGGAACTGTTGTTCTGGCCTCTCTACGTACATGAGTCGGAAGGGGGTAGAAAAGTGGAACAAATTGCTTGGTTGTGTTAGGTTAGGTCCAAGGAACACCCAAGGCAATGGTAGGTCCCACCTTTTGGTAAGATTACCCCTGTTCTGTCAGATCCGGGAGTTTCGGGCTCTAAGTAGTCCTAGAGCCCGCCAAAGAGAACTCGACGCCGGTGAAGACCTAACACAGAGAGTGAGAGAATCTTGGGAATCCAAGACCCATGGCACACTCTAACACACATGGTATGGCATACCATGGGATTTGGTGGCATCAAACGCTCCGGAGCCCCTTTCCGGACAAACCTAGCCCCGCTGGGGAAAAAGATTGAATTGTCGTTCTGGCCCCTCTACGTGAGCCGGAAGGGGATAGCAAAGTGGAACCAATTTGTTGGTTGTGTTAGGTTAGGCCCACGGAAAACCAAATATAATGTTAGGGAACACCTCTTGGCAAGATTCCCCCTATTCCGCCAGATCTGGGAGTTTAGGCTCTAAGTAGTCCTGGAACCCGCGAGAGAGAATCTGACGCGGGTGAAGCCCTAACACCGAGAGTGAGGGAATCTTGGGCATCCAAGAAACATGCCACACTCTAACACACATGGTATTTAATATATGTGATGTGGCGTCATTCAGACGCTCCGGAGGCCCTCTTTGGAGAAACCTTAGCCCCATGGGGAAAAAGACGGAACTTCCGTTCTGGCCCCTCTACGTGAGCCGGAAGGGGGTAGCATGGTGGAACCAATTGCTTGGTTAAGTTAGATTAGGTCCAAGGAACACCCATGTCAACGGTAGGGCCCACCTCTTGGCAAGATTCCCCCCTCCCCCCAATCTGTCAGATCCGGGAGTTTCGGGCTCTAAGTAGTATTGGAACCCGCTAGAGAGAATCTGACGCTGATGAAGCCCTAACACAGAGAGTGAGGTAATATTTGGCATCAAATAAGCATGCCACACTCTAACACACATGGTATGGAATACCATGTGCTGTGGTGGAAATCAGACGCTCCGGAGCCCCTCTCCGGAGAAACCCTAGTCCCTTGGGGGAAAAGACGAAACTATTGTTCTGGCCCCTCTACGTGAGCCGAAGGGGGTAGCAAAGTGGAACCAGTTGCTTGGTTGTGTCAGGTTAGGTCCAAGGAACACCCAAGGAAATGGTAGGGCCCACCTCTTGGCAAGATCCCCCCTCCCCGTTCTGGCATATCCGGGAGTTTCCTGCTCTAAGTAGTCCTGGAACCCGCTAGAGAGAATCTGACACCGGTGAAGCCCTAACACAGAGAGTGAGGGAATCTTGGGCATCCAAGACTCATGACACAATATAAGACACATGGCATGTCATACCATGGGATTTGGGGGCATTCAGATGCTCCAGAGCCCCTCTCTGGAGAAACCCTTGCCTCGTTGGGGAAAAAGGCGGAACTGCCGTTCTGGCCCATCTACGTGCGTCGGAAGGGGTATCAAGGTGGAACCAATTGCTTGGTTGTGTTAGGTTAGGCCCAAGAAAAACCCAGGGGATATTGGTTCTAATTATTTATTGTGAAATCGAATGTTGTCCATGTATGTACCCATCGAGTGTGCCTACATGCCAATACAACGTATAGTACGTGCTGAAAAGGTGGGTTAATCCCACGCGTGGGAGGGGTGAATGGAGTTTGTCGGAAGTGAAGTTGCAACTGAGTTAATATCTCCACTTTCACACACCTCCATTTTACCTCTTCTTCCTCCTCTCGTTCCTCACGCCGAAATCAGTTCGCTTCCTCTTCTCTTTCTCACCAACGATGTCGTCTTCACCGATCTCCTCTACGTCAAAGAAGAGGGGGACCGAGGATTCCCTAGAAGCCGGGTATTTGTTTCAACATACAAACATTCATTTTTTATTCCACCTTTTGGATTTTTTCATGCATCTTCTTACAAAACTTCCTACAGGGTCGGTTGTTCCATTGAGAAACCTGGTTCAGTCCTAGACCACACTTTCCATTTGAGGGAAGTTCTAGATGACAAGGTAACCATGGGGCAGATCGCAATCCGGAACGAGGACATAGTCAGGACCGTGAAAAAGACCCTCGCGAATGCCAAGCGGGAGATCAAATATTATGCACTCGAGCTGGAGCAGAAGGGGAGAGCTTTGAGGGCTGCTACCATCCTGTGTCAGATTCTACCAGCCAGCCATGACTTGTGTAGGAAGATGGAACAACTCTGGAACAAGATTCAGATGCAAGACCAGGAAGCTGATCCCATCCGCGGCGAGATCGAAGTGCTGGCCAAGAAAGCAAGGGATCCCGTCCAGATCCAAATCAATTTTCTTCTACGTGAGCGTGTTTGGGGCTTGTCCCGGGTAGTATCTGTGTTATGATTTTATTTCAGTTTAATTAAAACTAAGTGTGTACTATCATGCAATGTTGAAGTTTGTGACCGAACATATATTGAAGTACTCCCCTCCGTTCACATATGGTTTGTGTTCTTGGCAAATTTTGTTTTTTCAGATTGTGGAATGTGCCAACGTAATGTACCCCTGCGGAACATACAAAAAATTCCAAGGAGAGGCTCCCACGAGTTAAGTTAGAAAGAAGCCAACTCTGCATGCAGCTTGCTTGCATGCATTGGTAGTGGATGCCACCCATAAGACGTGGGATCCAGCTGTCAATGACTCAAAGTCAAGGAAAAGTCCAGCCAGAGGTTAGTCAGAGAATCTGAGCCGGTTGTGCACATACACACAACGAATATGACCTACGTGGCAATGCACATACGTTGCGTACGTGCCAACATACCGCTGCGTGCGTGCAGTTGCAAGCGGTGTGTGGGTTCATGGGTGGATTCCTCGTCTTTTCCCTCTTCCTCTCCCCCACCCCGCTCTATTTAGGGTTTTCTTCTCCCTCCGCTCGTTCGTGCATTTCTTCCCCAGAAACCAGCAGTTCTTCTCCTCGAAGCGAAATCAGTTGCCCCTCCGCCACTCGTTCGTGCCTTTCTGCTCGTCGCCACCGAAGATGTCGTCTTCTGCTGCAACAAGGTATTTGTTTCAACATGATTTATGTCAAGAATTCTTCTTCCTTCATTTTGATTCCACCTTTTCAATTCCTTTTGGATTTATTTTAACATCTGGTTCCTATTCGTGCACGGCCGGTGGTTCCAATGTCCGCAGTGGACCGCCTTCCTTGTTGGGGCCGGTGGGCGTCGTCAATTCGCTCAAGACCCATTTGGCAGAACTAGACGAGGAGTTAAAGAATATGGAAGAGCATTTTAGGGAGAATGGTCGCAAGGCTAAATCAGCTATTGCCTGCTATTAGGAGGCAGAAAAGGCTGCGTCGGAAACATGTCGTGATCTGAATGAGAAGCTAATGCAAAACGTCGACATACTAAGCAGGGTCTCATTCCTTGAAAAGAAGATTGAGCTGAAAGAAAGGGAAATTGTTCTCCTCCGCAGGGAAATCGAACTGGCCAAGCGAGGGACGTTCCTTCCAGAGCGGGGCTTCCACTTAAGCTCCATTGCTCCTGCGTGACCGTGTTTGGGGCTTGTCCCAGGTTACCTGCTATCTATTTCTTTCAATTTAAGACCTGATATGTGTGCACTGGCAAGTTTATCGCAGATTTGTTTCGAACTATGTTTAAGTTGTGTTTACTAATTTTATAGTTTATCTCAATAATTTGTTTCTTAAGAATGCTCAGGAAATTTCGACTATGTTTGAAAGTAATCACTACACATGAGATAGTTTGCAATAACAGTTCTCATGAGATAGTTTGGTAGGACAACAAAAGACAATATTTCTGGTACTACTACAAGTTTATATGAGATAGTGTTGGTAGGACAACAAAAGACAACATTTTTGGTACTACTACATCTATACACGAGGAATATACATGATAATTAATTCAACAATTTAACACAAGTTCTGACCACCAAACTAGCTGATAAAACAACAACACAAGTTTCTTATCATTCTATAAAATTACTCAGCAGTTCTCACCAACTACACTGGCAAGTTCACTACCCCCATCGTCCTCCTATGATTCGACGTCTTCGTCCGAATTGTCACTGATCACCTCTACGACCAGCCTGATATAGTCCCGCGTCACCTTTACCCGTATGACGATTAGATCATATATTTGCATTGGCGATTGAACAACGAATTCAGACCAGCCCCTAGTGAACTTGAAGTAATAAGGTTCTTCTTCTTCATCTATGTGATATGAACCCAATAGTTCGTTGGCCCCACCAGTTTTCATGCATATACGAGATAGCCCGTCTCTTGGAAGTATATACTCATTTATGCATTTCAAAGGGACATCTTGAGAAAGTACATTTAAGACTGATATCAGAAATGCGTAGATAGCTAAATGACTTTTTTTTTCTTCAAATTAAGCAGCAAAGGAATGATCATCTAATTAACTAACCAACTCATTAAGTTCTTCTTGATACTGCACCCCGTGCACAAAGAACTGAGGGACTATAATGTGCTCCCCACTTTCCAGGTCCATCATTCTGCTTGTAAAAAGCCCAGGATATCGCATTCATTTCAGAACCACTGACCTCACATGGGAACTCAAATAGGCTCTTCTGTAGTGTCATCTTGCAAGATGGTATGATAGGACGACACTCTGATTGGAAAGGGAAAAACACGTGAATGTGCAATTACATAACCAAGGCCATCTTGGAAAGTTTGAAACATATATATTAACTAGCTAGTAAATTAATGTGTAAGGAAAACAAGCCAATGTTCAATTACATACCAGGGTCTAGAACCCAAGATTTGACCTCATTGTTTGCATTAGTTACTTGAACGTCAAACATACCGAATTGATCATCATAATCAAACCTCACAAGATTGTTCAGTTGAATGTCATAAGCTTGACAAAATGTTGTCCAATATGGTCCACATATATAATTCCTTCCAGGCTCATGTTCCACTTCGAAGTGGTATTCATTCACATGGCAGACAATCCATGCCTTATGTGGACCAACAACAAATTGCTCTATACGCTTATGGAAAGAACAAGGCAGATCCTACATAGTACACAATATATAATTTAAAAGAATAAGCACACATATATTCGTCAACAAATCAAAATCTCAGGAACAACATAATTGTAATGTCAAGGATACTTACTGCCGCTTCATGACAATATTCTGTAGACACCCTCATCCTCATGGCAGTTCAATGCCAGCGAGACACATGTCAGGTTCATGATAACATAACTCACATAGGTTTTGAGACATTCCTTTTTTTTAAACACAAAAACTACCGTATTAATTAGAATAGATTCCATGATACAGCTACACAAATAACAATACTAATGATTGCTACTTATGATTACAACCGTTGGAAACCCCAAGAGGAGTGTGTGATGAGCAAGTGGCAAGAGTTTTCCTCAGTTATCAATCTAGTAGGAGGAATAGGATCTCCGGAAGGTTGATGCCACTAACGGTGGTGTCGGCGCTTCACCGGTGTCAGCAACAACGTGGAGCCTGCACACAACACAACCAAAATACTTTGTCCCAACGGTACAGTGAGGTTGTCAATCTCACCGGTCTTGCTGAAAACAAAGATTAGATGTATAGTGTGGAATGATCTATGCTTGCAGTAAGTAAAGAAAGCAGGAAATAGTTGTGGTTTGTTTAACAGTGTGGAAAAATGGACCGGGGTTCATAGTTTCACTAGTGTTGTCTCTCCATAAAAGATAGCACGTTGTGTCGTGGTGGTATCACACGGCGAGTAGCCGCGTGTAGGATGTCTAAAGGTTGGGGCCGATGGACGCTGGAGGTGATCAGGGAGGGATCACACGGCGAGTAGCCGCGTGTAGGATGTCTCTAACACTGCAAACAACAAGATCTTACCCAGGTTCAGGGCCCTCGTGTGGAGGTAACACCACTACTCCTGCCTTTCTCTCTATATGTGTGTTTTCCGAGTAGCCACAGTACAAATTAGGCCTTCAGCCGAGTAGCCACTCTCTAGCTCTAGTGTTGCCTCTAGTAAAGATGTGAAGTGAAGCAACATAGTCCAACGTCCCTCGCGCAGGACGAGGCAGGGCACCTTATATACTGGTGCCCAGCCGAATAGAAAACGACTATAAGGTACGACTAATGGGACAGGCACACTGTAGAGCAGAGCACTCTTCCGGCTTCTCGCTGACGCAGGTGCGGGAAGTCGCCGCTCCGTTCGGAGATGGGACCTGTCCACCTTGTCCGTGAGATAGGGTAGGCCCCTAGACCTGTCCTGTCCCCTCTGTCAGCGACAAGACTTGACGGGCGCCTACCGCACTATAGCCACGCCGTAGCGCGGATAATGACGCGCTCCGTAAATTGAACCGCACGCCAGTACGGACGCAGGATACGCGGGATCCGTTGTCAGAACGGCTCTATTGACTTCTGGCCCAAGTAGGATCACACTCCCTCTACTCGGACCAACTCCTCTACTCTGAGGAACATAACTTCCTTGATTTCTCCTTTTGGCCATTGGTGGGTACGGCCGGATAGAAACCTACCGGGTAGCAAGTACCGGGTAGCCATCTATCCGATCAAACATCATCTTGACCTTGCCTTTAGCACTTGCCTTACCCTTACTCGGGGGTAACCCCTCGACATTAGTCCCCGAAGCTGGTAGAGTCCTGCGAACTTGTTCACTGGGCCCTGCCAGCTTTAAAACCAAAATGTCTTCTTGAATGAATAACGCCGAGTTGCACTCCAACTTGAATCAGTAACTCCTTCTTGAATCTCTTCAACTGTGCTTACGAGACCACCTTCCTGGTAGCTGAGTAGAGCGATTTATCTCCTGAGCTGCCGAATAGAATAACTTAGTGAAATTTCGAACTCGCTCCCGCTGAATCGGAGCGAATCCACCTCTTCGTGTCGCTACGGGGCACGTGTCATACCCCTGTGCACCCGACGCCTCGGTTCCTGGGATACGGCAGGCCACGCGCCAGTAACTGAAACCTGGGCCCACTATCCCGTTAAGTCACCTCAACTGCACTCAAGTGCCCACGATCTTGACGTTGGATTAACTACGCCCGTTACGCGCGCGATATGCGATGTGTGCGTTTCTAACGGTTGCGCAACCCACGCCGCACGGTCTCTGCACACGATCAATGCCACGATTAATCCTCTGGTAACGGTAACTCGAGGGGGCGAGATAAATACCCCCTCGACGCTCCCTTCTCCTCTTTCCTGCTCTTTCCAATCCCGCGCCCCCTCGCCTCTCCGCCGCCGTCGAGCACACCGCCACCGCAACCACTTGCTGCGCCGCTGCTCCACGCGCCGCAAGAGAGGCAGAGAGAAACGCCTCCGCTCGATTCCACCTTCCATCTCCCACAAGTTCTTCCGCTTCCATGGCTCCTCGCGGAGATGACGATGCTGCCGCCCGCGCCGGCTGGGAGGGATCCGAAGTCAAGGCGGAAGACTGCCAGTGGCTTGTCAACACGCGCCGCGTCCCTCCCGGCGTCGTTTGCCGGCATCCAGGTACAGATATCATCCCTCAACCTGAGAAGGACGAATACGTCGTCTTTCTCTCTCATTTCAAAAGGGGATTCGGCCTTCCTGTTTCCGATTTCTTCGCCGAATTCCTCCGTCATTTTGGCCTCCAGCCACACCATCTTCCACCCAATGCCCTTGTCATGCCATCCATCCACGCCGTAGTGTGCGAAGCCTTCTTAGGTGTCTACCCAACCATCCACACCTGGGCTAGGTATTTCTTCTTCCGAAAGCAAAGTGTTCCCAATCCTGGGAACACCGACAGCGCTCGCGCGATGACCCAGACGGGATGCGCCATGATGCTGCAGCGCACGACTGGGAACCACCCGCGAGTTAAGGGATTAGAAACCGTGCGCAAGTGGCAGCGCGGTTTCCTATATGTGAAGAATGTCGCCACGGAAGAGGGGAAGCCGATCCAGGACCGGATAGGGCTTCCAAAGTTCAAGAACGCAAGGCCAACTCAACAGAACTGGGGCTACCACCCCAAGAGCACCATCGAGGATGTTGTCCAGGTTGAGCGACGCCTGGCCGAGTTGCTCGAGGAGGGGTTTCGTCGGGACGACCCCATCGCGTGCTGGATTTCACGCCGAGTACTCCCGCTCCAGCGTCGCTCGCACAAGATGTGCCACATGGGAGGAAGCCGAGACTGCACAAGGACAACCACCTTCGAGCTCAGCAAAGCCGAGGTGGCCATCTGGGCCAGATCCATCATGCAGACCTCTCTCTCCGACACCTGGATGTATGGCTTTACGCCGTATAGCCGCCTCAAGCCCATCGGACAGGTTAGCCTTCTGTGCTTTGTTTCTGCACTTTGATATCGAGTAAGTGGCTTCTCAGCTTTGTATGCTTAACCTTTGCATGCTGCACCGAGTAGGACATCACAGATATCCTTTTGGCTCTATATGCTTTGTGTTTGCATGCCTTGCCGGGTAGGATTACTCAGCCGAATATGCTTTGTATTTGCATGTTGTTCCGAGTAGGAATCCTTAGCTTGATATGCTTAGTGTTTGCACGCTAACCCGAGTAGAACTCCCTAGTCGAGAACCCAACTCATTGTGCTCCATGTTTGCCTCCACAGCACATCGATCGCCAGCGGGAAGAAGACACTGAGGTCTTCGAGGCCAATTGGCACGAGGACAGAACTGAGGATGACGTCACTGCCTACGACACTCATGACTCCCTCTGCATCCCTCACGCCAATCAGCCTGGTAAGCCCCGAGTTGATGCATCTAATCGGGACTGGTCCGAGGATGACGAAGGTGACTAAGTTCACCTCTCTGATTGCGAGTAGCGCACTCTGATTTCCTTTTCTGTTTCTGAATTCCTTTCTTCTTCTACTCCGCAGAGGATCCTGAGCTGGACGAAGACGAGGAGCCCCTGGAGGTTAAGCCTATATCTGTGGTTGCTCCCACAACTCAGAAGAGGATGGGCAGTGGCGACCAGGAGCCTCCTCCGAAGAAAGCCAAGAAGACAGGTGGAAAGAAAACCACCGCCAGAAGACAACCCCCCACCAGCAAAGGGTAAGTTATTCCATCCGAATACCAACTCGTTACCGCTTCTTGTTGTGTTCTTCTCCTTCTGCTTCTCTGAACTATTTCCTTCTTCCAGCGCCCCTCTGGACGCTGATGCCGCTGTAGCCACCACTCACCCCAAGAGGAAAGCCGTCATGGACCTTGATAAACTCTTCGATCTCTCCGACGACGAGGAAGAGCAAGACCAGCAGGACAGGACGCGTGCGTCCTCTCCTATCAAAGTGGAAGAAGATACCGGCGCCGAGAAGACTAGCGCTGGTGATGATACTGATCCCAACCTCCAACAGCACCAAGATGCTGCTTATGACGAGACGCCGCCATCTCCCCCAGTTGCATCAGCTGGGGAATATGCTGAATAAACCACCAAACAACAACAAGAAGATGCCGCCATGGAACGGCAAGATGACACCAACGAGCAGCAGGATACTCACGCTGCAGCTCAAGATGGTCCCGCGGCCGGGCCGCGGGTAGAAGAAGTTATAGACACACAACCTGATCCCGCTGCCGAGCAGCGGGTAGAAGAGACTGTGGTGGAGCCCGCCCGCCAGAGCCAAGCGCAGCCAGATGTTGCGCCGGGTAGCCGCCCCCCCCCCCCCAAGCAGGCGACTCCACCGAAAGCGCTAATCCCTCCACCAACAAAGACTGCCTCAACAACTACCTCCCAGCAAGTGCCTCCGTCTGCTTCTCGGCAAGACAACGCTCCTAGCCCCAAGAAGACTGCTAAGTCTGGAGCTGCGCTTACACGGAAGAACCCACCGCGCAACGTTGCGCAAGCTGGAGACCAGATGCCGCCACCCAAGCCACCAATTGTGCCATCCGCGAAGCCGGCGACTAAGAGCAAACAACTGACAATCGGCGCGCCCGGCTCTAGCAGCAACCCGGCTGCTACTGGATCTGCTGGCCCTGCCGAAGGAGCTGTCGTCCGTGCCCAAGCCAGCTGGCCAGAATATATGCTGGAGGTGTCCAAGCGCCATGAGATCTCTCTGGCCAGAGGAGAGAAGAAGTTGTCTGCACTGAAGGAAGGCCAGGCCAAGGCGATCGACGCCAAGTCCAAGGGCAAAGGGCCAGCACCGGTTCCCTCGCTCTCGTCGCGCAAGGCAGATGACGATGAGATTGAATCGGAGGGCCTGACCGCGATCCTGGACAGAGTAGGGTTCGTGGATCCAGCTTGGGACAGCGATGCACATGGCAACCCAAAGTGGAATGGCCTTAAGCTGGGTCCGCTCGATCACTATCACGTCGACTAGAACAAGGCCGATGTCGGCTCTGTTCCGATGACCATCGCCAGCCCCACCTGCACCCTGGCCGGGAAGCTGTTCTGCCTGCGCAAAGCTGCCGAGGACGTCGAGCAAACTTATGTTGTAAGTGTTTTCTCCTTTCTTTGCACTTTCTGAGTTGCAGTTTCTCTTTTCCTCTTCTCTTTTCCTCTTTACCTCTCAGCCATTCCCCCAGTCCCCGAGATTCGGGCCGAGTAGGCGAAAACTCGACCGAGTTGCCGTCTACTCGGGCCAAATCTTCCAAAATTCTCAAACTTTTTCTCTTCTCTGCTACAGAATAGCCTCCTGAAGAGGACAAAATTGTTCCGTCGGCTGCTCTGGAACCACCGTACTGCCAAGGATCTCATCGAGGCTCTTGAAGCCGAAAAGAAAGACAATGATGCGGTGGAAAAGTTGGCCTTGGACCGCACTCTGCAAATTTCTGAAGTGGAAGGTAAGCTCTTAGCAATTCGGTTTATGCGTTTTGTGTTTACGCCTGTTGTTTGCTTTTTGCTATAACCTTGTTTTCTCTGCAGGCAAGCTCAATGATTTGATAGAAAAACATCGTGACTGCTAGGTATTTGTTGCTTCTGCCGAGAGCAAGATCCAGACTCTAGAAGGTGAGCCCTTTTCCCTCTTCTCTGCAATTGTGTCTATTCACTTATCTGGTTACTCCGCTGACACTGTTGTTCTTCTCGCAGAAGAGTACAAGAAATTCCGGGAGAAACACCAAGACTTCCTCACGCCTGCCGAGGTGCGGCAACAGTTGCAGTCCCGAGATGCAGAGCTCGAGAAAGAGCGCACCGCCGAGAGGGTGGAGTTTGAGGCGATGCAGGTCAAGCTGAAATATGCCCTCCAGGACGCCCTCGACCAGGTTGCCGAGAAGGACAAGATCAAGACAGCTGCCAAGGCCAAAGAGAAGGCGCTTGAGATGGAGATCTCGTTGCTGAAGAAACACAACGAGCAACTGATGGCTCCCAAGTGCAGGAGATCAATTGTAGTACTTTTCGAATTAGAAAGGTTGTCGAACCCACGAGGAGCAGAAGGATCTGGTAAGTAGAATAGCAAAGGAATAATAAAAGCAACAGGTGTTTTTGTGTTTTAATTGTGTAGTGCAAGTAAAGTAAAATGTGGAAAGTAAATTGCAGCAAGTAGTAGGTCTCAATGAGAGACAAAGCCCAATCCTCTAATGCGCAAGAGGACAAGCTCAAGTGTGTGTTTGTGTCTTATATGTGGAAAATGTTCCCGAGGGCTGCACGGATTTAGCTGGCATAGTGATTCATTGCATAACATGTTTGTATATCTTGTCTAGTTTTAATCTTCTTCGGACGGAGCCACAAATAGGAATAGCTAAATAAATAAACTATCACCCCTTATGATGGATCACGTGGCCAATTAAATGACAGCACGAGAATTATTAAGACATGATGTCCCACCATAGCCTTATGCTCTAAGGTCCCCGATACAAGTACCCTCATAATGCAATTCAACGACTCTGTCTCAAGTTCCTGTCACCTAAAGACATCATCACGTCACTACACTACGGTGTTCTCCTATGAGCCCATGTAGGTGAAGTGTTGTACAGTCGACGTTCGTACAACACCATCATAGAATCACATAAAAGATAAATACTAGACCAAATAACAACTCATCTCATGTAACAAATCATTGCCAATTCATCCTATGCCCTCAGGAACATGCGGGAACTACTCACAACGTGCAAACATGATCATGTATGGTGACATATGTGGTACAACACAATCTGAAACAATGAATCCACCACCAAATAATGACAAGTACTCAATCCCAAACATGCAACGGAGTACAATAACACGTATCTAGGGTGTAGCAATGATCAAACTATGAGGGGAACGGAGTGGATCACGGTGATGGTGATGGTGGAGATGCAGGTGCTGGTGAGGATGGTGATGGAGATGCCTCCTCCCACGCCAAGGAGGAGATGGGGATGATTTCCCCCTTCTCCGGAGCAGCAGGATCTGTCTCCCCCGCGGAGAGTTTCGAGAGTTTCGCCGCCCTAGCGGCTCTGTCTCGTCTCGGGAAAATTAGGGTGTTCGTTTTCGGGGAAGACCGAGTCGTCAGCAAAAAGACCTCGGGGAGGAGGTGCTGTGGGCCCATTTGGGGGCCCCACACGCGGCCAGGGAATCTGGCCGCGTGGGCTACCCCCTTTTGGGCCTCCTGGCCCTCCTCCTTTGTGTCTTGTGCCCACGGCCTTTCTCCCGAAGAAAAACTGACAGGGTTTCTTTCCTTTCGCAATTTGGATACCTGTAGCTCCTGAAACATCAAAAACATGAAAACAGGTGTTTTCTGACACCCAGAAATTAAATACCAAAAATAGGGACTTTGTAGGAAAGTCCCATAAAATCATCTAAAACATGCAAAACAATGACATAACATTGATAAAACATCCCAATAATGCCTATATGGAGGGTATAAATGATGATATAAAATGCACGTATCAACTCCCCCAAGATTAAACCTTTGCTCGTCCTCGAGTGAATAAGGACATAGATCATTACATGCATCAATGGACTTATGGTTGATAAATAAATACGGGCATTGTATCATCATCATGTTCAGTTATAATGCAAGATTAATGAATAGAACTCATACACATAAGGATAACATATTCGAAGCTCTAGCAAACACCCCATACTTTTGAAAGCAAATAACCATTGTATGTTGGACAATCAAATTATACTCTTTAATTTGGAGAAAGATAAATAAGTAGAGGTAAAACATGATCAAGTCTCATTTAGTTTCCAAACTATTCAGCTTAAATTACTAATTGTAATGTGGCATCCATTGGGCTAAGACTCTCATTGCCCCTTTATCATTAGCATCTTAATTTATGAATGTTGAAGTAATGTGGTTGACAAGGTGTTGGTTGAATGTCTCATGCCCCGTGAGTGTGAAAACCTACTCCATGATTACTCAACTTAAGATTCCTAATAAGCTTTGTACAATCATAATAAGTATTGATGACATCATAGAGAATTGCAAAGAGGTACCTCTTGCCCCATGACATAGAAACCAGCCCATGTCACAATAACAAGATGAACAAACGGAGTAGACTCATCATCCTTTTTTATTTGATTCACTATATGCATAGCTTCTTATTTTATTGTAGGATGTGTTTGTAGAGTCCACTCTAGCTGTAAGTAAATTTCCACCATGATCAAGCATGGCTTGGGTTAGCGGCCCAATGCAATTTCTCTAGTCATATATACTTACTCATCAAAACTTACTATTCCTCTATTTCATTTCGGCATGGCAGGAGTCCAAAAGCAAAAGCACATGACATCAACTAAATATAAAATTTCTTTGTGCAATGTTGAAAGCTTTTCACGTGATGCACGTGTTAGCCAACTCCCAACCAAAATCCTTGTCAAGCACAAAACTTTTAGCTCCCATTAATGGGTCATGTTTGTTAAGTGCAATAGAAATAAATGTGTGCATTCAAAAGTTCGTGAGAGTCTTATCCCAAATTCAGCCCATGCCAATTAATAACATAAGCATCTTAATTTAGAGCATAATGAAACTATAACATGGTGAACATGCTCGGAATAGCCATTAAGCTAATAGATAGATAGTGGATTTATGTCATATTGAGATAATTCTACAATTGTCCAACACACTCAAGTTAATTAATTTCAAGGCAAGATGTGATTGAAACCTCTAAATATGCCATGCTCATTTGCATGAGTGTTACCCATAAATCCCCAAAACAAGGGAATCATGGATGAAACCATACTTTATTATTCATTGATAAACCATAAGACGGGGATGCATTATAATGCTCAATGAGCTCACACAAGCCTAAACAAAAACAATAACTAGATAATAGAAGCAAGACACACCAAAACTAGATAGACATGATAAAGCTGATAAAAGACGGGGGATAGGTGAAACTCCCCCAAGCTTAGATGGTTGCGGTAATTTCTTCATTCTCCCTTCTTCTCGTACTCAGCCCACCACTCTTCCTTTTTATTCTCTTCATAGTTGTCTTCAAGCTCATCATCATCATCGTCCATGGAGGTGCATTGGTAGGAGTCTCCCGAAGTCATGGCTTGGAAAACCTGACAGACAGAATAGACAAAACAAAGATCGTGCGAGAACTCTCGGTGCGGGATTAGATCGACAAGAGGGGGTATATATTGACGGTTTTTGGGGTAAGACGAAGCGTCAGAGTCGAAAACGAGACGGAACGGGACTCCGAGGTGGAAAAGGGGTACCTCCACGCGGCCAAGGAATCTAGCCGCGTGTGGGGTCCTCTTTTCCCCCTCGAGGTCCAATTTCTTCCAATTTTGTTGTCCCACACGTTAATTTCCATAAAAAATGAGTTCCGTAAGTTTTCACGCAATTCCGAGAAACTTCCAAACACAATAATTGTAAATTATTGAATTTGGGTTTCTGAAACTGCATGATCCCTTACAATTACCTCCTCCGGTGTCATTAACTTTATCTCCTCGATGGTTCCTATGAAGCTCTTTCCTGCAATATAATGTTTTAGGCGTTGTCCATTGACCACATGAGGTTTACCTTTCATATCACCGTGAAGACGGATGGCCCCCGAACGGTATACCTCATGTACTATCAATGGACCCTGCCATTTTGAAGCTAATTTCCCTGCAGAAAACTTAAAACGAGAGTTGTACAATAGGACTTGATCACCTACTTTAAATTCCTTTCTTTTAATTTTCTTGTCATGCCAAATTTTAACTTTCTCTTTAAAATATTTTGCACTTTCATATGCTTCATTCCTCCATTCATCTAATAGATTTAGGTCAAGCAATCTCTTCTCCCCCGCTGTTTTTAAATCAAAATTTAATTTCTTAATAGCCCATCTAGCTTTATGTTCTAATTCAACGGGTAAATGACATGCTTTTCCATAAACCATTTTATAAGGAGACATGCCCATAGGATTTTTATAAGCAGTTCTATAAGCGCACAATGCATCATTAATTTTAAGTGGCCAATCATATCTAGCTCTGTTTACTGTTTTCTCTAAAATAAGTTTAATTTCCCTATTACTTAATTCAACTTGTCCACTAGTTTGAGGATGATAGGGTGATGCAATTCTATGATTAACATTATATTTTGCCAATGTTTTTCTAAGAACACCATGCATAAAATGAGATCCACCATCAGTAATTTCTTTAAGAATGCATGGCTGTGGCATGGTCTGCACTCTTAGTAGGAATTGCTTCTACCCATTTTGTAACATAATCAACAGCAACCAAAATGTGAGTATGTTTTGTACTAGATGCAGGAAATGGCCCCATAAAGTCAAAACCCCACACATCAAATGGTTCAAGTGGTAATGTATAGTTCATGGGCATTTCATTCCTTCTACCAATGTTTCCTACTCTTTGACATTTATCACAAGTTCTAATATATTCAGCACAATCCTTGAATAGAGTAGGCCAATAAAAACCACATTGTAATACCTTTGCTGCAGTACGATCTCCTGCATGATGTCCTCCATAGGGACTGTCATGACAATCTCTTATAATAGCCTGCTGTTCATGCTCAGGTACACAACGTCTAATAATGCCATCAACACTTTTCTTATACAAGAATGGATCATCCCAAAAATAATGTCTAACGTCATAAAAGAATTTCTTTCTTTGCTGGTAAGTAAATTGTGGTGGCATAACTTTCCCAACAATAAAATTTGCATAATTAGCAAACCAAGGAGATGCAACTTTAGCACTAGAAACACTAACAAGGGCAAGTTGTTCATTAGCAAAACTATCATTAATAGGAATAGGATCATCTGGTATATTTTCCATTCTAGAAAGATGATCAGCTACGCGATTATCTTCTCCTTTCCTATCTACTATGTGTAAATCAAATTCTTGCAACAAAAGTACCCATCTTATTAGCCTAGGATTAGCATCTTTCTTATTCATCAAATATTTAATAGCAGAATGATCAGACTGCACGGTGAATTTTGAATCAATTCTGTAAGATCTAAATTTATCACATGCAAATATTACCGCTAAAAATTCTTTTTCAGTTGTAGCATAATTTCTTTGAGCACCATCTAGTGTTTTACTAGCATAGTAAATAACATTCAATTTCTTATCAACCCTTTGGCCTAAAACAGCTCCAACTGCATAATCACTAGCATCACACATAATTTCAAAGGGCAAGTTCCAATCAGGAGGTTGAATAATAGGTGCAGTTATTAAGGCTTTCTTTAAAACATTAAAGGATTCTATGCAATCATCATTAAAAGAAAACGGAACATCCTTTTGCAAAAGATTGGTTAGAGGCTTTGATATTTTAGAGAAATCTTTAATGAACCTACGATAAAAACCTGCATGACCGAGAAAACTTCTTATACCTTTGATGTCTCTTGGATATGGTAATTTCTCAATAGCTTCAATTTTTGCTGGGTCAACTTCTATTCCTATTCCGTAAATACGATGCCCAAGAACAATTCCCTATGTTACCATAAAGTGACACTTCTCCCAATTAAGAACAAGGTGTTGGTCTTCACAACGCTGCAAAACTTTGTTAAGGTTGAACAAGCAATTATCGAAAGAAGTACCATACACCGAAAAATCATCCATAAAGACTTCCACTATCTTTTCAATATAATCAGCAAATATAGCATTCATGCATCTCTGAAAAGTAGCAGGCGCATTACATAAACCAAAAGGCATTCTCATGTAAGCAAATGTACCATATGGGCAAGTAAAAGTGGTCTTTTCCTGATCATCACTATGAAATGGAATTTGAGAGAAGCCTGAATACCCATCTAAATAACAAAAGTGAGAATGTTTAGATAATCTCTCTAGCATTTGATCAATAAAGGGCAATGGATAATGGTCCTTACGAGTTGCTTTATTTAATTTTCTATAATCAATGCACATTCTATAACCAACAACAGTACGTTGAGCAACAAGTTCATCATCTTTATTAGGAACCACAGTAATTCCACCTTTCTTAGGAACACAATGAACAGGACTAACCCATTTACTATCAGCTATATGATAAATAATACCAGCCTCTATGAGTCGAATTACCTCCTTTCTTACCACTTCCTTCATTTTTGGATGTAGACGGCGTTGGAAATCAACAACAGGTTTAGCATCTTCTTCCAAATTAATTTTATGCATACATAGAGCTGGACTTATGCCCTTAAGATCATCAAGAGAATAACCAATAGCCTTACGGTGGGCTTTAAGCACATCAAGTAATTTCTCTTCTTCCTCAGCTGAAAGGTTAGCACTAATAATAACAGGATATATATTTTTCTTATCCAAGTATGCATATTTCAGATTTTCAGGCAAAGGCTTTAATTAAAAACTAGGATCTCCTTTAGGAGGTGGGAGTACTCCTAGATTATCAGGTGGGATATCCAATTGTAATTGTGGAGGTTGCTGCCATAGTATTTGTTCTAAAGCTTCTTTTTCTGCATCATTAAATGGCTCTTCCTGATTAAGCATATAACGTTCCACCACGTCTGATGAAGCTACAGCTATATGAGCAAGAGTTTCAATTATATCTTTAGATTTTGGTTCTTTCTTAGCAGGTTTATCAGCAAATTTAGAAAAATTAAATTCAAGTTTCTCTCCAGCACATTCAATAAACACCCTTTCTCTAGGCAAATCAATTTCAGCACCAACAGTATGTAAGAAAGGTCTACCAAATATAATAGGACAGAAAGAATCTTGTGGACAACCAAGCACAATAAAATCAGTAGGATATTTTATTTTCCCTACCAATACTTCAACATCTCTAACAATTCCAAAGGGACTAATATAATCTTTATTAGCAAGCTGAATGGTCATACTTGTTTCTTCCATGGTGATAGAATCAATATCAAGCTTAATTTCTTGATAGAGAGAATATGGAATGACACTAATGCTTGCTCCAATATCACATAAACCATGATAACAAGAAGTCCCAATAGAGCATGATATAATTGGCTTACCAACTTTGGATGAATTCCCTTTAATAACTTTGGTAGCATCTTCACATAAATAAACATCAAGAGGATCTTCTTCATTTAATTGCTTAATAATAGAGACTTGGTTCTTGACTTCCACCTGTTCTTTAGGTTGAGAACATCTCTTTCTAGTTTTGTGAGCAACAGAAATAAGCAAATTCTCTTTAACTTTTTCAGGATAGGGAGGTGGTTCAATATATTCTTCTATTTCTACAGATGACACTGGTGTTTCTTTAATAAATTTAGGGACAACAATAGAAGATTTAACAGGTTCAACATAATAATCAAAGCCACTTTTAGGAATTCGAATGTGCTCAGCAAATTTCTTAGCTATTTCAATTGCAACATATGGATCAAGACCAAAATCTTTAATAACATTCTTGAACAAAATACAACTAGAGAAACTTTCTACACATGAATATCCATAATCAAAATAAGCTTCACTACATTTGTCTAGGTCCCAATATTCAGAGTTCTTCGAAATAATTTCCAATAAATTCCAAGCTTCTTCTGCAGTATTATTTGTAAAGCTTCCACCAGATGAACCATCCAAATATTGCTTTAGCCTATCAGGTAGTCTCACATAAAATTTTATCAATATAAGTTTATTTGTGAGATCATGACAAGGATTCTTACGAAGGAGGTCCTTAAGCCTCCCCCAAGCTTGAGTAATACTCTCTCCAAGGTGTGGCCAAAAATTAAATATAAAGCAACGGTTCTCATAAGCCTCTTTAGGAGTAAACTATTTAAGAAAGAAAACCTTCATAAAAGTATCCCAATTATGTGTAATTTCTTCATCCAGGGACATATACCATTTTCGAGCATCACCAGTTAAGGAATGGTACAATAACTTGCATTTAGCCCACATATATCCTCAATAGCCCGTATGTGATCACTTGCAGCCTTTGTACCATCCCCTGCAAAATACTCATTCCTAACAGCTTTAACAAATTCAAGGGGAATAATATAACCATCATCATGAGGTGCTTTTTCAACAACTTTAGGTTTAATAGCATAAGCACTCTCATATAAAGCAAGTTTCAGCGAAGCATCTCTCATAAAAGCCATAATAATAACAGGATGCAACAGCAAGTAAAATTCAGCTTTCAAGTTTCCTTACCAAACTTCTTACCAATAGCACTACGCTCCCCGGCAACGGCGCCAGAAAAGTGTCTTGATGGCTCCCAAGTGCAGGAGATCAATTGTAGTACTTTTCGAATTAGAAAGGTTGTCGAACCCACGAGGAGCAGAAGGAACTGGTAAGTAGAATAGCAAAGGAATAATAAAAGCAATAGGTGTTTTTGTGTTTTAATTGTGTAGTGCAAGTAAAGTAAAATGCGGAAAGTAAATTGTAGCAAGTAGTATGTCTCAATGAGAGACAAATCCCAATCATCTAATGCGCAAGAGGACAAGCGCAAGTGTGTGTTTGTATCTTATATGTGGAAAACGTTCCCGAGGGCTGCACGGATTTAGCTGGCATAGTGATTCATTGCATAACATGTTTGTATATCTTGTCTAGTTTTAATCTTCTTCGGACGGAGCCACAAATAGGAATAGCTAAATAAATAAACTATCACCCCTTATGATGGATCACGTGGCCAATTAAATGACAGCATGCGAATTATTAAGACATGATGTCCCACCATAGCCTTATGCTCTAAGGTCCCCGATACAAGTACCCTCATAATGCAATTCAACGACTCTGTCTCAAGTTCTTGTCACCTAAAGACATCATCACGTCAGTACACTACGGTGTTCTCCTATGAGCCCATGTAGGTGAAGTGTTGTACAGTCGACGTTCGTACAACACCATCATAGAATCACATAAAAGATAAATACTAGACCAAATAACAACTCATCTCATGTAACAAATCATTGCCAATTCATCATATGCCCTCAGGAACATGCGGGAACTACTCACAACGTGCAAACATGATCATGTATGGTGACATATGTGGTACAACACAATCTAAAACAATGGATCCACCACCAAATAATGACAATTACTCAATCCCAAACATGCAACTGTCACGACCCCGGACCCAGAGATATACATACTGTTATGTGCTCCTAGCCATGGACTCACAAGGGCTTCAGGGTTACCAGCCCCGGCCGCAACAAACAACGGCATGCAGACTGGATTCATCGGCACGTAGTCCGGATCCCCAGTCTACTACTCCTTGTACCCATGCTAGTAATAACCAACTATGCATATCAAAGCGTCCACGAATCGAATGAAACTGAAGGAAACAAGACCAAAGCTATATAGAGATGCTATGTGTCCAAAAAGTGCAACAACAATCGAGGGTTACTGGGGTTACCTCGCCCCAGGCCGATCACATCGACAGGCGGGCTCGGACATGGATCATCGGCTCCACAACCCCTCGACTGCGACAACTATGCAGGCATAGCCAAAACTGTATAACAATGAGCTCAAAACCAACAACCGATCAAAGCAGCACTCTAGACATGAAACTTGTATTAAACAGATGTTACTAGAGTATAGCTTACAAGCAGAGGTCACACGACCCAACATTACATCAGATAACGGAAGGCAAATTATGTTGCTAATCAACAAGAACCAAAAGGCCTAAGAGGCCGCAACATAAGGCGACGTCCCAGCCCATAGATTCCAGGCTGCTACCTGGGAACCCCAAACTACTCGTCGATGTCCATGTTAAATCGTCACCGATATGAGATCTTCACCTGAACCAAAATTAAGCAAACCTGAGTACAGGAGTTACTCAACAAGACTTAATTAACCTATTATATATCTACTAACTTCAGAAAGGGTTTTATGAAGGCTGATTTGCGTAAAGCAATCTTTGTTTTTCCAAATCGAGGAAGAATAGCACGTCTCATAGAATGTTTTCAAAACAGATGAGAAAGCTACTCAGCTACTGATATCATCATCTTTCATCCACCAACATCATTTCCCAACAACTCTCTTGCTACAAGGATCACCCCTCTCGGCATCTCCGAGGAGGCACCCTTCAATCATTGTCAACATCTTTTACGTCACGTTCGAGTTATCTATGGCCACGTGACATTCACCAAGTCATCCTTAACCGTGGACACGGCTTTACGAAAGATTTATCCCTGCAGGGTGGTACACTTTACCCACACGTACCCTCCGACTCTTAGCACCACATGTACGCTCTTCCATGGAGCGCGGAAGAGGGAGGATGGCTCCGACCTTTACCTTGCTCGACCCTATCCATGAGTCAACCCAAACAGGGCCACCCCGTCAACAGGGAGTTGGCCACCTCCTGACGACACATGTTCTGTGAGTCGGGATCAAGATCCGTGTACGTCCATCACTTGTCCCGGTCACGCCCTAAACACCTCCAAAAGGTTTTTGACTCACACCCAGATGGAACTCCCAAACTACGTGACTCACGGATAGAGCAAAACAAGTTAGTTAGTCCAGCGAGGTTCATCGGCTCGCGCGTGTGGTTGCACGCTCAGTCTTGGTTTCCGCGGCGAGACCTTAATCCTAGGGTTGGCAAGTACAGGACAAAGAACCACTTCCCAAGTGGCCTCCCGTCCTCGCCTTAGTCATGTTAACCACACAATGCTCATCTCACCACGTCATCATATCATACTAAGTTATCGCAGCTCTGATTCATCAACCGGATGGAGCAGAGGTAAACAAACATGCATGACTAAGCGAAGCAGATATGAGGCTCTGGCGATGCGCACAAGCAATTCTATGGCGGCTAGGAGCAGTGGATCAGGATATTGAGGCAATGCAGCATATAGGTGAACTATGTCTACTAGCATCAAATACTTTGAAATCGAATGCAAAGTGCGAGAATCAAATGTTGTTGGAAAACATATATGAGCATATAAGAGGTTATGCTTGCCTTGGTTATAAGAACACCAGATAAAGTCTTCTGGAATAAGTGCTTGACTTGTCGGTTAGGATCAAGTATTCGTCATTGCATTGTTGCCCTTCTCTTCGGAGTCACGTTCTACCGAGGGGGAAACAACACCGAAAGAGAAATAACAATCAACACATGGCATCGACGCAATGCGCAATATGTATGCATGAGCAGCTTAATGCACTGAAATAAAGTCCTAGACATGATCGTTGGGTTGCTAGGTTTTGTATGTCAGTTAAACATTTTAGTGAAATTATCCCGAAATAGACCCCGGAGGGGCAATTCGGGAAATTATGAAAGTAGGTACCATTTTAAAAGCTCAAATGGGTTTGAAAACATCATAAACAGGTTGCATTTGTCATTTTGAGCAATTTGGTATATAACTTTTAATTTTCTAATTTTAGTGAATAAAAACTTATTTTCTCTATTTTAAATGATTAAACAACATTAAGTAAAGGTCATTTTTGGACTTTCTCAAACATGTGTGAAAATGGTATATTTGGATAGAGAATATTTTTCTAAACATTTCCATACTTTCATTTTATTTTTATGAGAAATATTTTATTAGTTATTGAATTTACCAAAATAAACCATTTTCTGGAATTTTCCTCAAATAGATAAAAAGGGGAATATGATGTCAGGATGACATCATCCCTGCATCAGCAATGGCCACAGGAGCTATGTTGCGGAAGCAATTGATGGATTGGCCGCGAATCTCCCGAAACCAAATACTCCACGGGCAAGAGGAGGCCGAGCCGGACCTGTTGGTGGCGGCGCCGCTCGCTTTGGGTCGCCGGAAGCTCGCCGGCGACGAGGGGCGCGGCGGCCGACGGCGGAGCTCGGCGTGGGGTCGATACGGTGGGAGAGGGAGGGATTGGAGGGTACCGGGAGACTCACCAGCTCACCGTGGAGCTCATAGGGTGGTCGGAGGAGGCAGGGGCGGCCGGAGGGCGGCGAGTCGAGCCCGGCGATCACCGAACGGAATTGAGGAAGACGAGGTCGGGGCGGCGTCTCCGGGCCGTCAGTGCTCGATTCACTTGAGGGGGAGGTAAAGGGGAGGGCGACGGAGATTCCTGGGTACTCCACGGAGCTCGCCGGAGCGTGAATCGATGGCGCGAGGCGGTTACCGTGACGCTAGGGTTTGGTTCGGCCGCGAGGAGGGAAGCAGAGAGGGAGGAGCTGTGAGGGGGCAACAGGGAGCTAGCCCGATGGGGACGTCTCCCTCTGGCCTTATCCCCGCAGGTAGAGAGGTAGGGAGGAGGTGGCGTCGGCGCGGTCGAGCTGCCACGCAGCTCCTTCTTCTGTCCCAACGAAGAAGACAAAGGGAGTCTTGCAAAAAACCCCTACAACTTCTGGAATTAGCAACAAGGTCCTTTTCTCTTTGAAAATAGAACCAAAAATAAAGTTTTAAGGGCCTTTTTGTGAACAGAAAATTTGGCAAAAATAACTTTTGGAAATCTTGTAAAATTTCCAACCTTGTCATGTTTTTCTTTGGTGAAATTGAATTATTTTCCAATATAAGATTTTGGAAACCAAAATAAGTACTATTTGTGGGATTTTTGTCAAACCATTTAAATTCATAACTTAAATTGATTTAAATTGGTTTCATATTTTGTTTCCATGCATGTATGGGATGAACACACACCACACACCCTAGTTTAGCACAAATTTGGGATGTTACAGCAATGGAGTACAATAACACGTATCTAGGGTGTAGCAAGGATCAAACTATGAGGGGAACGGAGTGGATCACGGTGATGGTGATGGTGGAGATGCAGGTGCTGGTGAGGATGGTGATGGAGATGCCTCCTCCCACGCCAAGGAGGAGATGGGGATGAAGATGGGGATGATTTCCCCCTTCTCCGGAGCTCCGGAGCAGCAGGATCTGTCTCCCCCGCGGAGAGTTTCGAGAGTTTCGCCGCCCTGGCGGCTCTGTCTCGTCTCGGGAAAATTAGGGTGTTCATTTTCGGGGAAGACGGAGTCGTCAGCAAAAATACCTCGGGGAGGAGGTGTTGTGGGCCCATTTGGGGGCCCCACACGCGGCCAGGGAATATGGCCGCGTGGGCTACCCCCTTTTGGGCCTCCTGGCCCTCCTCCTTTGTGTCTTGTGCCCACGGCCTTTCTCCCGAAGAAAAACTGACAGGGTTTCTTTCCTTTTGCAATTTGGATACATGTAGCTCCTGAAACATCAAAAACATGAAAACAGGTGTTTTCTGACACCCAGAAATTAAATACCAAAAATAGGGACTTTGTAGGAAAGTCCCATAAAATCATCTAAAACATGCAAAACAATGACATAACATTGATAAAACATCCCAATAATGCCTATATGGAGGGTATAAATGATGATATAAAATGCACGTATCAGCAACTCATCCTCCAGATCGCAAATGCGCGCAGCATCGAAGACAGGCACATCTCGGATGAGAAAGACTGGAAGATCAAAGTGGAAGCGCTACTGGTGGATCTCGAACGTGGGTTCTCTTTTCTCTGCACCTGACCTGCGTTTCTCTTTCCTGCCCTTCTTCTACCTGGTTTTATCTCTTTTCTGCCTCTGATTCTAACTCTTGCTAGTTTCATCTCTTCTCTGCCTCCATTTCTAACTCTTACTGGTTTCTTTTTTAGATATCTTCCCTGATCTCCGTGCTGCTAGCGTGCCTGCTCTGGCGAAGGCAAGGCAACTCCGAGCTGAATCCGGAATGCCCATCGACACCAAGTCCACCATTAATGATAATCTCTTCAGCATCAAGTCTCAACTCCGCCAACTCAAGGGCTTGGGCACCACCATGGTGTCCACTGCTTATAAATTGCACGATCTGTTCTGGCCGGATCAAGCTGCGCCGGACAGCTTCAGCGAGATCGCCGAGAAGCTGAACGGCGTGAAGGCCGAGTTGAAGAAATGGCGCGCCTCTGCAGCTAGGGAAGGAGCTGATGAGCTACTCCACTTCATCACCAGCTGGTACGAGAATCTCAATCTCGACAAGATCCTCGTTATGCGCGAAGACTCCAAGTGGACCAAGAACCCCGACTGTGTCACTCGCCGGAAAGCCGTGGCTTACGAGATAGCCTCCTATGCTGACACCACCACCTACATCGACGGCCTCCCCGAGCCAGACACTGAGCCTGAAGATGAGGACGAGGACGATGAAGATGACACCGAGTCGGAGGACTTGAGCGTGTTTGAGGAGGACGCAGCAAAGGGGGCATCCGAGAAGGGGAATTCCAAGGTTGTCGAGGAGGAGTTCGTGTTGGCCAGCCACGCCAAGGCCGAGCAGCCGCAACCCAGCGCCTAGGAGGCCACCATCACGACCGAGATGGTGATCGAGCAGGCGGCTCGCGAGCTGGGCACAACTGCTGCTACACTACCTGATGCCAACCCGCTGCCCAGGACCCAATCTGCAGCGTCCACCTCTACCACCGATCCTATCTCCGTCGCCACTGCAACCTCTGAGCCAGTCGCCACCACCAAAACTGATGCTGCCAACGCCAACGCGGACAACACCGCTACCTCCAATGAGTGAAGCCTGAAAAACTTTTACCTTTGAACTTTGATTAGATCCTCGGGATGACGGGTGCAAATGTAACCGTACAATTATGTCTTTGTTGCTACTCAGTTTTATTCGAGTTGAAGTTTGATATTTTAGCAACCCTGGCTCAATGCTGGGTTGCGTTATTATGCAAGTCCCCGAGTTGCATTTTGTATCCACTCTCTCTTTTCGTCTCAGCTCTTACCTGCCACTTGTGGCTTTGTTGGTAGTCGAGTCACAAGATTTCAAAGATTGAGTTTCAAATACTTAGCCACTTAGAAAAATTCACAGTAACGCTGCCCACCACTTAGCCGAAAAAAGACAACAAAAATAGTAAAGAGCACTCTACTCGGTTACTGCACCCTTCTTCTCCTTAGCCATTTTTCGTGTGCTCATTGACCTTTGGCTTGTTCTCTTGCTTGCCATGAAGCCGGGTTGCGGACAGCAGCAGAGTCGAAGAGTTGGCCTTTAGGTTTAAACACATTACTAAATGCACTTATGAAATTCTAAGAAGAGAAACCGAGTAGACAAAAGTAAAACAGAGTAGAAAAACACAGAACAAATTTGGACAAGGGCAGTCCCCGAGTTTGAATTCGGAGTGCCTACTAGAATTTTAACTCGGTTGAGGGGATACATACAACTTTCTGCTCACGAATGAAAATGGCGGAGTAGAGCTACATTCCAGGGGCGCTTAGATTCCTCTCCTGCTCTATCCGGCCTGTTCTTCTGGGGTGCCTGTGCGTCAACTAGATAATAGGCATCATTGTGCAAAGCCTTGCTTACAATGAAAGGCCCTTCCCACGGAGGCGATAGCTTGTGCATCCCGGTTGTGCGCTGCACGAGCCTAAGGACCATGTCTCCTTCTCGGAAAACCCTTGGGTTCACCTTTTGGCTGTGATAACGCCCCAAGTTTTGCTGGTAAACAGCTGAACGTGACAGAGTTAGCTCTCTTGCTTCTTCTAGCAGGTCAACGTCATTTTCTCGAGCTTCTCTCGCCTCCGCCTCAGTGTAGAGGGTTACTCGGGGCGAGTCATGCTCTAGGTCAGTGGGCAACACGGCCCCAGCTCCATATACCAGGAAGAATGGTGTGTAGTCGGTTGACCGGTTAGGGGTAGTCCTTAGACTCCACAACACCGCTGGCAACTCGTCTAACCAACACCCAGGTGTTTTCAGCAGTGGCTCAATCAGACTTGGCTTTATGCCGGATAACACCATGCCATTTGCTCTTTCAACTTTCCCATTGGAGGCGGGATGCGCAACAGATGCAACATCTAGCCGGATCCGCTTCTCTCTGCAGAACCTCGCAAAAGCACCCTCAGCAAAGTTTGTGCCATTATCAGTGATGATGTTGTGCGGGTAGCCATATCTCAGGATCACATCCTTCAGAAAACTCACAGTTGTGGCTCCATCGCACTTCCGAATAGGCTTCACCTCAATCCACTTGGTGAACTTGTCAACCATGACCAGGATGTGAGTCATGTTGCCTCTAGCCGGCTTGAAGGGGCCAACCATATCCAAACACCAAACAGCAAATGGCCAAGTAATGGGAATGGTCTTCAACTCAGAAGCTGGCATATGAATCTTACTTGCAAATCTTTGGCAGCCGTTGCACTTTCTCACAATATCTTCAGCTTTCTTCAAGGCAGTGAGCCAAAAGAATCCATGCCAAAAAGCCTTATTAACTAGAGCCCGAGAAGAGGCGTGATGCCCGCATTCCCCTTGATGTATCTCCACCAGAATTTCTTCTCCTTCCTCTGGCTCAACGCAGCGTTGCAGCACGCCAGTAGTACTTATTCTATGCAGCACATATCTGAAGATAGTATAGCCCTTGGATCTTCTCTGAATTTGCCTCGCGGTAACCTCATCACTTGGCAAGGTGCCGTCCTTTAGAAAGGATAATATGGGCAGAGCCCAACTCGGTGTCTCCCGGATGGGAAACACTGGTTCGTCCAGTTCCATTGGATCAGCCACCACTTCCTCTTCTAAGTTGAGAACAAGGTCACGAGTCCCCGAGTACTCGGAAATGACCCCCTCGATGAATGCGACAGTCCCCGAGTTAAGAGGGGCAGCCCCCGAGTAAGAAGGGACAGTCCCCGGGCTGCAGGCGCCAGTCCCCGGGATGGAGACGGCAGTCCCCGGGTTCTCTTTTGCAGCCTCCCAGTCAATCTCCATTGGAACAGCTTCCTCGCCTGACAGAGAAGGAACGAATATAGACTCCTAGTTGGGGGATGGCTTGATAGATGGCTTTCTCAAATGCTCCAAGGCAATCCCAGCCGGGATGTATTGCCGAGAAGACCCCAACTTGGACAGCTCATCAGCTGCGTCATTCTCTGCTCGGTGTATATGTTGGAACTCGCATCCTTCAAAGAAACCAGTCATGGTTTGCACCAGAAACCGATATGAAGCCATGTTGGCATCTAGAGCATCCCAGGTGCCGGATACCTGCTGCACCACTAAATCCGAGTCGCCATAACAGATGATGCGCTGCACGCCAACCTCCTTGGCCACCTTCAAGCCGTGTACCACGGCCTCGTACTCTGCTACATTGTTGGATGCCTTGAAATGGATCTGCAGCACATACTTGAGCTGATCTCGCTTGGGTGACGTGAGCACCACGCCAGCACCAAGGCCTTCCTTCACTTTGGAGCCATCAAAATGCATCTTCCAGTAGTTGGCTACTGGCGAAGGAGGCTCATACTGCACCTCAGCCCAATCCACCAGAAAATCTGCCAGAATTTGTGACTTGATGGCTTCTCTTCTCGCGTACGAAGGAGCCTACGCTGCTAGCTCAATCACCCACTTTGCTACTCTGTCACTTGCTTCCTTGTTGCCCATGATTTCCGAGATGGGAGCAGAACTCACCACTGTGATGGGATGCTCTTGGAAATAATGCTTCAGCTTCTTGGCGCCCAGGTACATGCCGTAAGTCATCTTCTTGTAATGTGGGTAGTTCTGCTTGGAGCTGGATAGTACCTCACTGAGATAGTATACTGGCCGCTGCACAGTCTTGCCTTCCTCTTCTCTTTCCACTACAATCACCACACTGACTACTCGGTTAGTCGCAGCAATATACAACAACATTGGCTCTTTGGGTAGCGGACTAGCTAGGATGGGAGCGCTACCCAGCATGGCTTTCAACTCCTTGAATGCTACATCAGCTTGTGGTGTCCAGACAAACTTGTCACTCTTCTTCATCAATTGATACAGAGGCAAGGCCTTCTCGCCCATTCTGCCCAGGAAGCGGCTCAGAGAAGCCAGGCATCCAATGAATTTCTGCACATCCTTCAGGGATCTCGGCAAAGACATGCTCTCTATAGCTTTTATCTTTGAATGATTGGCCTCAATGCCCCGACTGGATACCAAGAAGCCGAGTAGCTTGCCAGCCGGGACGCCAAAGGTGCATTTAGTCGGATTCAGCTTCATCTTGTACTTGCGCAAGTTGGCAAAGGTTTCCTCAATGTCACTAAGAAGAGTATGTGTTTTATTCGTTTTGATGACAATGTCATCTACGTACACCTGCACATTCTTGCCAATTTGATCATGCAAGTATTTCTGCATGCATCTCTGATAGGTAGCCCCAGCATTCCGCAACCCAAAGCACATGACACGATAGCAAAAAGCCCCGTACGGGGTAATAAAGGCAGTCTTTATTTGATCAGTAGGGTTGAGAGCTATCTGATGAAAACCAGAGTAGGCATCTATGAAAGACAAAAGCTCACAACCAGCAGTGGAGTCGATCACCTGATCTATGCGGCGTAGCGGAAATGGATCCTTGGGGCAGGCCTTGTTCAGGTCGGTGTAGTCCACGCACATGCGCCATGCGGTATCCGCCTTGGGGTCCTCCTCTTCTTCTCAACCATAACCGGGTTGGCTAGCCAGTCCGGATGCAATACCTCCATGATAAAGTTGCTTATCAGCAACTTGGTGATCTGATCACCGATAGCCTTCCTTCTCTCATCACCAAAGCGACGCATAGCTTGCTTAACCGGCTCTGCGTCGTGCCGCACATGCAGCGAGTGCTCAACCAACTCCCTCGGGACACCCGGCAAATCCTCATTGGACCAGGCAAAGACGTCCCGATTCTCACGGAGGAAGTGGATGAGCTCGCTTTCCTATTTCTCTCCCAACCCGGCGCCAATGATGGCAACACGGTCTGGGAACTCAGGATCAACCTGGACCTTCTTTGTCTCCTGGGACGCCTGGAGCGCAGTCCCGTACTAGGAACTCGGCATGCACCATAGCCACCACCTCATGTATCTTCTTCTTCTCGGCAGCAATGACCATGGACTCCGCCAGCTAAGAACTAGCAGAGGCACACTCCAAAGACCTCTTGTAATCACCCGAGATGGTGATGACTCCATTGGGGCCAGGGATTTTCATCTTCAGGTAGGCAGCATGGGTAGAGGCCATGAACTTGCTGAGGGCAGGCCTACCGAGTAGAGCATGGTAGGGGCTCTGAAGATCAACTACCTCAAACTGCAGGCTCTCAGTGCGGCAGTTCTCCCTGGTACCGAATAGAACATCCACCCAGATGCGGCCGATTGGAGCACAAGATACTCCCGGCACAATGCCATGGAAAGTGGTCCTGCTGGGTAGCAACATGTTCTCGGCCATTCCGAGCTTCGCCAGTGTATCTCTGTACATGATGTTGATGCTGCTGCCGTTGTCAATCAGGACCTTGCTGAACCTGACATTCTTTTGAGTACCCAAGAAGGTGGGATCCACCACCAAAGCATAGCTACCCGGGTTGGGCATCACCCTAGGATGATCAGCTCTGGACCACGTGATCTCTTGGTTGCACCAGTGCAGGTAGTGAGGCACAACAGGGATCACAGCATTGACCTCCATCGCACACCTGTGCAGTGACTCCTTGTCGGCGGGCTCGGTGGTGAAGATCATGTAGCTCTCATGGTGTTCCTGGTACTGGTTGCGGTCTTCCCCACCATTGTTGCCGTTGTTGTTGTTGTTGTAGTTCCTGTTGTTGTTGTTGTTGTAGTTGCTGTTGCCGTTGTTGTTGTTGAAGTTGCGGTTGTTATTGTTGTTGAAGTTGCGGTTGCCGTTATTGTAGTTGCGGTTGGCTCCCTGAGCCACTTGGTTCACGTTCTCCCTTCTCAGGAACACTGCTGGACTGGGAGCAGCTGCCCGAACAGGCTGCACATTGGCTCCCGAGAGTGGCAGAGAAGGAGGAGGGGGCGGGTCTTCATTCTTGATTTGGACCCACCAGCTGCACTGCCGAGTAGTGTGGTTGGCTGGTCTACCCGGATGCCGAGTATGGAAGCTACACGGTCCAACCTTCATGTTCTCAAAGATGAAGTTCGGAGCTGGATCCGGGTTGCCGCTACCCTGCTGGAGAGCACTGTATGGCTTCTTGATGTCTTGGCCCTGATTCTGGTTTTGCCCGTACTGGGCTCCAGCTATTTTTTGCCTTTGGCTACTCCCAGCAGCCGTAGTCACAGCATTCACCTCCTCGGGATCATACCGAGTATCAATCCGGTCACCTCTGCGCTTGTTGCGGAAATCATTGCGCTTGTTGTTGTTGTTGTTGTAGTTCCTTCTCGGCTCAGGAGAATCGAGCAGAGGCTGAGTTGGGTCGCCAAGTGCATACATGTCCGCAATCTTGATTGTCTCGGCGAGAGTACTCGGCATCTCGCGCTGCAGCTTCTGCCACAACATGTTGCCATGCTTGCAGCCCTGAGCAAACCAAGTGATGGCCTGGGCCTCATTCACACCTTCACATGTGTTCCTCAAAGTGCTCCACCGAGTAAGATACTCGCGGTCAGTCTCCTCTTCCCGCTGCTTGCAAGCGGATAGCTGTTGCGGCCTATTCGGCCTCTTGTAAGTGCTGGTGAAGTTGCTGATGAAGGCTTCCGAGAAGTCTAGCCAGCAGTTGATACTGTCCTTGGGCAGGTTGTTGAGCTAGGTTCGAGCTGGACCCTCTAGCATCTGCGGAACATACCGCACAGCCCATCTCCGGTTGCCGCCTGCGATATGCACAGCGGTAACATAGTCACTTAGCCAATCTTCCGGCTTGGTGCTGCCATCATAACACTTGGTCCCGCCTAGCCAGCTGGAAATGGTTCACGGAGGGCTCCTCCATGATGTGGCGACCAAAGCAATCTGGGCCAGGCGGCCCCCTGTTCTCGAGCTGCGCAGACCAATTGATACGGTCCAGCTTGTACCTTGCATCACTGGGCTCCAACATGCGGTCACCCAGGCGGTCAGTGACATCTCTTGGGTCAGCATAGCCGGCTAGCCCCATCGCCGAGTAGCCATCATCATATATGTTCTCCTGCACAACTGCAGGCTGCACCACCGGGTTGGCTGCTGGCGCAGCCACACGCGGCTGTGCTGCAGCTGGCTGCTGCGTCCTCTGCCGAGTAGGCTGTGCGGCAGGATGCCGAGAAGGTCCTGCATGTTCTCCCTCTTGCCTCTTGCTGTGAGCTTTATGGGCTTGATAGCATGCTCCTGCAGAGTTGTGTTTCTGACCGGACTGCCGCGGCACAGCGTGCTGTTTTGCGTCGACAGCCGGGTCGTACACCTGCATCTGTCTACTCTTCCCAGAGTGCACACTCTGGTCCCTCTCGCGGTCGGGAAGCGGCGATGAGGCCTGGTCCGTAGATCTGACCGCACGCGAGTGCACAACCTGAGAAGCGCCAGCACCCGGATTGGCTTTCCGGAACTCCTCATTCTTCCTAGCAACCTCTAGCACTAACTCATTGAGCCTCTCCTGCTGCCTAGCGCGCGCGTCGCCGGCGAGATTCGGCAACTCAGCAGCCACAACCTCTGCAGCCCTAAGCGTTTTGGCGGGGGTACTATACTTGGGCCTCGTAGCAGTGTTTAAACTAGCATACTGGCTAGGAGCCCCACCAACTACTGCCATCTTAGCGCCTAAGTTGCGACGAGTAGCGCCTAGCTTGCTAGGCTTCCTAACAACAGGAGTAAAGCCGTGGGCCCTGTTGTACTCATTTTGGTCTAGGTTAAGCTCAAGCCTAACCTTCTCCAGCTCCAGGTGCTCCGAGAGTAGCGCTTGACGCTGCTGGTCGAGTTGCGCCCTCATGGTCATGAGCTCAAGCTCGGTGGGAGGCGGCATGCCCATCCGCACGGCGGATGCCGGTATCGTCGTTGTCGTGGAAGGAGGTATGTAACCCGGAATGTTGTGGGGCGCTTCATAGGGCTTGTGAACCTTTTGGGCAGCACTTGGGCCAGCAGGCTTCTCGATGACTCCCGCGGTAGCGGCCGCGCCCTTCCCGGCATCGGTAGCCGGGCCTATCATCATCACCTCCACGCTGTCCGTAGAGCAGCCAGTTGGCTTCCCGCGGGTAGCGAGCACAGCAGGAGGATCTTCCGCGATGAGCACCACCTCTGGGAACTCGCGGATGACGGTGGTGGCGACGTAGACCAGATGCGTGCCGAAGGAGAGCACCGAGCCGCCTGCCGGCATGGGTCTACCGCCGAAATCTCCGGCGTTGTCGGTGACGAAGTCGAAGGAGCCGAATATGTTGACAAGGCCACAGACCACGCGCTCCCCCGTAGCAGAAATGAGTCCCGTCCGAACATGGACTCCAGCCAGCGCCGCTGGTAGCCCCACGGTGGGCGCCAACTGTCGTGGTGGTATCACGGCAGATGCCATAGGATGGCTAAAGGTTGGGGCCGATGGACGCTGGAGGTGATCGGGGAGGGATCACACGGCGAGTAGCCGCGTGTAGGATGTCTCTAACACTGCAAACAACAAGATCTTACCCAGGTTCAGAGCCCTCGTGTGGAGGTAACACCCCTACTCCTGCCTTTCTCTCTATATGTGTGTTTTCCGATTAGCCACAGTACAAATTAGGCCTTCAACCGAGTAGCCACTCTCTAGCTCTAGTGTTGCCTCTAGTAAAGATGTGAAGTGAAGCAACATAATCCAACGTCCCTCGCGCAGGAGGAGGCAGGGCACCTTATGTACTGGTGCCCAGCCGAATAGAAAAGGACTATAAGGTACGACTGATGGGACAGGCACACTGCAGAGCCGAGCACGCTTCCGGCTTCTCGCTGACGCGAGTGCGGGAAGTCGTCGCGCCGTTCGGAGATGGACCTGTCCACCTTGTCAGTGAGATAGGGTAGGCCCCTAGACCTGTCTTGTCCCCTCTGTCAGTGACAGGACTTGACAGGCGCCTACCGCACTGTAGCCACGCCGTAGCGCGGATAATCACGCGCTCCGTAAGTTGAACCGCACGCCGATACGGACGCAGGATACGCGGGATCCCTTGTCAGAACGGCTCCATTGACTTCTGACCCGAGTAGGATCACACTCCCTCTACTCGGACCAACTCCTCTACTCTGACGAACATAACTTCCTTGATTTCTCTTTTTGGCCATTGGTGGGTACGGCCGGATAGAAACCTACCGGGTAGCAAGTAACGGGTAGCCATCTATCCGGTCAAACATCATATTGACCTTGCCTTTAGCACTTGCCTTACCCCTACTCGGGGGTAACCCCCCGACACGCTGGGTGAACAAATTACAGCTGGGCAATTGACAAATAGAGGTTGCACCGTAGTGCACAATATGGCATGAAGATTACTATGATATTTAGTGCGGGCATTACAAGAATATACATAGACCGACATCCATCTGCATCTATGACTAATAATTCACCCTCAGGTTATCATCCGAACCCCCTTAGGTATTAAGTTGTAAGCAACAGATAACTGCATTAAACAAAGTGTGTAATATAAGCAATGATTATACACACGGGAACTCTCACCGTCGTTTCTCCCTAATGGCAACAGCACATCTCCCCCCTTCATGTTTCTGCCACTCGAGCAAGCTGGTGAGGAGGCATGAACCCACTATCGAGCATAAATACTCCCTCTCGGAGTCACTAGCAACCACTTGGCCAGAGCAACCACTAGCAACGGAGAGCATGCAAGATCACAAATAGCATATCTATACCTACTAATAAATGCACTAAGGCTTCTTGCGGATTTTTCGTCCGTTTTAAGATTACCCATGTTAATCAATAGAAATTACGACCACTGACACCGCTAAATAAGGGTAAGAAAAAACGATTAAATTCTACTAGGCCCGTCCGTACAGATATCTGACACACCAAAGGACGATCCCGACGTACATCCCGAATCCCCTTCGTCCCGTGCACGCCATCACAGCGTCCGTTCAGCTCATCCACCTCTGATGCGGTACCCACGACCCCTTCACCCGTCACTGGAGACCACGCTTCGTGCAGCTGAGGTAGCCACGACATCTCCGCTCGACGGGGAATAATGGATAACAGGAGCAGGTTGGTGGAGGTGTACCCAAATTCGGTAGCCAAGGTCGCCATGGCCCATGGGCGGCGGTGCGCCGACCACAACATCCGGTCGTGACTGCCTCCCCCAATCGCCTGACACATCCACGATGAAAATAGCGATTCAAGTGGTTTTTTTGGCTTCGAGCTTGCAGCACCACGGATGGCATCGTTGAGACCACCACCACACCTTCCCCAGTTGCAGCCCGCCGAAGCATACACTCCGCCATCTGCTCCCGCCGCTGGGGCGAATGGCCTCTAGCCCAGCGCCTCCAATCACGTACGCCCAACAAACAACGTTGGTGTCCCGAAACCACGACCTCCAGCTCCCTTGCATGCGTCTCCCCTTACCATCGAGCCATCTTTGCGCTTAACTCGGGCAACCAACGCACGGTTTCTGATTCCGGTTATCAAAGCCATGGTTGAGCTGGAGGATGCTCCAGGTGAAGCTGGAGCAGGAGCTGCTTTTCTTTGTTTAGTTACTTTTTTCAGATCCGATTTAGGACGATTCAAAACGAAATATCATCTCAGTTGCTAGTCAGAACCAAGCCGACATGCCGGCCTCCCCTCCGCAGGCGAGAGGATGGCGGTTCACCCTGGCGCCTGGTGCCTTGGAGGCGCCGTCGTCTTCCCCGTCGGGATCTTGTTTTGAGGCCCTGCACGTTCTTGCGGTGGCCGAGGAAACTGCGCGGTCCTGTGGCGAGGACGTGCTGGCAGAGAACCGCGAGGTGAGCCGGGAAGGCGTTCCGCGCCCGGCGAAGTCCGACGAGGATTTAGCAAAGGAATTCTGGGATGAGATTGGGTTCCCGACGAAGGAACCGCGCTTTTGGGAGAAGACGCCGCCGGGAGTCGCTGCGACTTGCAAAGGTATGATCTCTCCTTGCAGGGATGCGGAGGAGGTTGTTTCGCCATCACCGTCGAAGACGAAGCTGGACTCGGGTTCGGGATCGTCTCATGGGCGGGTTCTCCGTGCGGCGCCGGTCAAGATGGCCTGGCGTGGTCCTCTTCCTCGGCCACGGATCACGCCGGCCCCTTGTCTCGGGGACTTCTTCCCCGCTGAGAGCGCGGTGATCGTCCGGGACGCCATTGCCGGTGACGGGGTCGAGCGTTCAGGACTCGTCGATCCGAGTATTACGCTCGGGTCCGAGTTTGAATCTCCCTCGCAGCTGACAGTTGTGGGCCGGGAACGGAAATCGGAGCAGAGGTGGGGTCACCTACGTGACAATTTCCGTGGTCTTTGGGATCACGCAGAATCACGCGTTAGGGTACCGTCGCTGCAGCCGCCGTTCTCCTCGCGCTCGTCACCGCCATCGACCTCGACAAGCCTACCCTCCACGCGCCCTCCTCCGACTCCGACCTCGGCTAACCTCCCCTTGAGGCCATCTTCCTTCTCGCGGTCGTTCGCCGAAGCGGTCACCATGGCAGCGCCTCGGCCAACCGGCGGCGGAGCCCAGCCAGCTGCTGTTGTGGCGGGGCGCGGGCGGGGCGGCGTGGTCTTTGGGCCGGCCGCGGGACCTCCAACTTTCGCCCCCGCCTTCCCTTCAGCGGCCACGGGCGGGGCTGGCCTGGTTGGCGCCGGATCGGGCTACGCGGCCATGCATGCTGGGGCTCATCCGAGTGCGGCTCCGGTTCATGCGCTTGGGGCTGGCCCGCCGACGTTCGCCCCTGTCCCTACAGGGATGGGGATGCCGAACATTGGTGGTGGTCACCTTCCTGGAGCGCAGGGGTTTGCATTTGGCTTAGCTCCACCAGTGGCACCGGTGCCGGTTCCGGGGCAGAAGCGAAAGAAGAAGAAAAAGAAGGCTTCTAATGGTGCGCAGCCTTCAGTGCAGCAGCCAGGTGGTACGGTTGTGCCTTCGGTGGCCGCAGCGTCGCAGCAGGCGGTTCAGGGGGCGCCAGTGGCAGATGTTCCGGTGGTTGCGGCAGTGACGGCGACAGATCAGGGCGCTAAGAAAGGGAAATCCTGGTGTTGGAAGTGTGGGACTGATGCTCACTCAGTCAAGGATTGTCATGTACAACATTATTGTTATGTTTGTGATAATGATTTGCACCCGACGAAGAAGTGCCCAGTTCTGAAGCTCCCAAGGCCGACAGTGATTGTAGCAGGGCAAGGAAATAGGGAAACTATGTTCAGTTTGTTGCCAGATAGTGTTCACAAGGCAGAGTTGGTTCCTACTTCATCACCGATAGCTCTGGTTACGGTGGAGGGTACAGCGGCGACGGCTGCGCAGGTGGAGACACAGGTGGCTCGGATGTGTCCAAATCCGTCTTGGGTTTGGGAGGCGGTTCCTAACGGTGAAAATTCTTTCACTGTGGGCTTTCCAACCAAGGAGGATTTACTGAGGTTTGATGGGATGGTTCTCGGTATCCCATCTCAGTGTACGAGATTGTTGTTCAGCCAGTGGTCGCCAGAGGTGGTTGAGCCTATTATGGAGCTGCATCAGCAGTGGGTTCATGTGACCGGTGTCCCGCCACCGATGAGACACTTTTTGGGTCTTTGGGCAGCGGGTTCTCTTATTGGCACTACCATCGATGTGGATATGCTTGCGCTACGTCGGCAGGGCTTGGTCCGTATTCGGCTGGGTATGCTGGATGACGACTGTTTCAAGAAGACTGACATTCTGGGACCGTACATCAAGACTACTGGAGTTTTGTTGCTGAAGGGGTTCGAGTTTACTTATAGGCCAGAGCCGGCTGACTATGTTCCGGATCCTGACTTCGTTCCGTTCATGTGGGATCATAGAGGTGACTCCGAGGATAGGGGTTTGGGGGAAGGAAATTCTTCTTCTGGTCAGCAGCGAAATGGAGAGCCAACAGTGCAGGGTTCTTCTGGTGTGGACAGTATGATCATTGATCCAAGGCCAGGAGACACTTCGTCGCAGCTGCAGGGGACGTCTTTGGCGGCTCTGTTGAGAGATGTTGTCGTCACTCCTTTGAATCCGAAACCGCAGACTCCAAGGGGAAAGGAAATTGTCAGCCAGTTCTTTGCTTCGGGGGGTCGTTCTGTGACCGATGTGGTTTTGAAGAACTCTCTCCTAGTGCCTAGACAGCTAAAACCGAGAGTTACTAGCAACGCGCTGTTGAGGAGTTTCGACGAGGCTGCGCGTCCGGTTGCCGACACGGATGCCAGTGTTGCAGGGCTGCGGAGTGAGACGATTGCGCTGGATGCGGACCAGCTGGCGGCGGTTGGCTCCAGTGGCGCGCCGAGCGTTGAGCATTTATGCTCCGCTCGGTCCCGGTCGCCAACGAGCCCAGGTTGGGAACCGGCCACACATTCTTCTGCAGACGAGGCCCAGCGCACACTTCACCCTCTGGATGACATTCTCGTCACCACGCCGGGCGACGGGAGGTTGAGTGCCGCTCCAGTGGTTGATGGGGCGTGGCCCATGGACGGCCCAGCTGCTGGCACTGCACAGAGAGCTGCGCGGGACGGCGTCGACACCGCGCCTTCGGGCGATGGATTGGGCCCGGCCCAGCTCGGCGTTATGAGCCAGCTGCAGGACTCGCCGACGAGGAGGCATACTGCACCGACTGGGACAGCTGTGGTCGAGGGGGCATCTTCTTCATCGCCGCCCCCTTCCGCAGTTCCGAGGGCTACAGGGGCGCACGTAGCGATTCGTCGTAGTGCTCGACACCCTGTAGCAGCGGATGGCTCGTCGTCTACGGACGAGGATGCGCTGTCCAAAGCGATGCGTCGCAAGGCGGCGATGCTTTCTACTCCTGCGGCAGGTATACCTTCGTCTCAAAAGTCGTTTTTATCATATTCAACTGCTAGGCTATCTTCTAGTTTAGCTAATATAGGAGTTAATATCGGTACAAATGAGCATGATATAACGGTCTCGGCTAATGCTTTGAAACACGTGGAGTATGATCGCCTTCGGGTATCTCCATGTGCTTCTTCTAAGCCGGTTACCCCATCCTCAGATGATGAGGAAGCGAATGCCACAGTTGATGGACAGCTTCTAACACATCTGGTGGGTGAGGTGACGGAGGTGGATATGGATGAGGATGGACTAGGATCTTTGAATGATCTCTTTGCTTCTGTCCGGAAATCCAAGTCTGCCAAGGCCAAAAGGAACAAGGAAGTTCGTAAAAATGTTAAAAACTCTAAAACTCCAATTGTTTCCCAATGAAAGGCATTTTCACTAATAGCAGAGGTCTTGGTGACTTGGCTAAACATTTGAATATTGCTCAGTATGTGCGGGATCATAAATTGGAGTTTTTAGCTGTTTCGGAAACGGGGAGAAGGGATTTTACGCCTAGTGTGTTGGACCGCCTTTCAGGAGGTGTAGACTTCACTTGGCATTCTATCCCTCCTCGTGGAAGATCGGGTGGCATTCTGCTTGGCGTTAAATCAGACTCTATGGATTTATTGGCTGTGACGGATGGTGACTTTCATATTAAAGCACATATCCGGAACCGGGCTGATAATTTTATTTGGAGTTTGGTTGCTGTGTATGGTGCTGCCCAGGAAGAATATAAAGCAGCTTTCCTTCGCGAGTTGGTGAATCTGGCTAATGATAATCCGTATCCTATTTTAATAGGTGGGGATTTTAATATGCTAAGATTTCCACATGAGAAAAGCAAAGGAAGATTCGATAGGCATTGGCCTTTCTTATTTAACGATGTCATTGACAGTTTAGATTTGAGAGAGGTTTATATGTCTGGGAGACAATTCACCTGGGCTAATAGTCTCCCAGAGCCTACATACGAAAAACTTGATCGAGTACTGATGAGTACCGACTGGGAAAATAAATACCCATTGGTCACAGTACGAGCTCTTGAACGTATTGAGTCTCTATCGGATCATGCACCCATTCTACTTTCTACCGGCACGTTGAACCCAACTGCTCAACCCCAGTTCAAGTTTGAATTAGGGTGGTTGCTGCGGGATGGTTTCGATGAGCTGGTTAAAAATGCATGGGCTAAACCAGTGGTTGCGAATAGCCCTATCGGAAGATGGACTCTTAAGTTGCACAACGTGCGCAGATATCTTCGGGGTTGGGCTAGACACACTGCTGGTATTTAAAAAAAAGAAAAAGAGCGCCTCTGTTCCATTATTGATGAACTCGACATCATTGCGGAAATAAGGCTACTGACTCCGCATGAAATTGAGCTCAAAAGCCAATCCAATGCGAAAGTAGCCTCTTTGCTGCGAGAGGAGGAGATCAAATGGTACCAGAGATCAAAGGCTAAATTTATTCTGGAAGGAGATTCGAATACGCGTTACTTTCATAATGTTGCCAATGGGCGACATAGGAAGAAGCGAATTCATTCTCTTTTTCAGGATGAAGGTCTGATCGAAGGGCAGGATCAGCTCAAGGCCTACATAACAAAGTATTATAAAGATCTGTTTGGCTCTCCGATTGACACTTCTGTGGCAATGGATGATTCGCGAACAGAGGATATCCCACAAGTATCCGCTGAAGAGAATACCTTCCTTAAGGCTCCATTCAGTGAAGAGGAGATTAAGAGGGCAGTCTTTTTGATGGAACACAACAAGGCGCCAGGTCCGGATGGTTTCCCTGCAGAGTTTTACCAACATTTTTGGGATGTCATCAAGGATGACTTACTAGAATTGTTTGGATGCTTGCATGAGGGCCAACTGGAACTCTTTCGCCTTAATTTTGGGGATATCGTTTTGTTGCCTAAAATTTTGGACGCAGAAAGGATACAACAATACAGACCTATCTGCCTACTAAATGTTAGCTTCAAAATCTTTACAAAAGTGGCTACCATTAGGCTGAATGCGGTAGCAGATCATGTAGTTAAACCTACTCAAACTGCTTTCATGCAGGGTAGGAATATCCTAGACGGGGTCGTTGTTTTACACGAGACTGTCCATGAGATGCATACCAAAAAGCTAAATGGGGTACTTTTTAAAATTGACTTTGAAAAGGCCTATGATAAAGTTAATTGGTCGTTCCTCCAACAAACTTTGAGAATGAAAGGATTCTCGGAGGAGTGGTGTGCCTTGATTCATAACTTTGTGTCTGGGGGGAGTGTTGCTGTGAAGGTCAATGATGACTTAGGCAAATACTTCCAGACTAAGAAGGGATTGAGACAAGGCGATCCGTTATCGCCCATATTATTTAATATAGTGGCTGATATGTTAGTGATCATGATTGAACGAGCTAAAGAAAACGGCCTTATTGAAGGATTGGTACCTCATCTTGTCGATGGGGGTCTATCGATACTTCAGTATGCAGACGATACGATTCTTTTTATGGAACATGATCTTGAGAAAGCGACAAATCTGAAGTTAATTCTGTCAGCATTTGAGCAATTATCTGGATTAAAAATTAATTTCCACAAAAGTGAATTGTTTTGTTTCGGCGAAGCCCAAGAGGCAGTTGCTCAATACTCCGAACTTTTTGGATGTGAGCAAGGTCAATTTCCTATACAGTATCTGGGAATTCCGATACATTATAGAAGATTGAATAATGCTGAATGGAAACATGTCGAAGACCGTCTGCAAAAAAGGCTAGCAAGTTGGAAAGGAAAATTACTATCCCTAGGTGGAAGACTGGTTCTCATTAATTCAGTACTGTCAAACATGGTACTGTATATGATATCCTTTTTCCAGTTACCCAAAGGAGTCTTGAAGAAGTTAGATTACTTCAGATCGAGATTCTTTTGGCAAGGGGATAGTGAAAAGAAAAAATATCGATTGGCAAGATGGGACGTGGTGTGCCGACCCAAAGATCAGGGAGGGCTGGGGATTCATGACCTTCAGGTCAAAAATTCAGCCCTCCTAGGTAAATGGATTTTTAAGCTACTTACGGATAATGGTGTTTGGCAGACACTCCTTAAGAGAAAATACATTGGCACAAAAGCTTTATCACAGGTTAGTTGGAAACCAGGTGATTCTCATTTTTGGGCTGGACTAATGGCGTCTAAGAATATTTTCTTTCGCTATGGTGTATTTTCCATTAAAGATGGATCTCAGATACGGTTTTGGGAGGATCAATGGTTAGGAAATTCCACCCTCCGAGAACAGTATCCGGCCTTATACAATATTGTGCGTCATAAAGGGGATACGTTAGCTACGGTGATGCAAACGTTTCCTCCAAATGTGACGTTCAGGAGAGATGTCATTGGACCAAGACTTCTGTCTTGGAATGCTTTGTTAGATAGATTGGCTTTGATCCAATTATCACCAGGCACCGATGAGTTTCGATGGAGTTTGACTAAGAATGGAAAATTCACAGTCGATTCCTTGTATAAGGCATTGGTTCACTCTAATGTGCCGGTTGATAATAATAAGAAAATATGGCAAATGAAGATACCTCTGAAAATGAAAATTTTTGCATGGTATCTTCGTAAGGGTGTCATTTTAACTAAAGATAATCTTGTCAAGCGCAATTGGCATGGAAGTACAAAGTGTGTTTCGTGCTCTAAGGATGAGACGATAAAACACTTATTCTTCGAGTGCGTATTTGCGCGTTCTATATGGTCAGCTATCCAAATGGCTTCGAACCTATATCCGCCAACATCCGTTGCAAATATTTTTGGCAATTGGCTGAATGGAGTAGATAAAAGGTTTAAAACTATTTTCAGGCTAGGAGCGCTAGCCGTTATATGGTCGCTATGGCTGTGTAGGAATGATAAGATTTTCGATGATAAAAATTTCTCTCGTTTGCAGGTTCTATTCCGATGCATAGGTATTCTCCGTTCGTGGTGCACATTACAGCGGGGGGAGTTTCGAGGCCTTTTTATGGAGGCATGTGCACGGCTGGAAAGGGTGGCGAGGGATATTTTTATCCCACATGGGTGGCCGCTTGATCTACGGATAGCTGCCCCATAAGCGACATTCTTGATGCATCTTTGATTGTAATCGTTATGTTGCTACCTTTATTTTCCTTTTTTCGGCTGTGTGCATCTTGTTATGCAGAAGCCGGGTGTGAGACTTAAACTTTTAAGTAATAAAGCCCATTATCAAAAAAAAAAGCAGCCAACAAGCTCAGGAAAAAATCAGCCTTGCCTTCCGTTGAATATAGAGGAGGGTTTGAACAATAGATTACAGAGCAAAGCTTCTAGCTAGCGCACTATTTCTTTTTAAGTGTACAACTTGAATCCTGAGGTCACTGTTGCTGCATTGAATTAACACAAAATGGATCGGGGACTTAGGAGCTATTTGGTTAACCGAGACAATTGCGTGAGGCAGATTAAGCCGTGACAGGGCAGTTTTGGAATCTGAAGTCAGTTCTAGAAGTATCAGATGCTACCTGGTTAAACGAGCAATCCCGATTGGAGGCCGCCTCGCCGTATGTTGACTTCATCCGAGCCTCTCCTTATGTCGACTTCGTCGGAGTTCCTCACCGCCGCGCCATTAGTGCTCCATCGTCTCACCGTTTTTCCGAGTTTTCGGTACCCCACCTGTCCTTTTGCAAGGCCGACGTTGTCTTTGTGCTGAATTTTCCCGCCATCCTGCAACCAGGCTGTCGTTGTCTCGACTACCTCGCCGGAACTGTCTGTCTGACTCAAGTCCGCCACTCTATCTTTATTATGCCGACTCCGCTAGACCTCTCCATCCAATCAAATCCGCAGACGTCTCACCATTCATGCAGCTACGTCTTACTCCATCCGTTCCAAAATAGATGACTTCTATTTGTTCAAACATGCATGTATGCAGTCAAAAACATGTCTACGTGTATATGCATGTTTGGACAAATGGAAGTCACTTATTTTGGAACGGATAGAGTACGAGAGAACCTGAGAGCGTGTTCTTACGGACAAATCGAGAAGTAAATATCCAATCGTTTCACTTAGATCGATCTGGCCACGATGATCTTGCTCGACTGTCCAGCACGACATTCGATTCCGTTGGTATTCCGCCTCCAAACTGTCCCTAATTGATTCATGTTTCGTTGGAAAAGTTGAAAAAGTAGCCTTTGCATTTGCATCTGCATAATAACATGGCAGATTATGGCCCGTGCCAAGTTCGTCTAGCATGCATATCAGCTTTGGCCGGGTGGCCTGCAAGATTGAATTAAGCTAAGTGCTCACGCTGTCAGATCAGGTGTGGTCTGTAAGTACTTTACTACCCTTAGTGTGTGGCTTTCGGTTGATAAACTCAAGATACTCGGAACTTGCTCATGGAGATCAAATTTCTTTTTTTTGGACATTGCTATGGATTGATATTATGATTTGCACTTAAGGAGACCATTGCTGTGGCATCATATCTGAGCAAAAGCCACTTGACATGTATAATATCTTAGAATGGAACTTGGAAAATTATAGAGTACGCCTTATTTTTCTAAAATTTTAAAATATTGTTCATTATCTGATATTTCTCAACATCTGTGTACTCAATTTTTTAAAAAACAATATATACATAATATTTTTTATTTATAGATAACCATGATGTTCACATAGAAGATTGGAAATTGCGTGTTGAGTTTTTGTTTCTCATTTGAGAGGATAGATGTACATCAAAGGTAAAATCAAATCTTCCACAAGTTGTATGTTATTGTTTCCTGAGTACAAAATCTTATAATGTTAGGAGTTGTGTCACAACTTTGTAACTATATACTATAAATACATGTTTCAAAACATTTTAGTATAAATTACTTTCATTTGGCGCGCCTCCATAACGCATACACTTTATATTCCGTTGCAACGCACGGGCATGTTTGCTAGTGCAAATAAAGACTATAATCAAATTGGCATAAATTTAATATTCATCGGATCCCAGCAAACACGGCATATAAAATTACATAAGATCAATCTCGATCATGATAGGCAGCTCACAAGATCTAAACATGGAGGCATATGAGGAGCAGACAACCATCTAGCTACAGCTACGAACCCATAGTCCAAGGATGAACTACTCACGCATCACTCCGGAGGCAGGCATGGTGAAGCCTCTGGTGATGATCTCCTCACCGGCAGGGTGCCGGAAACACCTTCAAAACACCCTGATCTAGGATTGACGGTGACGGCGACTGCGGAACTTTTCAGGGATTTTTTATCAGGTACTTAGGGTTTTCCAGCCGAGGGGCTTAAATAGGCGAAAGGGCAAAGGCGGTGGAGCTCCAGGGGCCCCACACCCATAGGTGGCGTGGCCAGGGGACCCGCGCCACCCTATGGTGTGTTCCCCCTGTTGCCCGTCTTTGACTCCTCTTTGGTGTTCTGGATGCTTCTGGGGAAAATAGGAACTTGGGGCTTTGTGGGGTCCAATTCCGAGAATGTTTGCAGAACAACTTTTCTGAAACCAAAAACAGCAGAAAACAGGGAACTAGCACTTGGCATCTTGTTAATAGGTTAGTCCAGGAAAACGTATAAAAATGCTATAAATAAGGGAGAAAACAAGTAGCAATTGGCAAAATATGATCATGGAGCATCAGAAATTATAGATATGTTGGAGACGTATCAAGCATCCCCAAGCTTAGTTCCTACTCGTCCTCGAGTAGGTAAACGATAAAACAATAATTTCTTAGGTGACATGCTACTAACATAAACTTGATCAATCTAATGTAAAAGCATATGCACACTGAGACCATAAAACTTTAAACACAGACATGATAAATAAAACTTTAATAATAAAGCATAGCAATTACTTTGCATCATGAAGAGTAACTCAAATAAAGGAACATGAGTAATAATGCAAAGAAAGGTAAACGTTTGTTTCAGGTATAGAGAAAGCATGGCAAAGTGATATTTCCATAGTCCTTAAGAGTGGGGCAAAACATAAATGCCAGAACATCTTCAAAGTTCATGAGGAAGACTACAACAGATAATTTAAGAACAAATAATATCACATCATGAAGTAATTATTGATGCTTATGGGAAAAATGCACATAGAACTTAGAATGGAAAAAATTCTCTCTCAACTGTGCATAAAGTTAGAAGATGGAGACTCAACATAAAAGTAAAAGAAAGGCCCTTCGCGGAGGGAAGCAGGGATCACTCATGTGCTAGAGCTTTTATTTTATTAAACAGCGGTATTAAAAGTTTGACACTCCTTCCATCCATCTTTCACAAATCATGGCTAAATGAATCCTCGGGTGCCTGCCAACAATCACATACCGTGGAGGAGTGTCTATATTTTGGAAGATGTATGCTAATGTCGAATGGTAAACAGAAAATACAGTACGTCACAAGCCAATGGATTCACAAGAGCGGCTCCCATGGTGAAGGACGCAACTGGTGTAGAATGCCATCCCTCTTTCTCTTTTGTTTACACAGTTATGCTTTGACTGATAAATCCGGGGCAAAAATAGTGAAGAGAATTTGTTTGCATTAATTTCGGCATGGGCGCCCTGCTGCCAGCTCTTCTATCATTTGGATAAGCGAATGAAGCCACTATTCCATGGTGTGAAATCCAATCAACAAGTGAGATAAAGATTCTCTATTGACGTCCTCATGAGCAAAAACAGGAACATAAAGCAGGAGTTATTTTGAAGGTTTTAAAGGTAACACATGAGCAATTTACTTTGGAGTGGAAGTAAAATACCACATGTAGGTAGGTATGGTGGACACAATGGGAAAAATTTGGTTTAAGGGAGTTTGTATGCACGAGTAGAGCTCATACTGAGTACAGGTGGAGGCTAGCAAAAGACTGGGAGCGACAAATCAAGAGAGCATAAGATCCATAATCATGCATAGTGACATAAGCATCATTAATTAAAACATAAGCAGTATCACAAGTTCAAAAACTAAGTGGTCATGGAGGCTATTCGTGACTGGTTTGTAGTCATAAACATGGTGTGAGCATGCGCCAAGTCAACCAAATAAAACATTCGAAAGAGAATACCATATATTGATGCTTTACTATGACAAGAACAACTCATGAATCTTTCAATACATATTAAACACTCTCAGCTATTTGAGGCTAATCATGCTAATCAATAACCACAAGGCTTTAAAACTAAAATAACATTTAGCATGGCATGAAAAAGTCTTAGCCACAGTCTATACAAGCTTCTACTAGTATTGTTATAAATTCTACTTCAAGCAGTAGTTTTCTTTCTCCCAACAAGCACCAAACAAAACATGTTTTAACAAAAATACTCTTTATGATACAGCAAGAAAACATGAGAGTCCTCACATAACACTACTAAGACCATAAACTCTAATAAGAGATGCATGCAAAACAGGAGCTAAATAAATGCAGCAGCTAGAGAGAGATTAAGAATACAACGTATTCTCATGAAAAAGCGGAGCGTGTCACTCTCCAATAAAAGAATGCTGGGTCCAACCAAGCTTATTGAAAATGTAAAAACACACTTAAAGCAAAAGTAAAAACAAACTGAAAACAAAAATAAAAGACGCTCCAAGTAAAGCACATAAGATACGACCGCATAAAAATATAGTTTCACTAGAAGTGACCTGATAATTTGTTGATGAAGAAAGGGATGCCTTGGGCATTCCCAAGCTTAGACGCTTGAGTATTCTTGGAATTTTCTTGGATGTACCACCGGGGCATCCCCAAGCTTAGGATTTTCACTCTTCTTGATCACATCATATCATCCTCTTCTCTTGAACCTTGAAAAGTTCCTTCACACCAAAATTCTCACAATCTTCATTAGCAACGTTAGTGTAATTGAAATAATAAATTCACATGATTCAGTTTCAACACAAGTCTAACACTCAAAAACACATTAGCTACTATCACAACTTCTTTAAAAACTCTATTTCTCAAAAGAACACCAAAAGAAAGAGATTAAGATGCAAATGCGATAAATGGCAGAAATTTGTCAAACCCGAACAGCAGGTAAAGATCGATGTTTTCAAAAATCTTCTGTTGCTCAAATAAAAAAGTGATCTTCTAAGAAAAGTTGCGTATATACCTGATTAAGAAAAAAAAACTCAGGTCATTTTTGAATTTTCTGTGATTTTTAACGGAATTAACAGTGGACAGCAAAAATTTGTTTCCTGCGCAGAAATTCGAAAGATAGCCTCAACTTTCCACTAGAGGCTTTACTTTGCTAAAAATAACACAAAAGAAAAGATACAGAGGGGTTTCTAAGGAAATAGACAACACCCAGGTGCAAAGCACACCAAAGAAAACGAAACAAAACGGGTTGAAACAAGCGAAATAAAACGGGTTGTCTCCCGGTAGCTCTTTTCTTTAACGCCTTTCAGCTAGGCATAAAAAGAGAAGATGCTCACATAAGAAATATGAGTTAAGAAAAATAGATCATCAAGAAGCAAGTATAAAAAAAATTTAAGTCTAACCCACTTCCTATGCATAGGAATCTTGTAAAGAAATAAATCAAAGAAGCTCAAACTAGAAATCAGGGGAAGGTAGAACAAGAGAAACTTCAAAACATTCAACAAAAAGAGAGGTGTTTTAGTAATATGAAAATTCCTACAACCATATTTTTCTCTCTCATAATAAGTTTCAGTAGCATCATGAACAAACTCAACAACATAATTATGACATAAAGCATGTTTTCATGGTCTAAAAGACCACAATTCATATCAAGCTCAAAAACAATGGGATCAAAATTTAAAATCAGCTCCTCTTTTTTTCCACTTTTAGCAATAGCAAAGCAAGATGATTGATCAATCATAAAAGGTATAGACACATTATAGCAATCCTATTTTAAGTAGCATTATAATTTATAACATCAAGTAACATAGGACCATCATCAAGAGCATTATCATAAGATTTATCCAAGTAGCATGTGTTATCACACATAATAGTAGCAATATCATTCTCACAAGTTTCATTCATAGTAGTATCAAGGTCACAAGTATAGAAAGTATCAATTTCATCAAATAATGTATGAGTTAAAGAGTTACTATCATTGGGAGGTAGACATGTGTAGCTCCATTCTTCCTGCTCTTGATCATCACTCTCCTCCTCTTTTTCATCCAATGAGCTTCCAGATTCAGCAATTTCTTCTTCCATAGTCTCCTGCAAGGCATCATTTACTTCCTTAGGTTGAGAGAATTTATTAAGATATTCCATTATGTAGTAATTACAATCCTTGTAATTATCAAAGCAATATTCAAGTATATCATAAATCTCATATTTATAAGGTGCATCATCAATACTTTCAAGTAAATAGGCAATTTCGAATGCACCCTTCCAAGCAATAAATTCTTCAATTTGTTCCGCATCATGTAATTCATAATTTCCTTTAACATAAGAAGATATGGTAACATTATCATTATACTCACATTGAAAAGGGAGGTGTTTATACCTCCTACAGCAACAAGATTTATCAAAGCAATAAGTAACATTACAGGTGGAGCACAAGTTTTTAGCATAGTCATGCAATTTATTAATTTTCTCCCATAAGTGTATCCTTTTTTGTGACAAGCGGTATTCCTTATAATAATTTTGTTGTTCATCCGTGAACCCACCTTGACTAAAAGATCTAGTTTCAAAGACATCAAACATTGATAGAAAGCATGATAAAGAAAAAATAGCAAGTGAATGCTTCACTTGAAAATACTTGAGTTGCCCTTTTATGCCATAAAGTAAACTATTTTTTGTGTTTTTGATAAAGAGAAGAAAAACAAGGCAAAAATAAAAACTAGACAATAAACAAAATAAAGAGGTTGAGAGTGAGAGACTCCCCTTGCCAGAATACTTCTTCCTCCCCGGCAACGGCGCCAGAAACTCCTTGCTACTTATGATTACAACCGTTGGTAACCCCAAGAGGAGGGTGTCATGAGAAAGTGGCAAGAGTTTCCCTCAGTTAAGAATCAAGGTTATTAATCCAGTAGGAGGAAGAGGATCTCAGGAAGGTTGATGCCACTGATGGTGGTGCTGGCGCTTCACCGGTGTCAGCAACAACGTGGAACCTGCACGCAACACAACCAAAATACTTTTTCCCAGCGGTACAGTGAGGTTGTAAATCTCACTGGTCTTGCTGAAAACAAAGATTAGACGTATAGTATGGAAAATGATGTATGCTTGCAGTAAGTAAAGAAAGCAGGAAATAGTTGTGGTTTGTTTAATAGTGTGGAAAAATGGACCGGGGTTCATAGTTTCACTAGTGGTGTCTCTCCATAAAAGATAGCATGCTGGGTGAACAAATTACAACTGGGAAATTGAAAAATAGAGGTTGCATCGTAGTGCATAATATGACATGAAGATTACTATGATATTTAGTGCGGGCATTACAACAATATACATAGACCGGTATCCATCTGCATCTATGACTAATAATCCACCCTCAGGTTATCATCCGAACCCCCTTAGGTATTAAGTTGCAAGCAACAGATAACTGCATTAAACAAAGTGTGTAATGTAAGCAATGATTATGCACGCGGGCACTCTCACCATTGTTTTCTCCCTAATGGCAACAGCACATCCCCCTTCACGTTTCTGTCACTCGATCAAGGTGGTGAGGAGGCATGAACCCACTATCGAGCATAAATACTCCCTCTTGGAGTCACTAGCAACTACTTGGCCAGAGCAACCACTAGCAACGGAGAGCATGCAAGATCGCAAATATCATATGCAAATAAAGACTATAATCAACTTGGCATAAGTTCAATATTCATCGGATCCCAACAAACACAGCATATAGAATTACATAAGATCAATCTCGATCATGATAGGCAGCTCACGAGGTCTAAACATGGAGGCATATGAAGAGAAGACAACCATCTAGTTACAGCTACGAACCCGTAGTCCAAGGATGAACTACTCACGCATCACTCCGGAGGCAGGCATGGTGATGTAGAAGCCTCCGGTGATAATCTCCTCTCCAGCAGGGTGCCGGAAACAGCTTCAGAACCCCCCTGATCTAGGGTTGACGGTGACGGCGGCTGCAGAACTTTTCGGGGATTTTTTATCAGGTACTTACGGTTTTCCATCCTGGGGGCTTAAATAGGCGAAAGGGAAAACGCGGTGGAGCTCCAGGGGACCCACACCCATCGGTGGCGCGGCCAGGGGGACCCGCGCCACCCTATGGTGTGGCCCCCCTGTTGCCCGTCTTCGACTCCTCTTCGGTGTTCTGGATGCTTCCGGGGAAAATAGGTACTTCGGGCTTTGTGGGATCCAATTCCGAGAATGTTTGTAGAACAACTTTTCTGAAACCAAAAACAGCAGAAAACAGGGAACTGACACTTGGCATCTAGTTAATAGGTTAGTCCCGGAAAACGTATAAAAATGCTATAAATAAGGGAGAAAACAAGTAGCAATTGGCAAAATATGATCATGGAGCATCAAAAATTATAGATACGTTGGAGACGTATCAATGATCAACAAAATTGTTTCTACTAGTACTAATCTGCATAAATACTACAATTTTAGTACTAAATCAGCACAATCTGCAAAACCCCCTGCAAAATTCTAGTACTAATTAGTACTCCCCTCTGTTCCACAATGTAAGCCTTTCTAGCAAGCTAGTTTATGGAACGGAGGTAGTATTACTACTTGTATTGTTCATCCGCCATGGCCGGCAAAAAAAACCCAGCAGATTCAAACTGATGATGACCTCCGATGAAGAGGGTCTTACCGATGGTGCAGAGTGTCGCCGCCGGTGTTTTGATGATCCTTTGCATCGTCGCCGATGATGACCCTAGCGGCGGATTCGGCCACACGTACTGCTGCATGCATGCACGTGAAAATGTGAGATTCACTCTCCTCGCGCTCGCCATGCGCACGGAGGAAAAAGAAAGGAGAAGGGAAATGCAAGAACCTCGCGGATTGTGAAGAAGAACGGCGACGGTTATCTCCCCGTGGAGAAGAACGGCGGGGGTTTCTCTCTCACTAGAAGGGGACAGAGTGCTCTCTCTCCCGTGTCTGTTCGGCTATTTAACTGAAGTGGAGAATAAAGTCCAACGAAAATCAACATGTGGCAGAGATATGGGGCCAAAGGAAACACGTGGAGAACCCACGAAAATCCCCTTGCCGCCTTGCCAGCATGTGGAGCTAGAGGTGCTGGCATGTGTTACCCACCACAGCTCACACCAAAATCACATTTGGAAACTAGATCCAGTTCTCTCCACCCTTGGCTGCGGCGGCGACGACGGATGACAGTGATCTCCATGGAGCTCACTCCTTCCGTCCTTTTTTCTCCCCGTAATCCGTCCATGCCTCCTCTCCCTAGGGTTGTGCAAGCCGCCAGAGGCTCATCCCGCCGCCCCACCACCGCCCCCTCCGCGGTCGCCGTCTCCTCGCCCGTCCTCCATGGCTTATGTCATCGAGGCTCCCCTTCCAGCCGCATTCCCCACGCACGCCTGTACTATTCGACTAGTTGGGGCTCCCCTTTCAGCCGCCTCCGCAAGCCAAGGTAAAGAACCCTCCCATCCGTGTGTTACTTGCTAACAATAGGAAGAACTGTTCTGGAAATTGTTCTGCCAATTGATTAGTTTTCTCATGGTCTGTTATTAGTTTGTTCATGGTTAGTGATTTGATGTTTGTTAAACTCGATTAGTTTGTTCTGCAAATTGAGTAGCCTGTTATAAAAAATGTGTGCCCCCTTTCAGACAAATCCAATAATAGCTTGTTTATCTCTTTAACAGATGGATAGGCGTTGGATTTCATGTGGTAGACCTTGGACCCCTCCATATGTTGATGGAATCAAAAAGTTCTTAAGCTTAGTCAAGGAGAGAAACGGCGATAATTGTCGTGTTCGATGCCCATGCACGAGGTGCCTAAATATGAAGATGCAGCATTTTGGAGAGATGACCCATCACTTACAGATCCACAAATTTTCCAGTACCTACTGTTACGTCATAAACGTATCCCTAATTTCTGATGCCCCATGGTCATATTATGCCAATTGCTACATGTTTTCTCCCTTCTTTATGTCATTTTTATCGATTTTCCGGACTAACCTATTAACAAGATGCCACAGAGCCAGTTCCCTATTTTCTGCTATTTTTTTAGTTTCAGGAAAGTTGTTCTGGAAATATTCTCGGAATTGGAAAATTCGAAGCCCGGAAGTCCTATTTTCCTCGGAAGCATCCAGAAGACTGAAGAGGAGCCGAAGAGGGGCAGCAGGGGGGCCACACCATAGGGTGGTGCGCCCCTGGCCGCGCCAGCTATGGGTGTGGGGCCCCCCGACCTCCACCACCTTTGCAATTTCGCCTATTTAAGCCCCCCGGATGGAAAACCCTAGGTACCTGATCAAAACCCCCAAAAACGTTTCGTAGCTACCGTCACCATCAACCCCAGATCAGGGTGGTTCTGAAGCTGTTTCCGGCACCTTGCAGGAGAGGAGATCATCACCGGAGGCTTCTACATCACCATGCCTGCCTCCGGAGTGATGCGTGATTAGTTCATCCTTGGACTACGGGTTCGTAGCTGTAGCTAGATGGTTGTCTTCTCCTCATATGCCTCCATGTTTAGATCTTGTGAGCTTCCTATCATGATCGATATTGATCTTATGTAATTCTCTGTGCTGTGTTTGCTGGGATCCGATGAATATTGACCTTATGCCAAGTTGATTATAGTCTTTATTTGCATATGTTATTTGTGATCTTGCATGCTCTCCGTTGCTAGTGGTTGCTCTGGCCAAGTAGTTGCTAGTGACTCCAAGAGGGAGTATGTATGCTCGATAGTGGGTTCATGCCTCCTTGTTGCCTTGCTCGAGTGACAGAAACGTGAAGGGGGAGGATGTGTTGTTGCCATTAGGGAGAAAACAGCGGTTAGAGTGCCCGCGTGCATAATCATTGCTTACATTACATACTTTGTTTAATGCAATTATCTGTTGCTTGCAACTTAATACCTGAGGGGGTTCGGATGATAACCTGAGGGTGGATTATCAGTCATAGATGCAGATGGATGTCGGTCTATGTATCTTGTTGTAATGCCCGCACTAAATAGCATAGTAATCTTCATGTCATATTGTGCACTACGGTGCAACCTCTGTTTGTCAATTGCCCAGCAGTAATGTTCACCCAGCATGCTATCTTTTATGGAGAGACACCACTAATGAAACTATGAACCCCGGTCCATTTTTCCACACTATTAAACAAACCACAATAATTTCCTATTTTCTTTACTTTCTGCAAGCATACACTGTTTTCCACACTATACGTCTAATCTTTGTTTTCAGCAAGACCGGTGATATTGACAACCTCACTGTACCGTTGGGGAAAAGTATTTTGGTTGTGTTGTGTGCAGACTCCATGTTGTTGCTGACACCGGTGAAGCGCCAGCACCACCGTCAGTGGCATCAACCTTCCAAAGGTCCTATTTCTCCTACTTGATTGATAACCTTGGTTCTTAACTAAGGGGAAATACCTACCAGTGTGCTCATCACAGCCTCCTCTTGGGGTCTCCCAACAAACGTGTGTATCACGAGCATCACCTACCTTCGGTGGATACATCATGGAGAGCCAAGTGATGTCGTTATTATTGAAGATCCTCCACATAATGATAGAAATGGTGGTGATGAGGATGATAATGTCGGTCATGTGAATCATAATACGGATATGGATGGCAAAGATGAGGAAGATAGAGAAGCTTATGAAATGGAAGCAATGTTGAAAGACCTCACGGGAGCAACAACCCATGAAGGAACATAAACTGAGGTCGAAGGTGTGTATGATAAAGTATTTGAAAAATTGTTGGCAGAGTCAGAGCGCCTGCTTTACCCGGGAAATAAACACGTCATAGGCTTGCATTACCGATAAAGCTACTTCATCACAAATCATATTACCGGTTCAGCAAGACTGCTTTTTATGCTTGGATGCGTATATTTGCCAAGGCACTTCCGGACAGCAATACACTACCCAAATCATATAGAGAAGCAAAAGCTTATATGAAGGAGCTAGGTCTTTCATATGACAGCATACACGTGAGCCCAAACAACTGCATACTTTTCAGATAGGATTATGCTGATAAGGACAACTGCCCAGAGTGTCAAGCATCGAGGTGGAAGTATCCGGAGAGAATGAGATCTGTTGTTAAAGTGTTGCGTTATTTTCCTTTGGCACCAAGGCTGAAGAGATTGTTTGCTTCGAGGAAAACAACGGAGAAGATGTAGTGGCACGCATTAAAGAGGGAGCCTGAAAATGACGTATTGACTCATCCGGCTGATGGTGTAGCGTGGAAGGCTTTTGACGATGACTTCAAAACATCTGCAGGCAATCCTAGAAACGTAAGGCTCGGCATTGCCTCTGATGGCTTCAGTCCCTATGGAACCATGACCACAAGCTACAACATGTGGCATGTGTTTGCCGTGTCGTACAACCATTCACCAGAGGAGTTCAGTGATCCATCATACTACATGATTTGCTTGCTAATCCCTGGCAAAACAAGTCCTGGAAAGGACTTTGGTCTTTTCATCCAGCCGTTCCTTGAAGATTTGCGGGACCTTTGGAAGGGTGTGCAGACTTATGATTCATGTTCTAGGGAAATGTTTGATCTTCCTGTTGTGGTACTCTGGTGCATACACGACTACCCAGCTTGTAGCACTATGTCTGGGCGTACCACTCAAGGCTATGCTGCATGCCTGAATTGTGACAAAGATCCTCTATCATTGTCCATAACAAACAAATTGTGCTACATTGGGCACCATAGTTTCCTTCCCCATGACCACTACTGGCGGAGAAAGACAGACCTTCAAGGCCCCCATTTCGTCAAGAACGAGCGGCCAGAATCATTTACTGATAAAGAGTTAGAAGCTGAGCTGGAGAAGGTTAGACATCTAAAACCAGGAATTGGTCCCTAGAACATCAGTAAGAAGAGGAAGCATGGAGAACCTACACCGATCTGGAAGTGTAGGGTTGGTTGGTGGGACTTGGAGTACTGGCCAAAGTTGAAACTGTCGAGGGGCTACCCCCGAGTAGGGGTAAGACAGGTGATAAAACAGAGATCAAGGTACTGTTTGACGGGTAGGCGGCTACCCGGTATATGGTATCCGGTAGACGCTACTCGGTGATAAGTATTGAAGGCCAAGGAGAAGATACAAGTGAAGTTCAGTATTGACCGAGTAGAGCTCAGGGGGTCCGAGTAGATGGGCAGCAATCCTACTCGGGCACAAAGTCAATGGAGCCGTTCTGACGAGATCCCGCGTATCCCGCAGCCGTACAGGCGTGCGGTTCAACTTACAAGGAACATGATTATCCGTGCTACGGCGTGGGTACAGTGAGGGTGGGCGCCTGTCATGTATTGTCACTGACAGGGGGGACAGGACATGTCAGGAGCCTACTCTGTGAGACTGACAGGGTGGACAAGTCATGTCAGCCGGACGGCGCAGCGACTTCTCGCCCCGGCGTCGGCGGGAACACGGAGGCGTGCGCCGTTGTCACAGGGGAGTGGTCACTTCGTGTACCTTTAATCATTGTTTACTCGCTGGGTACTAGTATATAAGGTACCCAGCCCCCTCCTGCGCGAGGGACGTTGGCCCGGAGAGCATTTATTGCAAGAGCTAGCGCTAGACAGAGAGAGAGAGAGAGAGCAAGAGAGTGGCTACTCGACTAAGAGCCTGATTTGTACTGTGGCTACTCGGTCATACTATATACAGAGAGGTAGGCAGGAGTAGGGGTGTTACCTCGACACGAGGGCCCCGAACCTGGGTCGATCTTGGTGTTTGCAGTGTTTGTGAGCGCGTCTACGTGACGTGCGATCCCTCCCCGAATACCTACAGCGTCCATCGGCCCCAAACTCAAGCCACCCTATGGCATCTGTCTTCACCACACCACGATAGTTGGCGCCCAACGTGGGGCCAGCAGCGGCGCTGGCTGGAGTGCATATTCGGACGGGACCGGTTACTCCGTTGGGGGAGCGCGTGGTTTGTGGCCTTGTCCACAGATTCGGCTCCTTCGACTTCGTCAGCGACAACGCCGGCGATTTCAGCGGCAGGCCTTTGCCTGCAGGCGGTTCCGTGCTGTCTTTCGGCGCGCATCTGGTGTACGTCGCCACCACCGTCATCCACGAGTACCCCGAGGTGGTGCTCGTTGCCGATGATCCCCCCGCTGTTCTTGCTGTCCGCGGGAAGCCGGCTGGCTGCTCTGTGGGCAGCGTGGAGGTGATGATGACGGGCCCGGCTATCGATGCTGGGAAAGGCGCGCCCGCTGCGGCTGAGGTCATCGAGGAACCGGCTGCTGCCAGGGGCCACAAGCCCTACGGGATGCCCCAGAACATTCCGGGCTACGTGGATCCTTCTACATCGACCGCCATTCCGGCTGCTCGCGCTGGTTTCGAGCATCTCGGCATGCCTATCACCACGGACGCTGATACAGCGGTGGTGAGGGCGCAGCTCGAGCAGCAGCGGCTCGCTTTCCTGCGGGAGGCCCAGGAGATGGAGAAGGTCAGGCTTGAGCTTAACTTGGATCAGAATGAGTACAATAGGGTGCATGGCTTTACCCCTATTTCAAGAAATCCTAGCAAGATAGATACTATTCGGTGTAACTTAGGCGCTGAGCTAGCTAGAGATGGTAGAGCTGCTAGCAGGTCCGCCAGTCAAAACACAGCTGGTAGGCCGAAATATAGTTCCCCTGCAAAAACGCTTAGAGCTGCAAAGGCTGTTGCTGCAGAGTTGCCAAATCTCACTGGAGAGGCCCGAGTAAGGGAACAGGAGCGGCTCAATGAGCTCGTTCTGGAAGCTGGCAGGCAGAATGAGGCATTTCGGCAAGCCAACTCGGGGGGCGGTGTGTCTCATGTTGTTCAGTCGTATGGGGCGAGATCCATTGACCAGGCCTCATCGCCGCTTCCCGGGGGAGAGAGGGCACAAAGTGTAACCTCCGGGAGACACAAATAGATGCAGGTGTACGACCCGGTTGTCGCCGGAAAACAGCCCGCTGTAGCACGGCAGCCCGGCCAAAAACACAACGCTGTAGGTACTGCCCATCCGGCTGCAAAGAGGGGCAAGAAGGTAACCGAGAAGGCACATCTCGGCAGCATGTTGCTAACCCTGTCCAACATGTTGCTCAGCCACATGTGGTTGCTGCTGTGGCCAACCCGGTTGCTCTACCCGGACCAGTGCCTCAAGACCGCTACAATGATGGGTACTCGGCCATGGAGCGTGCCGGGTACGCCGACCCAAGAGATCTCTCTACCCGGTTAGGAGGGAGAATGCTGGAACCAAGTGACGCAAGATACAAGCTGGACCGGCTCTACCGGTCTGAGGAGATATGTCACACCCCAGTTTTTGGACTCTTGGACTGTGCTCAAGAAGACAAAAATTAGGGCCAACAATTTTTTTTATATAACAACATGATTGTTTGGACTAACAGGTGTTTGTAATGTTAAACATATTTGCAACACAAGTCTTGTTTCTATATAAAACCAATACCTTATGTTTTTGAGAGATTTTCCTATTTATTTTCCCCTGATGTTTTCCTATTGTTACTTGAGAGAATTTTTTTACTTCAAGACTTGGATCATTATGGATTGCAACTTTAAACAAACTTTTAACTTTGTTGGATCCAAGAAAAACAAGGTTCCAAAATGATCTATGAAAGTTTTCTTTTAACTTCCCTATAGAAAACAATGTCTGAGAATAAAGCCAAATACATGTTTTCTACCATTGTTTTCACCAAGCTATAAATTTTTATTTTATGATTTCTTGACTTTTAATTAATCCTTGATAGGTATACTAGAAAGCTATAAGCTCACTTTTATTTTTGGAGAAATAAAAACTATCTTTTGCTTGATGTGTTTGTGGTATAAAATTAAGGCAGAAAAAGACATTTTTGAGAAACAGATAAGAACATGAAGTATACCTTTTCCTCCAATGTTTTTATGGCCTTAAATTATTTCAAATTTGTTTTCAAAAGTTGTTTATGAAAGTATATAACATGGTTAACAAATCCATACCTTGAAAACAAATTTTGAGAATCATTTGTACCCTGAAAACAAACCCAACTTTTTCAACTTTCTGTCTGTTTTCAACACTTAGAAAATTTCTAAGTCCTTAGTCTGAATTTTCTGAATTTTTGCAGTGAACAGCAGGAGATACACTTTTGCACCTTTGTTTCTCTGTGATCCCTTGATCTTTTGGAAGTGTGGACTGACCTAGCTTGTTGACCAGGGTTCCTACTCGACCAATAATGCATTGGGTTCCTTCTAGAAGCCCTAGGCCTGAACTTATTAGAGAGAGAAGAGGTGTTGAGGTGGCAGAAGTGGGAGCCCATGCCTTTGACCATTTTGGTTGCCACTTGCTCCACTTGCAACCATTGGCCAGGATAAGACCTGCACCCACCCGCTTTGTGACTAGGGCAAGCCAGTGCACGTTTTGGAAAAGACCAAAAACCCTAGGGTTTGCTCTATGCCATTATTGGCATCCACCCGAGCTCCCCGAATTGCCCTCGAGTTTCCTCCCTCATCTATAAGTACCAGGGTAGTGCCCTTGCATCCTTGCACCACCCACACTCCCTCCTAGCCTCCCTAAATCATCTGGACCCCGATCCCTTGTCCCTAGAGCCCTGTGAGCTCGAGTTCTAGCCGCCGGAGAGCACCACGGCCACGGCAGTGCCCTGCTCGCACCCCTCCCTTCCAGCTCCTCCCACTGCAATAGAAACTTTCCCCATATCCCTGTGAACCTCCCGGACAACCTCCCACCCCCTCTAGGCCCCGGAGGCGCCGCCGCCGTCCACGGGCGCCGCCGCGGACGCCGGCCGCGTTCCGCCGCGTGCGGCCACGCCTGCCGCCACCATCGCCACCCCTGGAATCCCCAACCCTACAGCAACTCCCCCCGAGCGCCAGCAACCCTCCCCGAGCCTCCCTAGGTGAGCTATGGCCACGTTTTTCCTTTCTCCGTTCGGCTAGAGAGAGAGAGAGAGAGTCGGGAGGTAGACGACGCTCCAGCGCCGTCGGATCTCTGATCCGCGGTTGCCGTTGAATCGGCCATTTCCCGCGCCCGCGCGCGCTGTGCTGCTGGGCCGCGCAGCCACTGATGGGCCGCGGCCGCTGTGGATCCAGCCCGCGCGGCTGTGTGTTTTATTCTTTTTATTTTAGCAGAAAACTTGTACCTCCACTTTGGACGTGGTAAAAATACTAAACATGTGAAATAAAATCTGTAAAAATTCATGGACCTAGAGAAATGAAATCTAAACCATAGGAACTTTGCAGATCTACTTTTGGACCAATTGTTTGGGCACAAGATATGTTTTTCCACAGACTGTCAGTGGGAATGTTTTAACTATAACTTTTAAAATATGAGACCAAATGGAACAAACTAAACTGTTATGGATAGGTATTGAAAATATCTATCCAATGCACCTAACCTCACATCAAGGTGAGTTATAGAATAAACATTCCATCCAGTTTACTAAAAGTACAGTAGCCTTTTCTATGATTTTTATAAGGAGTTTTAAAATGTTTTTTTGAGAAAATCCAATTGGATGACTTTGGTATTGATTAGATATATCTTATCCTAGCTTAGATTAATTTTTGAAACTCTAGATTATTTTTGGTGGACAGATCTAGAAACAGCAACTTTCCTGTTTTTGTTTTGGAATGTGTTTTGTTTGAAATAAAATGGTTGGTTGATTTAATCTTGTTTCCTAGCTTGTATAAAGTTGTTAGGACTTTTTATTAAGTTGTTTCCTTACAGTACCTCTACCTTAGAAAGTGTGTGCATGTTTGGAAACTGAAATAAAAATGAAATAGCATTGGTTACCTTCTAGTTTTATTAATTGGAATTCTTGTGATGCCTAGATCTTTGTGTGAATGCCTTGTTAAATTTTATGCTATGATTTCTATGGATCCAGTACCATTTTGGTACTGTTATTTTGAATTTAATACCTCTGTTAGCTTGCATGTCTTTTTTTTTATTGAAGCATGTTTAGGTTTTGTTATTCTTATGCACTAGTATTGTTTTCACTAGGATAAATGGTTTGTAATATTTTATTGTGTCATACTAATTTTTGTCATGAGTAACCAGAGTCTTAGTACCTCTTTTGCCTTGGAATTAGTGATCCCATAACCCACTGTTTCATTGCATCTTGGTTGAGGATGGAAATCCCCAACCATGCACATGTGAGAAATTATCATGTGTTAAATTGTGGTTGATTGCCATTTCCCACCATGGGAAAATATAATAGTTTTTTTTCACTTATGCAAGTGAGAAGTTTGTTCTTATCAGAGGATACTAGTATGTTAGATGTGATCCATTTTGTTAGCATAATATTCCGTAGGAGTATCATGTTAAGAAATGATTCACTAGTGAGTGCTAAATTAAATTGTTTGCAAATAAACTACATTCCTTGTGATTGATAGATTGTTTGTGATTGATTTTAAATTGAGTGTTTGGATTTTTGAAAAGGTTTATATAACTTTTCATCAAGTGCATAGCTACTGGTTGTGTAGGTTATACCATGTTTTGCTTGCTAGTAATTGTTTAAGAAAAACAGAAATTGCTAGAATTAATTTGTGCATGCTTAATAGTTGTTTCATGGAATTATTTTTGATGTTCTTGCTTCCTAGCATGAGTATGATTTGTGTACTGTTATTAGTTACATTTATGATCATGACTTGCTTGTTTAGCTTTAAGCATCATGATGGCATTGTTGCTTCTCTAGTAGTGAACTAGTGTCACCACTAGAAAATGGTGATCTTAGCTATAGTTTGTCCCCCTTTATCTTACGAGTGTATGAGTTTATTATAACTTATTTATGAAGCTATTACTTATGTTATCATGCCATGATTTATTTAGTTGCATGTGCTATAGTTGTGGAACATAATTATTTCTTATAGCATGCTTGTGTAGATTTTCCATACTAGTATGCTGTTAGTGCAGTCATGTTTCCATGTTTTAATAGGAGTATTATCTTGAGTGAAGATGGTGTTTTAGATTATTTTTATGACTTGATTCTTTTGTTATTAGCTACTGGTTGTTTGTTAAATTTTCATGATTGATGGGTTCCAAAACTTCAAGTAAACACTAAGCTAGTAATTAAATAGCCTATTCATATGTGGTGTGTTTACCTGCTGTCTGGAAATGGTCTGAGGGTGTACCTTAGCATGAGTGTGATACTTGTGTTATTTGTTGTGCTAGTGTTGTTGTCGTGCTTAAGAGTTTCTTATGAAACTAAAACATCCAACTAATAACACATTTAAGTGATAGTTGCTTGTGGAGAGTAATACCCACTGCCATGGGTATTGTCCTGCATGTTTGTTTCTATCATAGTAACCTAACCCCTTGCACCCTCAAGCTATATATTTTTTAGCTTCTTATATATCTTGTTATGAGAGTGGTACCCCACTCCATATGTGATATGTAAGAGGTGGGATATGGTTTCCTGAACCATATGGTTGCCTGACGATAGTTGTGTACCCTGAGAGCTATGTGAGACAGTTTTCTCGATAACGTTTGTGAGTTGGCGCCATTATACTTTGGCTTTCTGTATGTGTTGTTTAGCTTAGTTGTGTATCTTTTAGACCTGAGTGTGTGTCTTGTATTCTTTTACGACGCTAGAAAACGAAGAAGAAGAAGAAGAAGCAGTTGTGGAGCTGTGCGTCAAGTTCAAGTTGCTTCAAGGCCAGGGACATTAAGAGACTTGAGGCAAGCCATCCTGATGCTTGCTGTTATCATATACTTATCATTATCTATCCTGCATGTTTTACTCCTGAAAAGTTTTACAAAAACTTTGATTTCCAAAAAGACTATTTTTGAGTGAACTCTACTACTATTATATATACTATGCCATTAGTTAAGACTTGGTGTTACCAATCCCATAAGCCACCATGTGGTATTTTATTACCATCAAATATATTAGTCCCTAAGTGGACACCCAAAAATTGTGTTTTTGCAAAACAAAGGCTTTATGGAAAAACCCGGAGAAAAGGCGGATCCTTATTCTCCGGAGGAATGTGGAAGTGGTCATTTTTGGGAAAATGGTGTTTTCAAAAATGACACATAACCTAGTCTTCGCCGGACAACCTTTACCGTACTGCCACCCTACCCCAACATGGGCACGGGGCTTAACTGGAAGTTTGTTCTGGTTAGTGTGTGTTCTATCTCAAACGCTATAAGGGACGGAATCCCTCGAACCGAATGTCCTCAAAACCCCCAATGTTGAGACATATAAAGTGTGGGATTAAGTTACCCTCCGGACGCATTCGTTGAGGCTCCCGTCTAGGCAGAGTGGGACTTGATTGCCGGGGAGAATAAACTCAACAGAGAGGTAGGCACATTCTAGCTTGAACATAGTGGAAAGTTATGATCAGTGATCTGATGTTTCACATACTGTTGTTACAGTCCGTGGTTGTTCACGGCAGGTGTACTGTATCTGGTGGATGTGGACACCTCTGCATAGTACAACTTTTTCGAAGAAGCCGCGTCCTCGGATATGGACAGTTGAATGGCCATGTAGCTAGCATTGTGTCAATGTTTTCAAAAAGATGTTTTCAAAAGGAGTGTTGAACTCGGGAAGTTCGGAAAGGAAGAAAATCGTGTACCAAGGAGGTACCGAGGATGAAAAGCCAGAAGTTGTTTTCCAAGAAGTTTTGCAGAGAAAATCTTTCTTCTCGAAGCAAACACCTGGAAATTGATTCCAAGAAGTTTTGCAAAGAGAAAACTTTCTTCTAATAAAGTTTTATAAAACCTCTTGTACATGCGATATCGACAAGAGAAACAAAGCTTACTATTTTCTTCTGAAGTATCTTCTTCAGCAAAGATACAGATTAACCTGACTGCAACTATGGTGTCATCCTATATGAACACCATTGGTAGTGAACCATATTTATATCCTACCTATTACACCATATAAGCATACTTGCATCCTTGGTAAGTCACATGATGGATGTCTTGCTGAGTACATTCAAATGTAGTCATTATGGTTTCGCCCCTGGTATCTACTTGCCAGATTTTGAGAGGGAGTCTCAGAGGAAGATCGACGAAGAAGAGTATGGAGCTGATGGTTATGCGAACTAGGATCGTCTCCGGGTCAGCAGCCTGTAGGTTAAGGCGTGACTTGGGCTCTACCGCGTTTTGCATGTGTTTAGTCTTCCGCTGTGTGTGTTGTGTGTTGTCCTGCGTGACAACCGTGTAGTCTTGGTCATGTGAACATGCGTCCTTGTAAGTGTTGTGTAACCGTGTAATGGATATTGTATCTGTGTACCAGCTTGATATGTTGTTCACGACTGAATTTCCTGGGATCGTGAATGTATGCATATCAGGGGTGTCCTTGAACAGTGGTTCGAAGGGCAGGCCCTACAAGATAGAAGGGAAGGGCCCACTAGGGCCAGATTGTTTTGGTCCCAGGATCATGGGGGAGCTACACGTGTCCAAGTTCCAGCTGGCTTGAGGGACCAAGACCTATGACGGAAGCACCAAGCCGGAAGACTGGTTGAATGACTATGTGACTGCCGTGTACGTTGCAGGTGGCAACAGGAGGTGGGCAGTTCGGTATGTGCCCCAGATGCTGGAGGGCCCTGCCCGAATCTGGCTCAACAACTTGCCTAGAGACAGCATCAACTGTTGGCTTGACTTCTCGGAAGCCTTCATCAGCAACTTCACCAGCACCTACAAGAGGCCAAACAAGCCGCAACAGCTCTCGACGTGCAAGCAAAGAGAAGAGCAAACTGACCGGGAGTACCTTACTCGATGGAGTACTCTGAGGAACACCTGTGAGGATGTGAACGAGTCGCAGGCCATTGCGTGGTTTGCGCAGGGTTGCCGTCATGGCAGCATGTTGTGGCAGAAACTACAGAGGGAGATGCCGAGTACCCTTGCCGAGACAATCAAGATTGCTGATATGTATGCACTCGGTGATCCTACTCAGCCTCTGCTTGATTCTTTCAAGCCCAAGAGGAAGCACCATGATGGTTCACGGCGCCATGACCGCCAGGAGTTCCACAACAAAGGAAGAGAAGACCGTCCGGATATCCGCTACGGGTCTGACCATGTAGCTGCTGTTACTCAGGATCAGGGTGCTGCCGGGAGCAGCCAAAGGCAAAAAACTGCTGGAGCCCAATACGGGGCAAAACCAGAATCATGGCCAGAACTTCAAGAAGCAGTACAATGCTCCTCAGCAGCCCAGCACCTCCCAGGGAGCCGGAGATCCTGCCAGGTTCATCTTTGAGAACATGAAGGATGGACCGTGTAGCTTCCATACTCGACATCCGAGTAGGCCGGCCAATCACACTACCCGGCAGTGTAGCTCGTGGGACAGGATCAAGGGCGAGGCTCTCGGTCAGCTGCCTCCTCCACCTCCTCTTCCGCTTTCCGGTTCCAATGTGCAGCCTATCCGGGTAGCTACTCCCAGGCCAGCCGAGAACCAGAGGAGGGAGAATGTGAACCAGGTAGCTCAGGGAGCCAACCGGAACAACAAGAACAACTACTACAACCGCAACTTCAACAACAACAACCGCCACAACAACTACTACACCCGCAACAACAACCACAACAACAACAATGCTAACCAGAACAACAACAATGATGGTAGTGCTGGGGACCGGAACCAGTACCAGGAGCATCATGAGAGTTACATGGTGTTCACCACTGAGCCGGATGACAAGCAGTTTCTGCACAGGCGCGCGATGGAGGTAAATGTCGTGATGCCATCTGTGCCTCACTACATGGAGTGGTGCAACCAAGAGATAGTCTGGTCTAGAGCTGATCATCCCAGGATCATGCCCAACCCGGGTCCATATGCTCTGGTGGTGGACCCCACTTTCTTGGGGACCAAGAAGAACGTGAAATTCAGCAAGGTGCTGATCGACAACGGAAGCAGCATCAACATCATGTACAAGGATACCATGGAGAAGCTCGGCCTTGCCGAGAACATGCTGCTACCCAGTCGGAGTACATTCCATGGCATTGTGCCGGGAGCATCTTGTGCTCCAATCGGCCGCATCTGGATGGATGTGCTATTCGGCACCAGGGAGAACTGCCGCACCGAGTGCATGCAGTTTGAGGTGGTTGATCTTCAGAGCCCTTATCATGCTCTACTTGGCAGGCCTGCTCTGACCAAGTTCATGGCCTCTACCCATGCGGCCTATATGAAGATGAAGATCCATGGTCCCAACGGCATCATCACCATCTCAGGTGATTACAAGCGCTCTTTGGAGTGTGCATCTGCTGGATCTTGGCTTGCGGAGTCCATGGTCATTTCTGCCGAGAAGAAGAAGATACATGAGGTTGTGGCTATGGCCCAAGCAGCTCAAGTTGGTATGCCAAGCATGCCGAGTTCTCGGTATGGGGCTACCTTCCAGGCCTCCCAGGAGACGAAGAAAGTGTAGATTGACCCGGAGTTCCCGGAGCATGTGGCCATCATTGGTGCCGGGTTGGAGGAGAAATAGGAAAGCGAGCTCATCCACTTCCTCCGTGAGAATCGGGATGTCTTCGCATGGTCCAATCAGGACCTACCGGGTGTCCCGAGGGAGTTGGTTGAGCACTCGCTGCATGTGCGCCCTGACGCCAAGCCGGTTAAGCAGGCAATGCGCCGCTTCGCGGATGAGAGAAGGAAAGCCATCGGTGATGAGATCACCGAGCTGCTGACAAGTGGATTTATCATGGAGGTGCTGCATCCGGATTGGTTGGCCAATCCGGTCATGGTGGAGAAGAAGAAGGAGGATCCCAAGTCCGCCATAGCTTGCCGCATGTGCGTGGACCACACCGACTTGAACAAGGCCTGCCCCAAGGACCCGTTCCCGCTACCCCGCATAGATCAGGTGATCGATTCCGCTGCCGGGTGCGAACTTTTGTCTTTCATTGATGCCTACTCTGGTTTTCACCAGATTCCTCTGAACCCGGCTGATCAAATAAAGACTGCTTTTATTACCCCGTACGGGGCTTATTGCTATGTTGTTATGTGTTTTGGGTTGAGAAATTCTGGGGCCACTTATCAGAGGTGCATGCAAAAATGTTTGCATGACCAGATAGGAAAGAATGTGTAGGTGTACGTAGATGACATTGTCATCAAAAGGAAAGAAACACATACTCTGCTAGGAGATCTTGAGGAAACATTTGCCAGCTTGCGCAAGTACCGGATGAAGTTAAACCCAACCAAGTGCACATTTGGCGTCTCGGCTGGCAAGCTACTCGGCTTCTTGGTATCCAGTCGGGGCATTAAGGCCAATCCTTCAAAGATAAAAGCTATAGAGAGCATGTCTTTGCCGAGATCACTGAAGGATGTGCAGAAATTTACCGGATTCCTGGCTTCTCTTAGCCGCTTCTTGGGAAGAATGGGCAAGAAGGCACTGCCTCTTTATCAGCTCGTGAAGAAAAGTGACAAGTTTGTATGGACACCGCAAGCTGATGTGGCATTCAAGGAACTCAATACCATGCTGGGTAGCGGTCCCATCCTGGCAAGCCCTTTGCCCAAGGAGCCAATGTTGTTGTACATTGCGGCCACCAACCGAGTAGTCAGTGTGGTGGTAGTGGTGGAACGAGAAGAGGAAGGGAAGACCGTGCAGAAGCCGGTGTATTATCTCAGCGAGGTGCTATCCATCTCCAAGCAGAATTACCCTCACTACCAGAAGATGACGTATGGTGTTTACCTGTGTGCCAAGAAGCTCAAGCATTATTTCCAAGAGCATCCCATCACGGTGGTGAGCACCGCTCCCATCTCAGAGATCATGGGCAACTGGGATGCAAGTGGCCGAGTTGCCAAATGGGCAATTGAGCTGGCCGCGTACACCTTTTTTTACGCGAGAAGAGAAGCAATCAAGTCACAAACCCTGGCGGATTTCTTGGTGGATTGGGCCGAGATGCAATATGATCCTCCCTTGCCAGAAACCAATTTCTGGAAGATGCACTTTGATGGATCCAAAGTAAAAGAAGGGCTTGGTGCTGGCGTGGTGCTCACCTCACCCAAGAGAGATCAACTCAGATATGTCCTGCAGATCCACTTCTCGGCATCCAATAATGTTGCCGAGTATGAAGCCCTGGTGCACGGCCTGAGGGTATCCAAGGAGATCGGAGTTCGGCGTATTGTTTGCTATGGTGATTCAGACCTAGTAGTTCAACAAGTCTCGGGGACTTGGGATGCCTTGGATGCCAACATGGCGTCCTACTGGTTTCTAGTGCAGAGTATGACTGGATTCTTTGATGGGTGTGAGTTCCATCACATCCACCGAGCTGAAAATGATGCAGCAGATACTTTGTCCAAGTTGGGGTCTTCTCGGCAGTTCATCCCGCCTGGGATTGCCTTGGAGCACTTGAGGAAGCCATCTCCCAACTCAGAGTCAATATATATTCCAGGTCTGCTGGACTTAGAGGTTGTTCCTATGGAAATTGATTGGGAAGGTGCAAAAGAGAACCCGGGGACTGCCTCTATCAACCCGGGGACTGTCACATTCATCGAGGGGATTATTTCTCAGTACTCGGGGACTCGGGAACTCGTCTCCAACTCGGAGAAAGTCATAGCAACTGATCCAATGGAAGTGGATGAACCAGTGTTTCCCATCCGGGAGACACCGAGTTGGGCTTTGCCCATATTATCCTTTCTAGCGGATGGCACATTGCCGAGTGACGAGGTCACAGCCAGGCAAATACAGAGAAGATCTAAGGGCTACACTATCATCAACAAAGAGCTGCACAAGAGAAGCCCTACTGGCATGATGCAACGCTGTGTTGAACCAGAAGAAGGAGAAGAGATCCTGAGGGAGATACACCAAGGAGAGTGCGGGCATCATGCCTCATCTCGGGCCCTGGTCAAGAAGGCATTCTGGCATGGATTCTTTTGGCTCACTGCCTTGCAGCAAGAAGAGGACATAGTGAGAAAGTGCAATGGGTGCCAAAGATATGCAAGCAAGATTCGCATGCCAGCTTCCGAGTTGAAGACCATTCCTATCACTTGGCCCTTTGCACTATGGTGCTTGGATATGGTAGACCCTTTCAAACCAGCTAGAGGCAACATGACTCATATCTTGGTCATGGTGGACAAGTTCACCAAGTGGATTGAGGTAAAACCTATACGGAAGTGTGATGGAAACACAACAGTGAGCTTCCTGAAAGATATCATCCTGAGATATGGCTATCCGCATGGCATCATCATAGACAATGGAACAAATTTTGCTGAGGGAGCCTTTGCCAGGTTCTGCAGAGATAAGCGGATCCGACTAGATGTCGCGTCAGTCGTCCATCCGGCTTCCAATGGGCAAGTTGAAAAAGAAAATGGCATGGTCCTATCCGGAATAAAGCCAAGGCTGATTGAGCCATTACAGCGAACCCCTGGTTGTTGGCTGGATGAGTTGTCGGTGGTGTTGTGGAGTCTAAGGACTACCCCTAACCGATCAACCGGATACACACCATTCTTCCTGGTATATGGAGCTGAGGTCGTGTTGCCCACTGACCTTGAGCATGACTCACCCAGAGTAACCCTCTATACTGAGGCGGAGGCAAGACAAGCCCGACAAGATGATGTGGACCTGCTCCAAGAAGCAAGAGAGTTAACTCTGTCCCGCTCAGCTGTGTATCAACAGAATCTGAGGAGGTATCATAGCCGGAAAGTGAACCCAAGGGTTTTCCGAGAAGGAGACATGGTCCTTAGGCTCGTGCAGTGCACAGCCGGGATGCACAAGCTATCCCCTCCATGGGAAGGACCTTTAATTGTGATCAAGCGCTGCACAATGATGCCTATTATCTTGTCGACGCATAGCCATCATAGAAGAACAGGCCGGATAGAGCCGGAGAGGATTCCAAGCGTCCCTGGAATGTAGCTCTACTCCGCCGTTTTCATTCATGAGCAAAACATTGTATGTATCTTCTTAACTGAGTTAAAATTCAAGTCGGCACTCCGAATTCAAACTCGGGGACTACCTGTGCAAAAACCTTGCCTTGTGTTGTTTACTTTATTTCCTTTGCCTATTCAGTTCTCCTACTCAAAATTTCATGCGTACGTTAAGTAGTGTGTTTAAACCCAAGAGCCAACTCTTCGACTCTGCTGCTGTCCGCAACCCGGCTTCATGGCAAGCAAGAGAACAAGCTAAAGGTCCATGAACACATGAAAAAACTACTAAGGAAAGAAGAGTGCGACAACCGAGTAGGGTGTTTTTTTTACTTCTCTGTTTTTCCTTTTCGGCTAAGTGGTGGGCAGTGTTAACATGCAATTTTCTAAGTGGTTAAGTATCTGAAACTCGGTTTTCGAAATCTTGTGACTCGACTACCAAAAAAGCCACAAGTGGCAGGTAAGAGCAAAGACAAAAGAGCTGAGTGAATGAAAAAAGCAAATCGGGGACTTGCATTTTAACGCAATCCGGCATTGAGCCAGTCTTGCTAAAAAGAGATAACTTAAAACTGAGTACCAAGAGGAGCCGTGAAAGTATTTATTACATCTGCACCTGGCATCCCGGGGATCTGATAAAAGTTTTAGGATAAAAGTTGCAGGAAGTCAAACGATGGTGGAGGTAGTAGTGTCCGAGTCGGTACCGGTAGGCGCCACGGGCTCGGAGGCAGCAGTTGTAGACGCAGGCTTGGCCGCAGAAGAAGTTGGTGTAGCGGAGATTGGCTCCTATGCAGAGTTGGTGGCCTGAGTTGCTGACTCGCTGGGAAGCGGATAGAGCACGGAGGTGGAATTCTCGTTCGGGGCCCCAGTCGCGCCCAACTCTGGAGCGGGGTCGTCAATCACCATCTCGGTGCTGACAACCTCCTCCTGAGCGACGGGTTGCGGCTCAACCTGGGCTTCGTCCGAGCCGGCAGCTGTCTTCTCGGTTTCCGGATCAGCTTGCATCCCGAATTCCTCTGCGACACTGTGTTGCTCGGTCTCCTCATGGTCAGCTTCTTCGTGCTCAGCCTCTTCATACTCGGCCTCCTCATGCTCAGCTTCCTCATCACCTGGGCCGCGGTCTTCACCGTCATATTCATTGAACTCGGCATCCTCCTCCTCATCCTCTTCGTCAACATCAGTATCCGGCTCGGTGGGGCCGTCGATGTATTGGCTAGTCTCAGCGTAGGAGGCAAGCTCGTACACCACTTCTTTTCGGCGCAGAACACACTCTAGCCGCTCAGTCCACTTGGAGCCATTTCTGCGGGTGCCAATCCGGTCAAGGTTCAGATTCTCATACCAGGAGAGGATGAAGTGAAGGGTCTCGTCCGCTCCAGCCCGAGCTGCGGAGGCGCGCCACTTCTTCAGCTCTTCTTTGACGTGGTCCAGGTTGGCTGCCATGTCGCTGATGGTGTCTGGAATTTGGCGCTCTGGCCAGAACAGCTTGTGGAGCTTCATTGCGGTGGAGACCATGGAGGTGCCCAGACCTTTGAGACCTGCAGCTCGGGTCTTGATACTCAGAGTATGGTCATCAATGCTGGCAGCCTGATCTGTATCAAGGCCGGATGCTGCCCTGGCTCTTCTTGCTTTCTCCACTGCAGAATCAGCGGCTTCGTGGAGATCCGGGAAGGTATCTGGGTCAGGGCACGCTAGTGGGAATCAGAGAAATGAACCGGGAAGAAGAAGAAAAACTGATTAAGGAAAAGGCAGAGAGGCAAAAACCGAGTAAAGTGAAGGGTAACGAAAACTTACTGTTCAGTTCCACGACAAAGTCCCCTAATCGGGCCTTCCAGTTAGTAGCAAGTAGGATTTGCCGGTCTTGTACACAGAGGGAGTCATTGAGCATGTTCTCGAGAGACTGATTTCTCTCTTTCAGAGATGAGATCTCCCTCTCGAGTTCTTGCTTATCCTTGGCAGCTTGTTTCTCCATTGCGTTCTTCTCTTCAACAGCTGTGATTGCAGTCTTGAGCGCTTCTGCAAGCTCAAGTTGGAGCTTCTCATATTATGTCTTCTCGGTTTCCCGCTCCTTCTGCAATTCGGCCTCTCGGACCTGCACTTGGTGATGTGCTTCAGCTGGGGTGAGGCACTCCAGGTGTTGTTCTCGGAATTTCTTGTATTCTTCTGCGGATAGAGCAGCAAGTTAGCAAAGTGAGCAAGCAGTAGCAAGCTAGGTGAAGGGAACAGAGAAGGAGTAGCTCACCTTCCAGTTTAGAGATCGTACTCTGCGCTGACGTAGCCATGACCTCGCAGTCTTGCTGCCTCCCGACCAGAGACTTGAGTTCACCTGCATAGATGACAACGACTGAGCAAAAAGCAGAAAACGGGCGTAAGCAAAAAATGCACAAACCGAAATGCTAGAAGCTTACTTTCGACAGTGGAGAGCCTGATGGCATTCTCCGTGGAGTTCTTCTCCATAGAGTCCATCTCGCTCTTCTTGTACTCCAGCTCCCGGTTCCTGTCTCGGATCTGTCGGTGCGACCACAGGAGCTGGCGGAAAATCTTAGTCCTGTTCTGGATGCTATCCTGCAGGGAAGAAGGAGATTTGGTGAGTTTGGAATATTTGGCATGAGTAGATGGCAACTCGGTTGAGCTTTACCTACTCGACCCGAATCTCGGGGACTGGGTAGTAGACAGAAGGAAGAGAACTAACGAAGGAATCTGGCAACTCGGAAAAGCCAAAAGAAGAAAGGTACTTACCACATAGGACTGTTCAATGTCTTCGATGTTTTTGCGCAGGACAAACATCTTGCCAGCCAGAGTGCTGCTGCATCCGGCCATGGCCATGCTAACAGGGCCAATGTCGGCCTTGTTCCACTGCTGTCGGTAGTTGTCGAGGTTTCTCAACTCAACACCATCCCATGCGGCGTGGCCGAGTTTGGTGTTGTCCCAGAACTTCTCGATGAAGCCTACTCGGTCAAGGATAGCTGCTTTGCCTTCTGTAGGGAGCTCCACGTCATCCTCGTCGCGGGAGGTGATTTCTCTGATAGTCAGGGAATCGCTTTTTCCCTTGGTTCCGGAGCGGACCACGGCCCTTCGCTCTTTCAGAGCAGCTAGCCGCTCAGCCTCCTTCGACATATGGATCTTGTGTTGTTCCTGCAACTGGACCCAATATTCTGGGAGGCTAGGAGTTTTCTCGGGGTCGCTGGCGCCTGAGCCGGGATCTTGCTTCTCTGCAGGGCCAAACTGGATGTTGGTCTGCACTAGCCTAGTGTTCGGGTTGGGGGATTTCCTGGCCTTGTTGAGTGGCCAGTTGGCGTTCTCGCTGGCGGCTGCTGTTGTGCGGGTTGCCCACCTGGCTGGCCGCCTGGCTTCTGGGGCCCTTATGGCTAGAGGGATAGCTGTTGTTGCCCAGCTTGCCGCTGCCCGGTTGGCTGCGCACCAGCCTGCACTGCGCCTCGTGGAGGTTGCTTCCTGGTTGCCTGCGGGATCACCTTGGCGGTAGAGGGTGCTGGCTGTTTCTTGGTGGAAGGCGCAGGCGTTGGCTGCGGAGGCGGAGGCATTTTCTTTGATGGCGGCGCCTGTGGCTGGCTAGCTGGTACAGCATCCGGTTGCACTGGATCTTGGCGTGGTGGCTGCTCCTCAGCTTGTTTCTCGATAGGTGGGGTCCTTGGCCGCTCCACTGAAGGGTCTTCTACCTGCTGCTCGGCAGCGGGGTCTGGCTGCTCCGCAGCGGTGTTATCTTGCTCCTGCTCCGCAGCAGGATCTGGTCTCTCCTTCACGATGTCATCTTGCCGCTGCTCGGCAGAGTTATCAATTGTCTCCTCAGCGGAGGTAGATGGAGGAGTTGGTGGCCTCTCGGTGTTTGAGGCATCCTAGGCAGCGTGCCGCGCGCTGGGCTGCGGCTGCTCCAGGGTGTCGCACCCGGACTTCTAAAGGATACTCGCCGTTCCGTTGAACAGTAGTAGATTGGATTACGGGGCTTACCGGCACCCGCGTCCTCTTACGAGTAGGCCAACACACGTATGTGTGACAACCAACCCCTATTTGTTCATCGTCGACGTAAACTATCCCATAGAAATCAGGATACTACCATTGACGTACTTCATACCATACACACATGGTACGTCAACGACATTAAACGAAATGATAACACAACATATCTCTAAGACACAAAAGATTGAAATAAGTTGCAAATAGCTCTCACTAGAGCAGAGATAGCAAATACAATCATCTAGAGGACACATGTCCCAACATAACATCATTACATCTCAGCAGAAGCATTCAAAGGGTCTGAGTACAGACAAATCCAAATAGGCTTAAGAAGCCGGGAAACTGAAAAGATAACGGAGCCCATCCACGATGTCTCGGATCCTGCCCGGGTCCGCTACCTGCTCGTCAGCAGCCTCGTCAAACTCCACGTAGCAGCCGTCACTGGGATCCTCGTAAGCGTAGTCTGCGGAAACCACAGCCCCAAAGGGGTCAGTACATAGACGTACTGGCAAGACAGACTCACAGTTCACCAAGGTGTAGCCCGTCAACACCAAGCACAGATGCCTTGGGTGCAACGGAAGAAAGGGAATATAAAAGATGCTGCAACTGGCTGCGCTAACCAACTACAGAACATACTACAACTTCCGGATAACAGAAAGGAGGTAAGATAGCGTATCGTAACCAACTATGACTAACCACCAAACAAACCCATCCTGGATCTCGCCCCTTATCCAAAGAAGCAATCCGAGGATAACTCACACAGTTGGATTAATGAATAATGGATCAAGTTGTTGTGTCAATAAGCCTATTACTAGTCAGGTAGCATTAGTTAGATTTAAGTTGTTCTGAGTACTTGTTAGCCAGTACTTTCACCAAGTCAACCATAACCGCGGAAAACACGGCTTCTCGAGAAGATTTATCCCTGCAGGGGTGCACCAATTTGGCCGTACACGTAAGAATAACCCGCCAGATGGGATGCCTCCCACCAAGCGGGGCACTCAACACAACCCAACTCTTCTTCGCATCAAGCCCAAAGCACCTTGGGCGCACGGCTAATCGAGCCCCGAAGAAAGGGGACCCTCATAGCACTCTAAGAACGTGTCCCCCTATATGCCGACTACAAAAGTTCCACCCTGCGCTGGGCTCGCAAAAACATGCATGCGGCAAATGGAAAACACGAACTAAATGAGGCGATTTGGACGAGATGCGAATCGAATCAACTTGAGGGGGGCGCCCATACACGCTTCCCACATGCGGATAGTGCGCTCATCATGGATCAGTAGACAATACCCTTTTCCTATTAGGGTCGACACTAGCAGGCCTCAAAACAACACAGGGCCTCCTGCCGGTGCCTTATCAGCATATTATTATTAACAGGTTGATTGATTAACATCGAGCCCCCCAGAACATAATAGAATATAGTAATCAGAAAGTAACGGGTAACAGACTCGAGCAAAACAACCTAAGCATGCTATTAAGACACTGGCTCAAACAATGGGGTTGTAGGAGTGGAGGTGAGGCAATATCAGGGTTAAGGGATTCATCTGATAGGTTCGTAACAGAAGAAACGATACATATGGCTAGCATCAATAGACAACGGAAAGTATCGGTAACAATCATGGGATGATGCATGTCAAGTTAATGGATGCATCAAAATAAACTAGTGGACTTGGTAACTCAATTTAAATGGACCCATATGCAATTTTGAGTTGCATATGAAAAGCCCATGAATTTTGGTTGAAACAATTGTTTTCCAATTAACCAACAGGTGAAAGTGGATTGGTATGGTGCATGGATGAGGAAAACAACAAAATAACAACAATAGAACCAATTGGAAATAAGGTTTACTAATTTAGGAATTTATTTATTAAGTTAGGGAATTTTTGGTTCCTTAAAGGAATTACACAAATAGTTGTTGTTTTCACCAATTTAAATTGTGCAAAATAAATAACTAAATTCATATTTGAAAAGAATACAAGATTTTTAGTTGGATTACATGTTTCAGATATTGAAAAAGGAGTTAGGATGAATTTATTATGACTTAAACAAGATTAAACAAAGTTTAAATGAATTTAAAACAAGTTTGAAAATTATTTGAATTTTATTTGTTCCAAACATAAATTCAAATTCATATTAGAAAAGTTTATACTTTTCTAGTTTGAAAACATATTTTACATGTTCAAAAATAATTTAATTTGAGCAAGTTAGGAATTTAGCAAATTTAAATGATTTAAACAAGGTTTAAATTATTTAAGCAATTTTAATTATTCAAACCATGAATCAAAATTTATATTTGAATAGGTGGTTTGAAATATCATGGAAAACATATTTTATTTGCATTATTTGGATTTAGTATGAATTAGTTATGGATTTTATCAAATTACAAATGAATTGTTTGAATTCAAATTTGGAATGCATTTGGAAAATTCAAAACAGAAAACAAATGTTACCAATAGGTAGATAATTGAATTTGGGGCAGTGCACATATTTTGTTTTTATTATTTGGGTTTATAAAATAAAAGATATTTGCATTTTAAGTTTAAGGACCAAACTGCAATTAGAAAGGACTTGTTTTAAAACAGACAAGGTTGAAAACATTTGATACCGCACAGATAACTAGCCCAAGGCACAGCCAGATGGGCCCTGGGCCAGCGAGGACGCACGCGTGCTGGCGTGGCAGCAGCAGTGGCTGACAGGGGGGGCCACCCTGTCAGCGCCTGTGCGAAAAATTGGGCGGATTAAATCCGCCCGAGGGGAATCGAACCCGCGAGCGAGCGCGCGAGGGATGCAGTGCACTGCCACTGCGGTGGTGATCGTTGCTTGTCAGTATACCACGCGCAACCAAGGTGAGGTTCAGATCGCGAACCTGAAACTTTAACTGACGAAAGATAGCACCTTTCTGAACCTGACGGAAACGCGCGGTGGCCGGCGGCGAGCTACGCGCGTGGATGGATGCGGTGCGTGCTGGTGGGTGTTGCGGTGTGCACGTGTGCTTGCGAGCATGAAACAGAGAGGAGGGAAGGAAGGAGGCGATGATCACCGTGAGGAATCTGAGGTTGAGCTCGACGGCGAGGTGGTCGTTGCTGTCAGCGGCGAGGATGGCGGCGGTGATCCCGTGCGTCCCCGTGGCCGAGAAGGTGTCGACGTTGTCGAGGGAGGTGAGACGGACCGATTCCCGTGGCTAGCTAGGGTGGAGGATGTGCATGGCGGCGGTGGTCGACGAGGATTCAGAAGCGGTGCTCCGGTGAGGTGGTTGCAGAGAGGGGATCGGCAGTGAGGGAGAGGAATTGGCGGCGGCGCGAGGTAGGTAGGGGGGTAGGGGGATAGCTAGGGCAGGCGCAGGGGTCTAGGCTGCTCTTATAGAGGCTTAGGGGAGCGGATGGCCGTCGGCGTGCGACAGTGCCGCCGTGGCACCGCTCGATCGGCTGCCGTACCGCGGGAAGAGAGAGGGGAAAACAGCGAAGGGGTACCGGGCCGCTGGGAGTGGGCTGGGCCGGCCAGGCTCCCCTCCTCTGCGTTCCTTTTTCTATTTATTTTTTGTTCTTCTGTTTTTTTTTGTAGCAAATAGAAATAGGAAGAAAATGGGGTTTTTAAGTTAGTAAAATTTAGGGAAAAGATAGGGTGAGTTAGTAATTATAAAAGAAAGTGCTTGCCAACTTTGTTTTTCAAAGTTTTAAATTTAAATTTGCTGTTTGTAAATTGATTCCATTTTTAATGAATTTGATAATTAAATGATTAATATTGGAAACAATGTTTTTAATAGGGTGAACCCTATTGATTAAATAGAACAAATGATTAGGGTTATTTTGCTGATTTTCATAAGTTGAAAATGGGTACTGTTTGCAATTGAATGATTTGAATTTGAAATAACATTGGAAGTAATTAATTGAAATAAAAACCACCATTTTATTAGTTGATCATTATGGAAATAATTGGAAAGAAATGGTTGTTTTTATTTGAACTTTTTATTTAAGAGGTTGTAACATAACAAGTATGAATTAAATGTTTGAACAAAGTTTGAATTTCAAATGTGAAAACAGAGTAAAACAGAAGCAAACAAATGGAGAACAAAGTAAAACAAATGCAAACAAAGAATAAATATGATGACATGATGCAATACTTTAATTAAACAAGAAATCAAACATTCTAGGGGTATTTTCATACTTGGGATGTTACACAGGGTGCGCTCGGTCTCCACCTCGGCGCCATGGTTCTCGTCGCCACGGTCTTGTTCTTCTCAGAGGGGGAGGACGCCGGTGTCCTGGCCTCTGGTATGTCATCCCCTTCATCTTCGGAGAGCTCCACGAGTTCTTGAACTGGTTTTCAATTCCTCCGGGGAGCTGGTTCGTTGGTGGCATCAGCATCGAGTGCACGATCTGGATCTTTGAAACACTTCTCGAGCTGTGATACGTGAAACACATCGTGCACCTTTGATAGTTTTTCTGGAAGTTCAAGACGATAGGCATTTTCCGCACGCCTTGAGAGGATGTTGAAAGGACCAATGTATCTTGGTGCAAGTTTTCCTTTCACACCAAAATGATGAGTGCCTCTGAGGGGAGTTACACGGAGATATGCCTTGTCACCAGGTGCATAGATCATATCCCTGTGCTTGCTGTCATAGTAGCTTTTCTGACGAGACTGAGCAATCTTGAGATTGTCACGAATGATATGAACTTTCTCCTCGGCTTCCTTCACAATGCCAGGGCCTAAGAGTGAACGTTCACCAGCTCCAGACCAATTGATTGGACTCCTGCATCTGCGGCCATAGAGTGCTTCAAATGGTGCCATACCTAGGCTTGCCTGGAAGCTGTTGTTGTAGGAGAATTCAGCATATGGAAGACAATCCTCCCATTTCATGCCAAAAGAGATACCACATGCTCTGAGCATATCCTCGAGAATCTGATTGACTCTTTCGACTTGCCCCTGAGACTGAGGGTGATAAGCTGTGCTGAACAGAAGTTTGGTGCCCAATGCATCTTGAAAGCTTTTCCAGAAATGAGAAGTGAATATGCTTCCACGGTCTGAGCTTATTTCCAATGGAACACCATGAAGGGGAACAATCTTTGTTGTGTAGAGCTCTGCTAACTGCCTAGCTGAGATTGTTTCTTTGACAGCAAAGAAGTGAGCTACTTTAGTGAGACGATCAATAACAACGAAGATTGCATCGTTGCCCTTCTTGGACTTTGGAAAACCAGTGACGAAGTCCATTTCAATCATGTCCCACTTCCACTCAGGAATTTTCAGAGGTTGGAGTAGACCTGCTGTTTTCTGATGGACTGCCTTAACACGTTGACAAACGTCGCATTCAGAAACGTATTGAGCAATTTCACGTTTCATGCCAGGCCACCAATACAGTGTCTTAAGATCCTGGTACATCTTTGTACTTCCAGGGTGGATGGAGAGAGGAGTTTCATGAGCCTCCTTGAGAATGACATCTTTGAGACTTTGAATCTGAGGAACTGTAATGCGTCCTTCGAAGAACACAGTTCCCTTGTCATCAATTGAGAAGGAATTGAATTTATCGTTGCCTTTTTTGATGTGCTCTACAATCTTCTTGATTTCAGCATCACGAAGTTGTTCAGAACGAATCTTGTCCTCGAGAGTTGGACTGGCTGTCAAGTTAGCAAGACCAAGGTTCAGCTTCTGGAATTCTTCATGAAGTGGAGGTTGGCTTTCCATGATCATGAGATTATTGCAATACGACTTGCGACTGAGAGCATCGGCCATAACATTAGCCTTGCCTGGAGTGTAAGAAATGGTGAGATCAAAGTCTTTAATCTTTTCAATCCATCTCCTTTGCCTGAGGTTTAGATCTGGTTGAGTGAAGATGTATTTCAGACTCTTATGATCGGAAAAGATTTCAGTGCGGTTACCCAACAAGTATTGTCTCCATTTCTTGAGGGCAAACACAACTGCTGCAAGTTCAAGATCATGTGTGGGATAGTTTTGCTCATGTGCATTCAACTGACGTGAAGCATAAGCCACAACTTGACGTTCTTGCATAAGAACTGCACCTAGGCCTTGGAGAGATGCATCGCAGTATATCTGGAAAGGTTTGGTAGTATCTGGGCCAACCAAAACTGGGGTAGAAGTGAGTTTAGTCTTCAAGAGATTGAAACTCTCATCACATTGTGGAGACCAAACGAACTTCTTGTCCTTCTTTGTGAGATCAGTGAGAGGTTTGGCAATCTTGGAGAAGTTTTGGACGAAACGACGGCAATAGCTAGCCAAGCCAAGAAAGCTTTTTACTTGCTTTACCGTCTTAGGAGGTTTCCAATCAACAATTGCCTTAACCTTTTCTGGATCAATGGCTATGCCCTTGGCGGAGATGATATGACCAAGATAAGCAACTTCTGGAATCCAGAACTCACATTTGGAGAATTTGGCATATAGACGATGCTCACGAAGTTTCATGAGAGTGAGACGAAGGTGTTCTCCATGCTCTTCCTCGGATTTTGAGTAGACCAGGATGTCATCAAGATATACCACAACGAATTTGTCGAGGTATTCATGGAAGACAGAATTCATGAGTCTAGAGAATGTCGCCGGTGCATTGGTTAGACCAAAAGACATGACAGTGTATTCATATAGACCGTACCGAGTGGTGAAAGCTGTTTTTGGAATATCTTCCTTTCTGATCTTTATCTGATGGTAACCCATCCTCAAGTCCAACTTTGAGAATATTGAGGCTCCAGCAAGTTGATCAAAAAGATCATCGATACGAGGAATTGGATACTTGTTTTTTATGGTTTTCTCGTTGAGAGGACGATAGTCAACCACGAGTCTCTTTGTTTGATCCTTCTTGGCTACGAAGAGAGTTGGGCAACCCCAAGCGGAGGAACTAGGCTGAATGTAACCTTTCTCCATGTACATATCGATTTGCTCCTTCAACAATTTCAGTTCAGGAGGAGCTATCTTGTATGGATGCTTAGAGATTGGAGCAGTACCTGGCTCAAGCTCGATCACGAACTCAACTGCTCTGTCCGGAGGCATCCCTGGCAACTCTTCTGGAAAGACGTCAGGGAATTCACAAACCACCGGAACATTCTCAATTGCAGGAAGAGGTTTTGCATCGAGAGTGCATAGCTGAATAGACCTTGATCCATATGGAGAATAGACTATCTGGCCAGAAGGGTGGGAGAGAGTTATTGACTTTTGAGCACAGTCAATTTTAGCTTCGTTGGTCTTCAACCAATCCATACCCATAATGACATCAATGTCAGAATTTCCAGCAACATGAGTGAAGCAAGGAATATGCGACCTCCAATTAGGATTTGATTGTCCATACTTATCTTGGAAGTCAACATTTGAGATCCCGGAGAGTGAACAGTGATTTGATTGCTTAGTGGAACCAGAACTAGGTTGTACGTTGTTGCAAAGATCTTTGACACAAAAGAATGCGATGCTCCGGTATCAAACAACACTTTAGCTGGAAAAGAGTTTACGGGTAATATACCGAGAACGACGTCAGCAGCTTCCTCAGCTCTGTCGGCCTTGATATGATTCACCCTCGCGGTCCTCCCGACAGGCCTGTTGTTGGAGTTGAAGGCTTTAGCCGGGGGAGCACGCACCATTGCCTGGTTGGTGTTGGGGCGAGGAGGTGGAGGTAGCTGCCTCTGAGTGCACTTGTCAGCGTAGTGTCCCGTCTCCTTGCATTTGAAGCAAGTGACGACACGAGGAGGACCTGGCCTTAGCTGCCCCATTGGAACCCTCTGACCATGCATCTGAGATGGGTTGGGTGGGCGGGGAGCAAAGCCTGGGGAAGCTTGGGCATATGGAGCCCAAGTGACAGCACCATTTGGCACCCAGATGCGACGCTTTTGCGGAGGGGTGGTCATGTTGGAGGAGGAACCACCCTCACGCGAGTGCTTCCGAGACTCCTCGAACGCCTTGCGCCCATTTTCTTCATTGAGCGCGGTGTTCACGAGCTCCTCGAAGTCTTTGCACTTGATGTTGGTGAGTGCGTACTTGAGTTCCGGGTTAAAACCTCGGCGGAACCTTGCCATCTTCTTAGCCTCAGTGGACACCTCATCACCAGCGTATCGAGCGAGACGATTGAACTCGTTCTGATAGCCGATGACGTCCAGCTTGCCTTGCTTAAGAGAGCAAAACTCTTCACGCATCCTTTCCATGAGACCATCTGGGATGTGGTGCTTCAGGAAGGCATCCTTGAAACAACCCCAGGTGATAGGATAGCCAGCTCTCATGGTCTGGTAGTTCTCCCACCAAGTAGCTGCCTGACCCTTCAGTAGGTAGGTGGCATACTTGACTTTGTCTTCCTCAGCAACGTGAGAAATGTCTAGAGCCCTGGCCATCTCCCGGATCCAGTATTCAGCATCCAGAGGCTCGCGTGTTGCCACGAAAGCTCTCGGACCCAGACTGAGGAACTCCTTGATGCTGACCCGTGGAGCATTCTGGTTGTTGTGCTGGTTAGTCTGGAACTGGGCCATCTGTGCCATGACCTGGTGTAACACCTGGGGTGTTACCCTAGATAGGAAGTTGTTTGTTTTCTTTTGTTTTGCATCACATGACATCATATTGCATTGCACCATGTTTGCATCCCAACTGAAAATTAAAATCAATTTAAACTTTCACCCCCTTGCTCAAAATTTCCAATTTCAAACTTGCAAACTAAACCACTCATGTGTTTTTCAATAGTTTGAAATTGTTTTAATCAAATTGCCTGTTAATAAAATTTCCCCTTTTGTTAAAAACCCTAATGACAATTCAAAAATTCAAAGCAACTCAATCCTACTTATCATATTTTTCCATGTGGGTTTAAAGATTAAAATTTGGCAAACAAATTAAATTCAATAATGTTGGTATGATTGCTTGAGCTTATTAAATAGAACTTGATTGTTTCCAAAATTCCCAAATCAAACATTATTTGAAATTCCACTAACCACTTAGAAATCAAACTAATGTTTCCAATTTTGAAATCATTAACTAACCTTTGCTTTTGATTATTGTTTGCAAGTTAATAAAACTATTTATCAATTAAATACCCCAAACCCTATTTGGAAAATTCTAAACCAAAATAAAATTTCAAACTTGTGAAACAATGTAAACATTTGCTTAAATTTCTATTCTGAAAATTAATACAAACAATGCATAAAAGAAAGAAACCCTAATACCCCCCCCCCCCCAAATTCTATTCCCTTCCCCTCTTGCATCCTTTACAAAAAAAAGGAGAGAGTTAAAGAAAAAATCAACGAAATAGAAGGAGGCAGCCAGCCCATTACTTCCTCTCAGCCCACCCCTTTCCTTTTATTCTCCCCAAGCCCACTTCTTTTTCTCTTCTGGCCCGTTACCCCTCTTCCTCCTGTCGCTGTCCGGGTGTACGACAGCGCCTCCACCCTCTGATCGATCTCTCCTCCACCCGATGCTTGCCGTACCAAGCTCCATGCCCCAATAAAACCACCACCCTACCCTCTGCTGCTAGCCCTAACCACGCACTACCCCTCTCCTCTCCCCTAGCGCCGTCGTCTCGCCTCTCTCTCCCCCCCCCGAGTTCGTTCCTCTGTCTCTGAACCTCGACACCGTACATCCGCTGTCAGGCGTTGCTCCCTCCCGACCACCACCGACACCTCGAGGAGGCACCGTGGTCGGGAATGGAGTCGTGGTGACTCCGTCCATCCCCTCGTCTCCTCGGCTGGTGCTGGAAGCATCCGTGGTGGCCGCGCCATCGACGGGAAGCCTCCTGCTGCGCCACCGTCGCCTTCATCGCCAATGACGCTCGAAGCCTGCCCGCGCCCGCCCGCGTCGACTGCCGCGGTGAGCACCACCCCATCTACCTCTATTCCCTTCCTCGTGCTCTGCGAAGCCGCCTTCGTGCGCTGTCCGCTGCCGCCGGCGATCGCCGTTTCTGGTTTTCCGTCAGGTACAGCAGGGAACTCGCTGTCGAGTTTCAGTTACCATGCGAGGTGCTGTTATTTCTTCCGTCAGACCCGCTTCCTACCACGAACGCCTCAACACCGCAGTGGTGCTGTCCCCTGCGCTAGCGCCGCGAGGGCAGCGGGTCGAGACCCCGCGGACGCGCCGCCCCGCCCCTTTTTGCGATTTAATCGCGCACGCACAGGACCCACATGTCATCGGCCCTGGATGCCACTGTGGCAACACCCGCGCCAGTCAGCGCCCGCGTGGCGCTAGGGCCCGCAAGTCAGCCGTTGTGGCTGGCTCTGCCCTCGGTGAAAACCGTCCCAGATCCAGATCTGGATCTGGAATTTGCACCGAGGCCCCTGTCCTTCCTATGATTTAGCCCAAAGCCCCTGTTCCAATGTTTCTCTCACATTCCAGCCCCTGTTTTAATTACAGAAATAACCCTAAAATTCAAATGACTATAATTTCTAATTCACAAACCCAAATGACACAAATTTTATATGTATCCCAAACAACATTTCATGAACTTTTCAAATATGCTTTTTGTTTTCTGTTTTGAATTTCCAAAATGCAATTCAAATTTGAATTCAAACAATTCAATTGCAATTTGATAAAATCAATAACTAATTCATACTAATTCCAAATAAGGCAAATAAAATATGTTTTCCATACCATTTTGAATAACCTTTTCAAATATAAACTTTGTTTCATGGTTTGAATAATTTAAATTGCCTAAATAATTTAATACTTGTTTAATTCATTTAAATTTGATAAAATCATAACTTGCTCAAAATAAAATAATTTTGAACATGCAAAATATGTTTTCAAACCATCAAAGTGTGAACTTTTCAAATGTGAGTTTGAAATTATGTTTTGAACAAATAAAACTTCAATTAAATTCAAACTTGTTTCAAATCCATTTAAAACTTGTTTAATATTGTTTAATTCATAATTAAATTATCCTAATTCCAATTTCAATATTTGAAACATGTAATCCAACTAAAATTTGGTGTTCTTTTCAAATACAAATTTTGTTAATTGTTTTGAACACTTTAACTTGATGAAAACAACCATTGTTTGTGTGACACCCTTAAGGAACCAAAATTTTCTAACTTAATAAATAAATTTCAAAAATTGGTAAACCTTATTTCCAACTGGTACTATTGTTGTTATTTTGTTGTTTTCCTCATCCATACATCATGCTAATCCACCTACACCTGTTGATTAGTTGGAAAACAATTGTTTCAACCATAATTCATGGGCTTTTCATATGCAACTCAAATTGCATATGGGTCCATTTAAATTTGTTTCTCTTGTCAACTAGTTTACCTTGATGCATCTTTAAACCTGTCATGCATCCATATCTTGGTCATGCTGGATCTTTTGCCTTAGTAGTAATTGTTGCATCCGGTGTTTGTTCGAGGTTCGTTGCTTCTTCCCGGATAGGACGTTGAGATGATGTGAGCAACGACAAGTTCTGCTACCTTGCGGGATCTCAGGCAAGTATACTCACTTGCTGCCTTATGGCTGCCTCTCATCACTTGTTACTGATTCTTTCCGTTGTTCTTATTCTAGCCTGTTGATATGATGCTTGTGTCTCGATCCTACCGTATGTTTACCTTGCAACCATGATATAGCCTTTCCTTCCACTTCCTATTAACTGTTGATTGTTTACCTCGTTGGCCTTCGTGTCGTAGCAGCATGCTTAGGGTTGCTTTTGCTCGAGTCTGTTGTCGGTTACTTCTTTTACTATTATTATCGTTCTGGGGGGCTCGATGTTAATCAATCAATCCTGTTAATGCTAATGGTAATAATAATTTGATGATAAGGCACCGGCAGGAGGCCCTTTGTGGTTTTGAGGCCTGCTAGTGTCGACCCTAATAGGAAAAGGGTCTTGTCTACTGATCCATGATGAGCGCACTACCCGCATGTGGGAAGCGAGTATGGGCGCCCCCCTCAATTTGATTCGATTCGCATCTCGTCCAAATCGCCTCATTTAGTTCGGGTTTTCCATTTGCTGCATGCATGATCTTGCGAGCCCCTTGGATCCCGGGTGGAACTTTCGTAGTCGGCATATAGGGGGACACGGTCTTAGAGTGCTATGAGGGTCCATTTTCTTCTGGGCTCGATTAGCCGTGCGCCCAAGGTGCTTTGGGCTTGATGCGAAGAAGAGTTGAGTTGTGTTGAGTGCCCCGCTTGGTGGAAGGGCCTTTCCATCTGGCGGGTTATTCATGCTTGTACGGCCAAATTGGTGCAACCCTGCAGGGATAATCTTCTCGAGAAGCCGTGTTTTCCGCGGTTATGGATTACTTGGTGAAAGTACTGGCTAACAAGTACTCAGGACAACTTAAACCTAATGATTAACAACCTTACACCCAATGATTAACAACTTGACTAGTAATAGGCTTATTGACACAATAATCTGAACCATCATTAAGTCAACTGTGTGAGTTATCCTCGGATTGCTTCTTTGGATAAAGGGGCGAGATCCAGGATGGGTTTGTTTGAAGTTATCTTTCAGTTGGTTACAATACTCGATCTTATCTTCTTTCTGTGAGCCGGAAGTTGTAGTATCTCTGTGTAGTTGGTTAGTGCAGCCGATGTCGCTTATTTGCAATAACCCCTTCCTTTCCGTTGATCCCAAAGTATTTGTATCTTGTGATGACTGGCTACGCCGGTAACTTGTGAGTATGGGTTATCCACTTGCCAGTACTTAACCGTACTGACCCACGAATCTTTTTCGTGGCTGCATATTCAATATTGCAGTCAACAGGTTTGAAGTCTGACGACGTTAGCTTGGGAATCCCTCCGGCTTGGCCTGGGCAGGGATTGGACGCTCTCGGTTATCTTCAGGACTCTTAGTCCAATTTGTATCTTGTCCGTAGACGGACGATATGCTGTTCTTCCGCTGTTATTTGGATCTTTGTATTGTAGCAGTTGTATCCCTGACTCGTTTGAGTCATCTTGTAAATCCCTTTTCTGTTGTTGTTGTGGATTATTCGTGAACTGATGTAATGTTATCACAAGTGGCAACCTGGGATCGGTTATTATGTGGATTTTGGCGGGAATGCTGAAATCTGCATAGTGCCCGATCTCGGGGCATCACACCTGGGTCATCTGAGTCAACAGCTCCGTGATTGGCGGTGGCTCAGGCGGGTTGTTCCTTGTTGGCGGCATCCTGAATAGACATGCATTTTAGCACAACACACAGAAAAGGATAGACTTGGTAACCGAAAAGAGAGATTATTCCGACGCATGAATAGATAACCAACAGGTACATCATCACATGTTCAAATACATTAGAATATCCAACACACCACAAATGGTTCGAAAGCCAAAGGATAACTAAACATAGCTAGGAATGGATACATCGGTACTCCCATTCTCATCACGCAGGACGGCGGTGAGTAGTACGACGAGAGGTACGGTGAGGAGCACGCCCATGAAAGTAGGTAGAACGACGATCCACATAGATCTGACGTGTCCTGAGAGCGACTCTAGGTGTGGTGAAGTACATAGCGTCGACTCCCTGTGCTCCAAAGCGTGGAATCCCAGTGTAACCAGCACCGAGGTTGAGGAGTGGACCTCTGATCGGCTCGTAACCTCCAGCATCTGGCAGACGACGACCAACTGGCTGATCGAAACGTGCAAAGCGCTCATCTCCAACAATGTCTGTGGTGTACGTCGCCAGACGAGTCAAAGCAAGGTAGAGCTGCTCTCTGACTGAGGCCAAGTCCTGAGAAAGTGTGGTGGCAACTGCATCACTGTGCCTCACAAACTGAGCGGTGGTGTGCAGCCTGGTGTTATCATGCTCGTAGACATCCAAGTTGTCGTAGAGAGTGAAGTGAGCTCCCTCCGAAGTGATGTAACCACGGGGGATGTGGCGATAGATAGAATCGTCAAATCCCCAGTAGTCAGCACGAAGGACGGTGAGACTCACATAAGCTGCCTGCTGCACAGCCATATCCACTATGGAACCTACTGCCTCGTAGCGGTGGACAACGCTCATGCCATCATCTGACAGAATGTAGACGATAGCCTGGTAGTAGGTCTGGTCAAACTCTCGCTGCTGCTCGTAGACCTGGTACTCTGGTGCCCAACGGAACCCCAGATAAGTGACCATGTCTCTCAGCATCTCCGGATAACCGGCGGTGCTCTCACAACGAGTCATCCGAACCACCTGCGGGTAGAACCTGAGATCCATCTGCAGATGATTGGGGAAGTTTAGATTAGACGCCGGTAGAGAACTGAAGTGGAAAGCAACAACAAGGTTCAACGGACGATAAGGATGTTGAAAAGAACAGGATATTGAAGCAACATCGGGAAACACGAGACCAAAAATCCTGAGGTACTACGGAGAACCCAAAACACGTGAAACCCTAACTTGAAAGTTTAGATGAGAAGAGAAAACAACGTTGCACTTCCTTACCAGAAAAGGGGTGGGTGGGTGGGGAAAGAAGAAAAATGGCAGAATTCCTACTCTCACGTTTCATTTTTCCTATATAGTTACAAAATAGTTTCTAGACTCAACGCGACCAGTAAAAGGGATCCTACAGGCAGACAGGCTCTGATACCATTTGTCGCACCCGGACTTCTAAAGGATACTCGCCGTTCCGTTGAACAGTAGTAGATTGGATTATGGGGCTTACCGGCACCCGCGTCCTCTTACGAGTAGGCCAACACACGTATGTGTGACAACCAACCCCTATCTGTTCAGCGTCGACGTAAACTATCCCATAGAAATCAGGATACTACCATTGACGTACTTCATACCATACACACATGGTACGTCAACGGCATTAAACGAAATGATAACACAACATATCTCTAAGACACAAAAGATTGAAATAAGTTGCAAATAGCTCTCACTAGAGCAGAGATAGCAAATACAATCATCCAGAGGACACATGTCCCAACATAACATCATTACATCTCAGCGGAAGCATTCAAAGGGTCTGAGTACAGACAAATCCAAATAGGCTTAAGAAGCCGGGAAACTGAAAAGAAAACGGAGCCCATCCACGATGTCTCGGATCCTGCCCGGGTCCGCTACCTACTCGTCAGCAGCCTCGTCAAACTCCACGTAGCAGCCGTCACTGGGATCCTCGTAAGCGTAGTCTGCGGAAACCACAGCCCCAAAGGGGTCAGTACATAGACGTACTGGCAAGCAAGACTCACAGTTCACCAAGGTGTAGCCCGTCAACACCAAGCACATATGCCTTGAGTGCAACGGAAGAAAGGCAATATAAAAGATGCTGCAACTGGCTGCGCTAACCAACTACAGAACATACTACAACTTCCGGATAACAGAAAGGAGGTAAGATAGCGTATCGTAACCAACTATGACTAACCACCAAACAAACCGATCCTGGATCTCGCCCCTTATCCAAAGAAGCAATCCGAGGATAACTCACACAGTTGGATTAATGAATAATGGATCAAGTTGTTGTGTCAATAAGCCTATTACTAGTCAGGTAGCATTAGTTAGATTTAAGTTGTTCTGAGTACTTGTTAGCCAGTACTTTCACCAAGTCAACCATAACCGCGGAAAACACGGCTTCTCGAGAAGATTTATCCCTGCAGGGGTGCACCAATTTGGCCGTACACGTAAGAATAACCCGCCAGATGGGATGCCTCCCACCAAGCGGGGCACTCAACACAACCCAACTCTTCTTCGCATCAAGCCCAAAGCACCTTGGGCGCACGGCTAATCGAGCCCCGAAGAAAGGGGACCCTCATAGCACTCTAAGAACGTGTCCCCCTATATGCCGACTACAAAAGTTCCACCCTGCGCTGGGCTCGCAAAAACATGCATGCGGCAAATGGAAAACACGAACTAAATGAGGCGATTTGGACGAGATGCGAATCGAATCAACTTGAGGGGGGCGCCCATACACGCTTCCCACATGCGGATAGTGCGCTCATCATGGATCAGTAGACAAGACCCTTTTCCTATTAGGGTCGACACTAGCAGGCCTCAAAACCACACAGGGCCTCCTGCCGGTGCCTTATCAGCATATTATTATTAACAGGTTGATTGATTAACATCGAGCCCCCCAGAACATAATAGAATATAGTAATCAGAAAGTAACGGGTAACAGACTCGAGCAAAACAACCTAAGCATGCTATTAAGACACTGGCTCAAACAATGGGGTTGTAGGAGTGGAGGTGAGGCAATATCAGGGTTAAGGGATTCATGTGATAGGTTCGTAACAGAAGAAACGATACATATGGCTAGCATCAATAGACAACGGAAAGTATCGGTAACCAATGTTGAAAGGAACACAGTGGTTCATGTGAGTGATAACTTGCCTGCAAACTCAGCAGCCTGGTACTGAGCTAGATCCTCAGAAGGGGTGTCGTAAGGATCGTCGGTCTCAACGTCGTCGTCTATTCGAGAAGAAGCAAACAAACAATGCAGAAAGATAAACAATCAATATCATGGCATAGTGCACAATCATGGGATGATGCATGTCAAGTTAATGTATGCATCAAAATAAACTAGTGGACTTGGTAACTCAATTTAAATGGACCCATATGCAATTTTGAGTTGCATATGAAAAGCCCATGAATTTTGGTTGAAACAATTGTTTTCCAATTAACCAACAGGTGAAAGTGGATTGGTATGGTGCATTGATGAGGAAAACAACAAAATAACAACAATAGAACAATTGGAAATAAGGTTTACTAATTTAGAAATTTATTTATTAAGTTAGGGAATTTTTGGTTCCTTAAAGGAATTACACAAATAGTTGTTGTTTTCACCAATTTAAATTGTGCAAAATAAATAACTAAATTCATATTTGAAAAGAATACAAGATTTTTAGTTGGATTACATGTTTCAGATATTGAAAAAGGAGTTAGGATGAATTTATTATGACTTAAACAAGATTAAACAAAGTTTAAATGAATTTAAAACAAGTTTGAAAATTATTTGAATTTTATTTGTTCCAAACATAAATTCAAATTCATATTAGAAAAGTTTATACTTTTCTAGTTTGAAAACATATTTTACATGTTCAAAAATAATTTAATTTGAGCAAGTTAGGAATTTAGCAAATTTAAATGATTTAAACAAGGTTTAAATTATTTAAGCAATTTTAATTATTCAAACCATGAAACAAAATTTATATTTGAATAGGTGGTTTGAAATAGCATGGAAAACATATTTTATTTGCATTATTTGGATTTAGTATGAATTAGTTATGGATTTTATCAAATTACAAATGAATTGTTTGAATTCAAATTTGGAATGCATTTGGAAAATTCAAAACAGAAAACAAATGTTACCAATAGGTAGATAATTGAATTTGGGGGCAGTGCACATATTTTGTTTTTATTATTTGGGTTTATAAAATAAAAGATATTTGCATTTTAAGTTTAAGGACCAAACTGCAATTAGAAAGGACTTGTTTTAAAACAGAAAAGGTTGAAAACATTTGATACCGCACAGATAACTAGCCCAAGGCACTGCCAGATGGGCCCTGGGCCAGCGTGGACGCACGTGTGCTGGCGTGGCAGCAGCAGTGGCTGACAGGGGGGCCACCCTGTCAGCGCCTGTGCGAAAAATTGGGCGGATTAAATCCGCCCGAGGGGAATCGAACCCGCGAGCGAGCGCGCGAGGGATGCAGTGCACTGCCACTGCGGTGGTGATCGTTGCTTGTCAGTATACCACGCGCAACCAAGGTGAGGTTCAGATCGCGAACCTGAAACTTTAACTGACGAAAGATGGCACCTTTCTGAACCTGACGGAAACGCGCGGTGGCCGGCGGCGAGCTACGCGCGTGGATGGATGCGGTGCGTGCTGGTGGGTGTTGCGGTGTGCACGTGTGCTTGCGAGCATGAAACAGAGAGGAGGGAAGGAAGGAGGCGATGATCACCGTGAGGAATCGGAGGTTGAGCTCGACGGCGAGGTGGTCGTTGCTGTCAGCGGCGAGGATGGCGGCGGTGATTCCGTGCGTCCCCGTGGCCGAGAAGGTGTCGACGTTGTCGAGGGAGATGAGACGGACCGATTCCCGTGGCTAGCTAGGGTGGAGCATGTGCATGGCGGCGGTGGTCGACGAGGATTCAGAAGCGGCGCTCCGGTGAGGTGGTTGCAGAGAGGGGATCGGCAGCGAGGGAGAGGAATTGGCGGCGGCGCGAGGTAGGTAGGGGGGTAGGGGGTAGCTAGGGCAGGCGCAGGGGTCTAGGCTGCTCTTATAGAGGCTTAGGGGAGCGGATGGCCGTCGGCGTGCGACAGTGCCGCCGTGGCACCGCTCGATCGGCTGCTGTCGGGGGGTTACCCCCGAGTAGGGTAAAGGCAAGTGGTAAAGGCGGCTTACAGAAGAGAGGTTTGGTCGAGTAGCCGACTACCTGGTACTCGCTACCCGGTCGACTGCTACTCGGTCTCACCTCAAGATGACCAGAAGGAGATATCAATCAAGTTCTATCCTTTCGAGTAGAAGAGTTGGCCCGAGTACAATTGGCGGGAACAATTGGCGGGAACCTACTCGGGCCAGAAAGTCAAAGGAGCCGTTCTGACACAGGATCCCGCGTATCCTGGGTCCGTACTTGGCAGCATTCGAACTACTGTTCATCTGGGACCGGCCTGCCTGACAGTGACAGCATGGAAGCAGGCCGTGGCAGGATAAGGGGGGCCTACTCTGTGCCTAGGTACAGTGATACCAGTCTGTCCCCTAGTTTTGCCCAACGACTTTCCAGATGAAGCCAAGGTTAGGAACCAAAGCTGTCAGCGGGAACCCGGAAGAAGGACGGTGTGCACACTATGTCGACACTTGTCCATGTTTGGACGTATCCGGCTGGGCACCAGGTATATAAGGTGCCCCGCCGCCTCCTGCGTGAGGATCGAACACAGGCACACATTGAACCCTAGAAACCCTAAGTTCTGGACCTAGCTCTACTCGGAGAGAGGAGAGTGGCTACTCGGTGGCGATACTCTTTGTACTGTGGCTACTCGGAGAAACATCATAATACATCCAGAGAAGCAGGAGTAGGGGTTTTACCTCCTCACGAGGGCCCTGAACCTGGGTAGATCGTGTTGTTTGCAGTGTATCGTTCTTACCTCACGCGGCTACTCGTCGCGTGATCCCTCCCCGGACACCTCCAGCGTCCTTCGTCCCCACATCTTTAGCCATCCCATGGCATCTGCCGTGACACCACCACGACAGTTGGCGCCCACCGTGGGGCAACCAGCGGCGCTGGCTGGAGTTTCTGTTCGGACGGGATCTTCTTCAGCGGAGCGCGTGGTCTGTGGCCTTGTCCACAGATTCGGCTCCTTCGACTTCGTCACCGACAACGCCGGCTGTTTCAGCGGCATGGCCATGCCTGAGGGCGGCACGGTGATCTCCTTCGGCTCTCACCTCGTCTACATCTCCACCGTCGCCAACAGCGCGTACCCCGAGCTGGTGCATGACGCGGAGGATCCTCCCGCGGTGATTGCTGCTCGCGGAAGGCCCGCATGCAGCTCTGCGAGCTGCGCTGAGGTGATGGTGACGGGTTTGGCGGCAAGCATTGGCGCAGCTGCTACTGGCGCTGCGGCCGTCGTCGAGGAGGTTGACGAACCGCCTGCTGGTGGCAGGACTCACCGGCCCTACGAGAGGGAGAACAACTTGCCGCCTTCCACCTCTACGGTCATCCCCGCGTCTGCTGCGCGAGCCGGTATGCCCACTCCCACCGACATCGAGCTCCTAGCCGCGAGGGAGCAGCTTGAGCGGCAACGCCAGGAGCTGCTTGCCGAGCAGGCAGAGTTGGAGAAGATCAGGCTTGAGCTGAGTTTGGACCAGCTCGAGTACAACAAGGCTCACGGCTTCACGCCGGTCGCCAGGAGGCCTAGCAGAGTAGGCGCCACGCGGCGCAACTTGGTTGTCGAGATGGCGTGCCCGCGCAGTCCGCCACCGCGAACACCTTCACAAGGCCAAGGTACAGCACACCCGCCAAGACGCTCAGGGCTGCAGAGGCCGTGGCTGCCGAGCTGCCGCGCCTGGATGGAGAGGCGCGCCTCAGGCAGCAGGAGAGGCTCAACGAGTTGGTGTTGGAGGCCGCTAGGCAGAACGAGGAGTTCCGGAAGGCCAACCCGGGAGCTGGAGCTTCGCAGGTGGTTCACTCGCACGCGGCTAGATCTAACGATCAGGCCTCATCTCCGCATCCCAGCCGCGAGAAGAGCCGCAGCGGGCGTTCGGGTAGAGACAGGCAAATGCAGGTGTATGCCCCGGCTGCTGCCGCGAAACAGGTTGCTGTGCCGCAGCAGCCCGGGCAGGAACACAACGCTGCAAGAGCAGGCTCTCAAGCCCATCAAGCTCAAAGCCGTGCCCGAGATGCCGCGCGTCCAGGTTCTTCTCGGCAACCCGCAGCTCAGCCTACCCGGCAGAGGCAGCAGCCGCGCCCAGTGGCACCAGTCGCCAACACGGTGGAGCAGCCCGCAGCTATGCAGGTGGATAGGTATGATGATGGCTACTCGGCTATGGAGATGGCAGGCTATGATATCCATGACCGTGTCGGCGAGCGCGTGTTGGCGCCTGGAGATGCAAGACACCAGCTGGACCGTATTAGCTTGTCGGCGCGGCTTGAGAGCACGGGTCCTCCTGGCCCCGAGTGCTTTGGCCCGCGCATCATGAACGAGCCTTCCGTGAAGGGCTTCCAGCTTGCAAGGGGCACCAAGAGTTACAATGGCAGCACCAAGCCTGAAGATTGGCTCAATGATTACGTCACCGCGGTCCATATCGCGAATGGCAACAGGAGATGGGCGGTGCGCTATGTGCCGCAGATGCTAGAGGGTCCAGCTCGCACTTGGCTCAACAACTTGCCCAAGAACAGCATTAACTGCTGGCTGGACTTCTCGGATGCCTTCATCAGCAACTTCACGAGTACATACAAGAGGCCGAATAGGCCCCAGCAGCTGTCAGCTTGCAGGCAGCGAGAAGACGAGACGGACCGCGAGTATCTTACTCGGTGGAGCACTTTGAGGAACACATGTGAGGGTGTGAATGAAGCACAGGCCATCACTTGGTTTGCGCAGGGTTGCCGACATGGCAGCATGCTTTGGCAGAGATTGCAGAGGGAGATGCCGAACACTCTGGCGGAGACCATCAAGATTGCGGATCAGTACGCACTCGGTGATCCCACTCAGCCACTGATGGACTCCTCTGAGCCGAGAAGAAACTTCAACAGCAGCAAGCGCAACGAGTTCCGCAACAAGCGCCGAGTAGATACTCGGTATGATCCTGAAGAGGTGAATGCAGTGAATGTTGGAGGCAGTGGTGGCCAAAGGCAGAAACCTGCTGGAGCCTACGGGCAGAACCAGAACCAGAGCCAAGGCAACAAGAAGCCATTTCGCGCCTCTCAGTCGGGTAGCGGGAACTCCGAGCAGCCGAAGAAGTTTGTCTTCGATGACATGAAGGATGGCCCATGCAGCTTTCACACTCACCACCCCTCGAGGCCTGCTAACCACACTACTCGGCAGTGCGAATGGTGGGATGTGATCAAGAGTGACGGCTTGCCTCCTCCTCCTCCCCTGCCAGCCGCCAATGCTACTGTTCAGCCTACTCGCGCACCCGCAGCTCGGCCGCCAGTGTACCCGAGAAGAGAGAATGTGAACCAAGTGGCTTTAGGAGCCAACCAGAACTTCAACAACGAGAGATACCGCAACAACAACAACAACTACAACCGCAACAACAACAACAGAGGCAACAACAACAACTTTCGGGGCAACAACAACAATGGCAACAATGGGGGCAATGGCTCCAACCAGTACCAAGAGCACCATGAGAGCTATATGATCTTCACTTCTGAGGCAGTCGACAAGCAATCACAGCACAGGCGGGCCATGGAGGTCAATGCAGTGATTCCTGCTGTTCCTCACTACATGTATTGGTGCGATCAGGAGATCAGGTGGACCCGAGCAGATCATCCCAAGGTGATGCCCAACCCGGGTACCTATGCCTTGGTGCTGGATCCTACTTTCCTGGGTCCCGAGAAGAATGTGAGGTTCAGCAAGGTGCTAATCGACAATGGCAGCAGCATCAACATTGTGTACAAGGACACACTCGAGAAGCTTGGTCTAGCCGAGAACATGATGCTGCCTAGCAAGACCACCTTCCATGGTATTGTGCCCGGGATCTCGTGCAACCCGATTGGCCGAGTGTGGATTGATGTGCTATTCGGTACCCGGGAGAACTGTCGCACTGAGCGCCTGCAGTTTGAAGTGGTGGATCATCAGAGCCCCTATCATGCTCTACTCGGCAGGCCTGCTCTGAGCAAGTTCATGGCATCTACCCATGTTGCATACCTGAAGATGAAGATCCCTGGTCCCAATGGCATCATCACCATCTCGGGAGATTACAAGAAGTCCATGGAGTGTGCCTCTGCTAGCTCCCAGCTGGCGGAATCGATGGTGATTGCTGCCGAGAAGAAGAAGATGTACGAGGTGGTGGCCATGGCTCAGTCCGCACAAGCTGGCGCACAAGGTGTGCCGAGTACCCAGCATGGTACTGCTTTCCAAGCTACCAAGGAGACCAAGACAGTCCAGGTTGACCCCGAGTTCCCGGAGCGCGTGGCTATCATTGGCTCCGGGTTGGAGGAAAAATAGGAAAGCGCGCTCATCCACTTCCTCCGTGAGAATCGGGATGTGTTCGCCTGGACCAATGAAGATCTACCAGGAGTCCCGAGGGAGTTGGTTGAGCACTCTTTGCATGTGCGTCCTGACGCCAAGCCAGTGAAGCAGGCTATGCGCCGTTTCGGAGATGAGAGAAGGAAGGCCATTGGTGATCAGATCACCAAGCTGCTGATAAGTAACTTCATCATGGAAGTGCTGCATCCGGATTGGTTAGCCAACCCGGTCATGGTCGAGAAGAAAAAGGAGGATCCCAAGGCTGCTACCGCATGGCGAATGTGCGTCGACTACACCGACTTGAATAAGGCATGCCCCAAGGATCCTTTCCCGCTACCTCGCATCGATCAGGTGATCGATTCCACTGCTGGATGTGAACTGTTGTCTTTCATAGATGCCTACTCTGGTTTCCACCAGATTGCACTCAACCCTGCTGATCAAATAAAGACTGCTTTCATTACCCCGTACGGGGCTTATTGCTATCGTGTCATGTGTTTTGGCTTGAGGAATGCGGGTGCAACTTATCAGAGATGCATGCAGAAATGCTTGCACGACCAGCTCGGCAAGAATGTGCAGGTGTACGTAGATGACATTGTCATCAAAACGAATAAAACACATACTCTGCTTGCCGACCTGGAGGAAACCTTTGCTAACCTACGCAAGTACAAAATGAAACTGAATCCGAGTAAGTGCACCTTTGGTGTACCGGCTGGAAAGCTACTCGGCTTTCTGGTTTCTAGTCGGGGCATTGAAGCCAATCCTTCTAAGATAAAAGCTATTGAGAGCATGTCTTTACCGAGATCACTGAAAGATGTGTAGAAGTTCACGGGTTGTTTGGCATCTCTGAGCCGTTTTCTGGGCCGAATGGGCGAGAAGGCCTTGCCTCTGTACCAGCTGATGAAGAAAAGTGACAAGTTTGTCTGGACTCCGCAAGCGGACGTGGCATTCAATGAGCTGAAAGCAATGCTGGCTAGCGCTCCCGTTTTGGCTAGTCCGCTACCCAAGGAGCCTATGCTGTTGTACATTGCTGCGACTAACCGAGTAGTCAGCGTGGTGATAGTGGTGGAGCGAGAAGAAGAAGGCAAGAGTGTGCAGCGCCCAGTCTATTATCTCAGTGAAGTGCTGTCCAGTTCCAAGCAAAACTATCCGCACTACCAGAAGATGACATATGGTGTGTACCTGGGCGCCAGGAAGCTGAAACATTATTTCCAGGAGCACCCCATTACTGTCGTGAGCTCTGCTCCCATCTCGGATATCATGGGTAACAAGGAGGCGAGTGGCAGAGTAGCCAAGTGGGCAATTGAGCTAGCCGCTTACGCTCCCGCGTATGCGAGAAGAGAAGCAATCAAGTCTCAGGTCCTGGCGGAGTTTCTCGTGGACTGGGCCGAGATGCAGTATGAACCTCCTGCTCCAGTTTCCAACTATTGGAGGATGCATTTCGATGGCTCGAAAGTGAAGGAAGGCCTTGGCGCTGGTGTCGTGCTCACGTCACCCAAGCGAGATCAGCTCAAGTATGTGCTGCAGATCCATTTCAAGGCATCCAACAATGTAGCAGAGTACGAGGCAGTGGTGCATGGTTTGCGAGTAGCAAAGGAGGTTGGTGTGCAGCGCATTATATGCTATGGCGATTCAGATCTGGTGGTGCAGCAAGTCTCAGGTACCTGGGATGCTTTGGATGCCAACATGGCATCGTATCGCTTCCTGGTGCAGTCAATGACTGGGTTCTTCGAAGGCTGTGAGTTTCAGCACATTCACCGAGCAGAGAACGAAGCAGCAGATGAGCTATCCAAGTTGGGATCTTCTCGGCAGTCCATCCCGGCAGGGATTGCCTTGGAGCATTTGAGGAAGCCATCCATCAAGCCTTCCCCCAACTCGGAATCCATCTTTGTTCCTTCTCTGCCAAGTGAAGAATCTGACCCAATGGAGATTGACTGGGAGAGTGCTGCAGGGAACCCGGGGACTGTCGTCCTCTACTCGGGGACTGCCACGCCCTACTCGGGGACTGCCTTTCCCTACTCGGGGACTGCCACTCCCTACGCGGGGACTGCTACTCCTTACTCGGGGACTGCCATTCCCTACTCGGGGACTGCCACTCCGTACTCGGGGACTGCCACTCCGTACTCGGGGACTGCCGCCCTCAACCCAGAGGCTGTCGCATTCATTGAAGAAGTTCTCGCCAATCGGTCTGGGCTGCAAAGAAGCGCTCCTACTCCTCCTGTGCAACCGCAAAAGCCTGTCCCAATGGAACTGGACGAACCAGTGTTTCCCATACGGGAGACACCGAGTTGGGCTATGCCCATATTATCCTTTCTAAGGGACGGCACTTTACCTGAAGATGAGTCGACTGCGAGGCAGATTCAGAGAAGGTCCAAGGGCTACACTATAGTCCGAGATGTGCTGCACAAGAGAAGTGCCACTGGTGTGCTGCAACGTTGTGTGAGCCCGGAAGAGGGAGAAGAAATTCTGGTGGAGATACATCAAGGGGAATGTGGGCATCACGCCTCATCTCGGGCTTTGGTCAAGAAGGCTTTCCGGCATGGCTTCTACTGGCTCACTGCACTGCAGCAAGCTGAAGATATTGTGAGGAAGTGCAACGGCTGCCAGATGTTCGCAAGTAAGATTCACATGCCTGCTTCCGAGTTGAAAACAATTCCTATCACATGGCCATTTGCTGTTTGGTGCTTGGATATGGTTGGTCCTTTCAAGCCGGCTAAAGGCAATATGACACATATTTTGGTCATGGTGGACAAGTTCACCAAGTGGATTGAGGTGAAACCTATTCGGAAGTGCGATGGGGCCACGGCTGTGAAGTTCGTGAAGGATGTGATCATGAGATATGGCTACCCGCACAGTATCATCACCGACAACGGCACCAACTTTGCAGAGGGGGCAATGGTGCGATTCTGCAGAGATAAGCATATCCGACTAGACGTTGCGTCAGTCGCGCACCCTGCCTCCAATGGGCAAGTTGAGAGAGCAAATGGAATGGTACTGGCAGGCATAAAGCCAAGGCTGATTGAGCCGCTGCTGAAAACACCTGGGTGTTGGCTAGAAGAGTTGCCAGCGGTGTTGTGGAGTCTAAGGACTACCCCTAACCGGTCAACCGGCTACACGCCATTCTTCTTGGTATACGGGGCTAAGGCCGTGTTGCCAATAGACTTAGAGCATGACTCCCCCCGAGTAGCCCTCTACACCGAGGTGGAGGCGAGAGAAGCTCGAGAAGACGACGTTGACCTGCTTGAAGAAGCAAGAGAGCTGACTCTGTCACGTTCGGCTATCTACCAGCAAAACCTGCGGCGTTATCATAGCCGAAAGGTGAACCCAAGGGTTTTTCGAGAAGGAGACATGGTCCTTAGGCTGGTGCAGCGCACAGCCGGGACGCACAAGTTGTCTCCTCCTTGGGAAGGGCCTTTTATCGTGAGCAAAGCGCTACACAATGATGCATACTACCTTGTAGATGTGCGCCCATCGCAGGCGAACAGGGCAGATAAAGCTGGAGAGGAAACCAAGCGCCCTTGGAATGTAGCTCTACTTTGTCGTTTTCATTCGTAAGCAAGGATGTGTATGTACCCTCTTATCCGAGTTGAAATTCTACTCTACAATCTGAAATTGTTCTCGGGGACTGCCCTCGTCCAAAATTGCTCTAAGTGTTTTTTCTCGGGTTGACCCTTTGTCTATTCGGTTGCTCCACTTCAGAACTCATAAGTGCATTGAGTACTGTGTTTAAACCTATATGCCAACTCTTCGACTCTGCTGCTGTCCGAAACCCGGCTTCATGGCAAGCAAGAGAACAAGCAAAAGGTCAATGAGCACACGAAAATCGCTAAGGAAGAAAGAGTGCAGGAACCGAGTAGATTGTTTGTTACTTTTGTTCCCTGTTTCGTCTTCTCGGCTAAGTGGCGGGCTGCGTTACCATGATTGCTTCTAGCGGCTAAGTATTTGCATCCCTACTACTTGATTCTTGTGACTCGAATACCAAACGAGCGACAAGTCGCGGGTAGAGCAGAGATGAAAAGATAGGGTGAATAAGAAATGCAACTCGGGGACTCGCATGGAAACGCAACTCGGCATTAAGCCAGCGTCGTTCAAATTGATTAATTTCGAAATAAACAGAGAGGGGATAAAAACTGTGTAGCAAGCAAAACAAAGATAGTCTATTACATCTGCTCCCGGCATCCCGGGGATCTGATAAGTGTTCGAGTAAAAAATATGCAGGTAAAATCAAGTGGAGGTGGCAGTGTTGTCGGTACTGGCATTGGCGGTTGCGTCTTCTGTGGTGGCCCTAGCTGCAGCATCTTCCTCGGCGCTAGCATGGGTGGCATCCGCATCCGACTGGATGGTGGCGGACTCGTTCATCTCGACGTCCTGCTCGGTGGCTGCCGGGTCGGAAGTGGCCGTGGCCACCGAGATGGGCCCTGGAGCTGTAGAGGAACCGGAGGCTAGGCCGGGGGCGGGCATCGTGTCGTCAAGAGCGGCTCCTGAAGAGGTGCCGAAGTCGAGTGGGGCGGTCTCGATGTGCTCGGCCTCCTCATCGCTACTCGAGATGGCCGTGCCTTTCCCTTTCCCGGCACTGCTCCTGGGGGAATCGAAGAGGCCCTCCAAGTCGGACTCCGTGTCCTCATCTTCCTCCTCCTCGTCCTCCTCCACCTCGGTGTCGGGCTCAGGGGGGCCGTCGATGTAGATCTCCGTCTCTGCGCACTCCGCCACTCCATACGCGATCGATTTCCGCGTGGCCACGCAGCCGGAGTCCGTCTCCCACTTGGAGTTGTCGCGCTTCCCGCGGATGCGTTGCATGTCAAGATTCTCATACCAGGAGGCGATGCAAAGAAGCATCAAGTCCGCGCCTGCCCGAGCTCCGGAAGCACGCCACTTCTTCAACTCGGCCTTCACATTCTGCAGCTTGAGTGCGAGGCCCCGAATGGTTGTTGGCTCAGGTTCCTCAGGCCAGAAGAGCTTATGAAGCTCAAAGCCCACGCGCACGAGGTCAGAACCAACGGCGGCTAGGCGCTGGAACTGGCTTCGCATCACCAGCATGCTATCTTCAATTTCGGCCCTGGTGTCCTCTGGCTCGCCATTCGCAGCACGTGCTGCTTGGGCCTTGGCCAGAGCGGGCACGCAGGAAGAAATAATGGCAGGAAAGATCTCTGGGAAGAACGAGTAGGAAATTCAGATTCAGAGGAGAAACGAACCGGGTAGAGGAAGAACCGAGAAGAAATTTGACCGAGAAGGGAAGGGTGCAGAGAAGAGAAAGCTTACTCTTAAGCTCGACGCGCAGCACCTGCAGCTGGGTCTTCCAGGATTCTTCATTGGATATGTGCTTATCCTGGATCTGGCGCAGAGTATCCAACTGAGCGAAGTACCCAGCATTGGATTTCTTCAACGTTTCGCACTCCAGCTCTAGGGCCTTGACCTTGGCTTTGAGGGTTGCCTCCGCTTTGGTCTTCTCGGCAATCACTCTGTCCTTCTCTTCACTAACCGTAACCGCATCCCGGAGTGCTTTCTGCAGCTGGAGTTGCAGCTGCTCCGTTTCCGTAGTGTGGTCCTTCACCAACTCAACAGCCTGGTCGGACAGCTGTTTCTGCACCTCTTCCGGTTTGACGCAGTCCTGGTGTTCCTCAACAAACAGTTTGTGATCTTCTGAAAAGAGCAAGGCACGGTTAGCAGAGAAGCAAAGGAGATAGGCACAAGAGTGATGCCGGGTAGACGGCTACTCACCTTCTAACTTCTTGATGGTGGCCTCGGCGTTCTCCACAAACGCACGGCACTTCTCGTGCTCCTCAGCCAAGTTCTTCAGGTTCTCTGCAGAGTAGGAAAGGTTAGCGCAAAAGAAAGCAGACGCGGGCGTAAACAAGAAACGCAGTAACCGCATGGTTAAAAGCGTACCTTTCACTTCAGCCAGTTGCTGAGTGCTGTCGTTGGCATTCTTGCTCGCAGCCTCCGCAGTTGCCTTCTCCTTCTCCAATGCAGCGATTCGTCTCCTAGCGATAGAGTGATTCCAGAGAAGCACGCGGTATAAGTTGGTCCGCTTCAGGACGCTATCCTGAGAAGCGAGAAGAAAACAAGTTAGACAGAGCAGAAAAGATTCAACCCGAGTAGGAGGCTACTCGGAGAGTATCCGCCTACTCGGCCAGAATCTCGGGGACTGGGTGATGGTAAAGAAGAATGAAGGCGAATAGAAGAGAAGAAAAATTCAACTCAGAGAAGGACAAGTGAAACTTACTGCATAAGCTTGCTCGATGTCCTCGGCGTTCTTGCGGTGCAGGAACATCTTGGCGGCGAGAGTGGCAGTCTCGGTGGAGACGGTCATGGGCTTGTATCCCAGATCCACTTTGTTCCACTCGACGCGCATGTGGTCAATTGTGCCGAGACCAAGACCGTGCCAGTTGTCCGTGCCAAGAACCTTGCTGTCCCATTTGGCGTCGATATATCCAATGGTATCCAGCACCTGCTCAAGGCTCCGGGATTTTATCGTTGGATCTCGGACTCCTCGAGAAGCAATAGTGACGGACTGGTTCTGGTTTGGATCTGGGGCAGGGGAGTTCCTGGCTACGGCCTTTCGTCCCCTCAGAAGGGCAAGCTTCTTGTCCTGGGGAGAGAAGCCAATTATTTTTTTTGCTGGCTAACCTTAACCATGTAATCCGGGAAGCAAGGTTGGCCAGCGGCGATGGCGGCGGCAGTGGTCGCAGTGGCAACTGGGCCGGATTCTCGAATCACCAGTGCTCCACCCGAGGCTGGCGGCGGCATTTGATTCTGATCTCTGGCCCGTTTCTTCGCCTTCTCTTTTTCGGTTCTCTGCTTCTCGGGATCTTCGAGTCTCTTTCCCTCAGCTCTCGCCTTCGCCTTCTCGGCCGCTTCCTTCTCGGCTGCCTCTTTCTCGGCCTTGGCCTTCCCGGCGGTTTCCTTCTCGGCTGTCTCTTTGTCAGCCTCGGCCTTCTCGGCAGCTTCTTTCTCGGCTGCTCTTCTGTCAACTTCATCCCTCAGGGCATCTAGGGCCTGTTGCCTGGCTGGGTCCCGGTTCTGTGGCACTGAGGAGGAAACAGGCGGTGCGGTGCCTTGAACGACTGGAGGCACCACGGAAGCATCACCTTGCGCGGCATCGGGCTGGGCGCTAGTCGGTGCGGCGCCTGGATGCGCGTCGCTCAGCGGATAGGAGTCCGCCATGGTGGCATCCGTGTTGGTGGCGTCCTCTACCCGCTGCTCGCCAGCGGGATTCTCTTGTGCGGCAGCCCCAGTGGTGGGCTGCTCTTGCTCTGCGTCTGGCTGCTCGTGGGTGGCGGTGTTATGCATCTCTTGGTCCTGATCCTCATCGGCATTGCTGGCTGGAGGAGAAGGCGCTCTGTCCTGATGAGCAGCAGTGTCCTGTGCTGCTGACGACGCACGGTTCTGCTGTTCTGTTTCTGCTCCTTGGATGTTGGTGGCATCATCTTCCTCATCGTCGAGATTGATCAGAGGTACTGGTGCTTTGTTGGCTTGGTCGGGCGCAAGAACGGCATTCGCGTCCATGGCAGGGCTGCCAAGAAAGAAAGAATCAGAAATTAGAAGCAGATTGGGGGAAAACAGCACGGCGCGAGAGGAGAGACGACCGAGAAGAAAACTTACGCAGTGGTGGAAGGGAGCTTTCGCCTTAATCTCTTCACGACTGTCTTGGTCGGTTTCGGCTTCTCGACTGGCTTCTTCTTCTTGGCTGGAGGCCCTTGGGCGTCACTGCCAGTCCGCTTGCGGGTGTTGGGGGCTGCGATGGACAGAGGTTTGACGACAAGGACCGCATCGTCCTCGTTCTCGTCTTCGTCCTCATCCTCGTGCTCATCAGCGAAATCATCTGCGGATTCAGGAAAGAAAAGGAGCAAGTCAGAAACAGTAATCGGTGGATTGGTGTCTTTTGAGAACAAGCAAAGCAAGTGCGCAATTACCTTCAGATTCGTCCTCCGGCCAGTCGCGGAGAGATGATTCGGTCTCGCGTTTCTCTGTTGTTGGGGAGCGTGAGAGATTGATCTGATCCGCGGCCTCGAAGGAGGGCACATCGTCCTCCTCGCGATCGGCAGAGAAGTTGCCATCGAAGCGCTCGCAGCTTTCAATTTTCTGGCGAGTAAGGATCTGAAAGACAGAGAAGGGTCACAGATTAGCCGAGTATCGAGAAGGAATTCTACTCGGATAGGCGTGCAAACACGAAGCACACTAAGCCTAGGCGGATCGCTGATTGTTTCTACCCGGATAGGCGTGCAAATACAAAGCATACGAGGCCTAAGCATGATTGTAGAGTATCCTACACAGAAAGGCGTGCAGGCGCAAAGCACACTAAGCCTAAGAATCGTTCCCGAGTAGGCTACCCGACAAGGCGTGTAAGTACAAAACACATTAAGCCTGTGAGATTCGGCTAAGTATCCTACTCGGTGCAGAAGGCAACTGCTACTCGCGGCAAGAAGAAGAGCTATCTACTCGGAAAGCATATGCAAAAACGGAATAAGGAGAACGTACCCGCTCAATCGGCTTCGTGCGGCTATACGGGACGAACCCGTACTGCCAATGGTCGCTGAGGCTCGTCATCAAGATGGCCCTTGCGTGCCCGGGAACATCAATGTTGTCGATCTCGATGGTTGTCGTCCTAGTGCAGTCGCGGGGGCCTCCCATGTAGCACATGAGATGGCAGCGCTCCTGCAGAGGCAGCACTCGGCGCTGGATCCAGCAAGCCACCGGATCGTCATTCTTGAGGCCTTGCTCTATCAGCCAGCCAAGCCTGTTCTCTATCTCGATGGCGTTGTCGTCGTTGGCGGGCTTCTCTTTCCAGTTCTTCTGAGTGGGAGCACGGAGGCTCCAGGCGGGAAGGTTGATCCTGTCGTGTACCTGGGCTCCTTCAGCGGCGGGGATGTTCTTGACATAGAAGAACGTCTTCTGCCACAGTCGAACGGAGTCCAGCCCCTTGATACGAGGGTGGTTCGTCCCGGTCCGCTGTATCATCATGGCGCAGCCGGTGTCGGTTGCGCGGCCGGCCACGCCCGCGCTGTCCTTCTTCCCGACAGTCTGCTGGCGGAGGTGGAAGTACCTCAGCCAGGTCTCCGACGTCGGGTGGATGCCGAGGAAGGCCTCGCACACCACGGCGTGGTAGGCGAGGAAGACGACGGCGTTCGGTGGCAGATGATGCATCTGGAGGCCGAAGTGGTCGAGAAATTTACGGAGGAACTCGGAGGCCGGCAGTCCGAAGCCGCGCTCGAAGTGCGACATGAAGACGACGCGCTCACCCTCCCGCGGAGTTGGCACGACTTCATTGTCAGGCGCCCGACACTCCACGCCGGGAGGAACTCGCCTGGTATTAACGAGCCAGGCGAAGTCCTCACTGGTGACGATTGAGCCCGCCCAGCCGGCTTTGGCCATTGTTGCGGGTAGGAGGAGTGGAAGAAATTGGACGGAGTGGTTGGGCGAATTGAGTCCGCGGCGGCGCGAGAGCTTGCGCGGCGGCGGAGAGCTCGGTGGCGGAGGAAAGCAGAGGACGAAAGAGGAATAGTGCAAGGGAAGGGGAAAAGGAAGTTACCGGCGGGGGTATTTATACCCTCTCCGCGATTTTACCGTTACCGTCGGCGTAGTGGGATCAATCGTGGCCATGATTGCTGTGTGGTGGGGCCTGTGGCCGAATAGAAACGCACGGAAGCGCGGAACGCGCGCGTAACGGCCACAGTAGATCCCACGATCAGATCGTGGCCTATTATTACGATTGATGGGACATAACGAGCCGGTGGGCCCGCCCCGTGAAAACTGGGCGCGTGGCACGATGTGTCGTGGGCAGCGAAACGACAGGGTCGTGGATGCTTGACACGCGTCCGGCTGCGGCACGGACGGCTGGATGGTACTCTGCGCCGCAACGGCTCAATTCAAGAAAATTCTCTAAGTCTTTTTACTCGGCTACAGAGTAGAAAGCAAGTGCTACTCGGAAGACAAGAGACAGAAGATACTTGTCAGAGTGCTACTCGGAGGCCGTTTACTCGACATCTTGAGGTTCAAGGGCTATGAGGCAAAAATTTGTTTTAAGCTGGCAGAGCCTAGTGAACGAGTTCGCAAGACTCAACCAGCTTCGGGGACTGCTGTCGGGGGGTTACCCCCGAGTAGGGTAAAGGCAAGTGGTAAAGGCGGCTTACAGAAGAGAGGTTTGGTCGAGTAGCCGACTACCTGGTACTCGCTACCCGGTCGACTGCTACTCGGTCTCACCTCAAGATGACCAGAAGGAGATATCAATCAAGTTCTATCCTTTCGAGTAGAAGAGTTGGCCCGAGTACAATTGGCGGGAACAATTGGCGGGAACCTACTCGGGCCAGAAAGTCAAAGGAGCCGTTCTGACACAGGATCCCGCGTATCCTGGGTCCGTACTTGGCAGCATTCGAACTACTGTTCATCTGGGACCGGCCTGCCTGACAGTGACAGCATGGAAGCAGGCCGTGGCAGGATAAGGGGGGCCTACTCTGTGCCTAGGTACAGTGATACCAGTCTGTCCCCTAGTTTTGCCCAACGACTTTCCAGATGAAGCCAAGGTTAGGAACCAAAGCTGTCAGCGGGAACCCGGAAGAAGGACGGTGTGCACACTATGTCGACACTTGTGTAAGGACCCCAGACCGGCAGTCTGAAACCCTACGTATGCATACATTCACGATCCCAGAAAGATCAGTCGTGAACAACATACACAGTTGGCACACAGAAATACATCATCCATTACACGAATACATAAAGGTATTACACAAATGATCACATGATCAAGTCTAACACATCTGCCACAAAGGGCAGGCAACTTAACAAACACAGCGGAAGACAATTAAAACACAACGTAGTTGAGCCCAAGTCACGCCTTAACCTACAGGCTGCTGACCCGGAGACGATCCTAGTTCGCAAAGCCGTCAACTCCGTACTTCTCCTCATAGATACCCTTTGGAGGCTCCTTCTCCAAATCTCATAAGTAGATACCAGGGGCGAAACCATAATGAGTACATTTGAATGTACTCAGCAAGACATCCATCATGTCACTTACCAACATGCAAGTATGCTTATATGGTGGAATAGGTAGGCTATAAATAGGGTTCACTACCAATGGTGTTCATATATGATGACACCATAGTTGCAGTCAGGTTAAATCTGTATCTTCGTTGAAGAAGATACTTCAGAAGAAAATAATATAGTTTTATTTCTCTTGTAGATATCACATGTACAAGAGTTTTTGTAAAACTTTGTTAAAGAATATTTTCTCTTTGCAAAACTTCATGGAATCAGTTTCCAGAATTCTTGCTTAGAGTAGAAAAGGTTTTGTTTGCAAAACATTTTGTTTTGTATAACATCATCTGGCTTTTCATCATCGACCATACCTCCACGGTATAAGTTTCCATTCCTTTCCGAACTTCACAAGTTCAACACTTCCTTCCCAAAATTCCTTTTCAAAAACTTCCTTTTTGAAAACATTGACACAATGCTAGCTACATGGCCATTCAACTGTCCATATCCGAGGACGCGGCTTCTTCGAAAAAGTTATACTCTGCAGAGGTGTACACATCCACCAGATCCAGTACACCTCCCGTGAACAATCACGGACTGTAACAACAGTATGTAAACATCAGGTATCTGATCATAACCATCCACTATGTTCAAGCTAGTATATGCCTATCTCTCGATTGAGGTTGTTCTCCCCGGCATCAAGTCCCACCCTGCCTAGCCAGGAGCCTCAATGAATGCATCCGGAGGGAAAATTAATCCCACACTTTATATGCCTCAACATTGGGAGTTTCGACGACATTCGGTTCGAGGGTACGACGCCCCTTATAGCAAGTGAGATAGCACACACTAATAAGAACAAACTTCAAGTTAAGCCCCTTGCCCATGTTGGGGTAGGGTGGCAGTACGGTAAAGGTTGTCCGGCGAAGACTAGGTTATGTGTCATTTTTGAAAACACCACCTTCTCAAAAATGACCACTTCCACATTCCTCCGGAGAACAAGGATCCGCCTTTTCTCCGGGTTTTTCCGTAAAGCCTTTGTTTCGTAGAATCACAATTTTAGGGTGTCCACTTAGGGACTAGTATATTTGATGGTATTAAATACCATATGGTGGCTTATGGGCTTGGTATTACCAAGTTTAACTACTGGCATGATAGTAACCTATAATATAGTATAGTAGTAATTTCCACATCAAAAATAGTTTTGATAATCAAGTTTTGGTAAAACTTCAGAGGTAAAACATGCATGATATATAATGGTAAGTATTGTATCAGCAAGCAATCAGGATGCTTGCCTGGTATCTCTTTGTGTCCCTGGTTGTTGGAGTGACTGGAACTTGAGACAGAGCTTCCCGACACTTCCTTCCTCTTCGTTTTTCTAACGTCGTAAAAAGAGAATAAAGGACACACATTCAGAACCAAACAAGACAAACAAGGCTACAAGTAATACATACAGCAAGCAATCAAGAAGTACCACCCAAGTTCTCAATTTTTCCCTTAAGAAAAATTGGCATAAAAACTATAGTTGAAAAGTCTGCTTTTTTTTTTCCTAGTGTTTATGTGTGGCCAATTCAATGATTTTTAGTTAAGAACACCATGGACCAGTGGGGTAGAGCACATGTTACTAGACAGTAGGGTGTCACATAAAACACATTTTTATGTCTAAAAACTCCCCCAACAATCTCTATGGCTAGCACATATAATTTGCTAAAATACTCAAGTGGTGAAAAAGGCTCATGACAACAAGTCAAGCCTATTTTCCACCATGATGCAAAAGTACCAGTGGGTGTTCCACTAGCAAAAATGCTCACCCAGAGGTTAATAAGCCTCTGGTCACTTTTATAAAAGTGCTCCAAACAAACAATCTAGCATCAAAAACTCCTACTCATACTAGTAGAAAATTTAGGAAAAATACTAGACTAGTTTAGGCTACACTAGTTAATTTTATGCACAAGTGTGAAAGCTAGCAGAGGCAAAATACTCCTCTAACCAGTACCATAAATGCTACTGGATTCCACAAAATAACATAAAAAGCATAGCTAGGAAACAAGGAAAAACTATGCTTAAAATGCAACACATGTGAGGAGATTAATTCCTAGTCATCCAAGTGTTACTCATGTTTTTATGCTACTTAAGAGGAAACCTATCAGAGGTGAAAACCCTAAGATAATAATGCCACAAGGACATTCCATCCTCTGGTTTCCATACCAAGATTCATATTTTTCCCTAGGGGAAAACAAGACAAAAAGCATACATGAATATCCTAGTATGAAATTTAGACTTTAAGCATTTCTATTTAAATCTATTTCAAACACAAGCACCAAGTATCTAGATGTGCTATAACCAAAATAACAGTACCTAAATGGTACTGGTTTCATGAGAATTAATCTAGCAAAAATCCTAAAAAGCATTTAAAGATCTACTCAAAACATATATAAAAGAAACACATCTAGTGTGGGGGAAATAATGTTTCCACCAACAATGCAATGAAACCAGTGGGTGTTCCACTAGCATATCAAAGCATTAAGAGGTCACAAAGCCTCTGGTCATACTTTACAAAAATTAACAAAATGCTAAACTAGCTTCTAGTGCAATAACCATACTAGCAGAAAATAATAGGGTGCTTAAATAAGCAAGGCAATGCTACTCATGTTATCGTTTTCACACAAGTGAAAACTATAGGGGTCAAGTACTCATAATAACATCATCAAAATGCTACTGGTCTTATGAACATAACACAAAAATATGTGGCCACAAAACCACAAATGATTATGTCAAAATTCCACACATGAGGGAATTTTTCCATAACCATTCTCATAGTAATGATTTAGCTAATAGTGCTTTTCTACCAATTCCAATGCAACATAGCAGAGGTGATAACAACACTAACTAAGTACCAACATGGTACTGGATACACTCAAAAAAATCCAAGTGCTTTGCACATGAATTCATCACTCAAAAATGCTATGCAAGTATTACTAGAGAATAATCAAATGCTATTAATATAAATCATAATTCTTCTCCACTCAAGTCCACACCTTCTAACATGCTAAAATAGTTAAGTAACACTTATAAAACAAGTTCACACAACTTATACATGCTAGAAAACAATATTGTAACACAAAAATATAATCACAACAATTAATTAGCTAAAATGCCAAAATGGCAGAAACAGGTGAAACAAAGATCTGTCCACCAAATTTTATATGATGCTCTAAAAATTAAACCCTTCTAGGTTTGGATAGCCCTAAACATATACAAGACCATCCAATTGAGTTTGCATCAAAAATCATTTTTAATTATTTTATAAAAATCACCAAAGTGCTCTCTGGTGTTTTACCAAATTGCATGCCATTTCAAAAATACAATGAATTTGGAAACGAGGTTAAATGCTACGGTTAGGAAATTGCAAGGGATTTCCAATGCAATTGGCCTCACTTCATTTGGGATTGTGAAATTAAAATGGTGCTCATTTTGGTGTTTCTGGTAGCTGTTACCAAAACATTTTTCATTTCAAATACATCCATACAAATGTAGATCTACAACTTGGAGATGGTTTAGAATTAGTTTGTGTATCTCTGTGAATTTTTGTTTGGTCAAAAATATCTTTTAGGTTTCCTTTTGAGTCCAAAAGTAACCATGCTACATTCTGTAAAAAAAGAAATTGAAAAAAAAAGTGTTGTTGGGCCAGATCTGCGAATAGGGCCGGCCAGATCTAGTTGCACCGCGGCAGATCCCAGCCAAAGCCGCTGACCTGCGGGCCTGGCCGCCACGGGGCTGCCACGCGAGCGCAGCAAGGCCCCACTGGCCAGTTTGACTCAAATAGCGCGGGGTCAAGGCAGTTGTGTCATCACGATGTCAGCACTGCGTCATCGCCGGCGAGAACGTCTCCGGCGAACTAAATTCCGGCGCTACCGTGCACGAATTTGCGATTAAAGGGCACCCGCGCGTTGCATACGACGAGAGGAACCAAGTGCGCATGGCGTCGTTTCCAGGGAAGCGACCGGAGCGCGGCGGCGACGGACGGCGTACGGTGGCCGGAAACGAGCAAGGCGCGGCGGCGTTCTAGGGGGTTAGGGAGGGGGAAAAGGTACGGGGGGACTCCCCTGCTTACCCTAGACGCCATGGGAACGTCGGCGAGGGAGGAGGAGGTCCGTGGCGGCCGGAATCCGTCGCCGGAGTCCGTCGGGGTCGGAGAAGGGAACGGGATGGCGCGGCCACCACAGGTCATTTCGGCACGATTCCTTGTGCACCGAGCACCACCACGACATGGCGGAGCTAATGGAGCTAGCGGCTGCCGGCGGCGAGGTCACCTGCGGCCGAATCGACGACGTCCATTTTCGGGCTAGGGTTAGGTGGAGATATTTTTGAGCAGAGAGGGTGTGCTCGAGGGGGGGAGAGAGAGAGGGGCAGGTAGCAGCACATGGGAGGGGTTTTTAAGCACCTAGTAGTCTTCTACTCGAAGGCAATGGAGCATGGGCAGCCATGCCCTCCATTTCGTCATCTACAGGAAGAAGAAGGACACCATGTGACTCAGCTTACATTTAAGTCCCTGGAAAATTACAAGTAGGTCCATGTACTCTCTGAAAAAGCCTGTTTTCACCAATCAAACAAAGTTTAAATTTTAAATCCTTTTGCCCAAAATTCTAATTAGTTTAGATGTACAACATATATGAAAATTGGCTCCATTGGATAAACTTTATAATTCAAAGTTGTTCAAATTTGAATTATTACAAAAATGGACATTGAATTTATTAACCTACTTAGGAGATTCCAAAAATTATAATTTTTGGCACACATTCCTTATTTGATGTGTTACTTATGTGGTAGAAATTTCAAGTCATTTAGAGTTACTTCATAGAACAAACTTGTTCAAATTTCAAAAAGGTGCTGTCAAGAAAACAGGGGTTTTTGGCAACTTAAATTATTTCAAAACTTGTGCCCTTTTGGTTTTCATCCTTACTTATGATATAGAGCATGTGGTATTTATTTCATGGCATTTGGAAAAAGTTTGTAGAACAAACTTGTTCAAAATTCCAAATGTTGCTGTGGAGAAAATTCATGTTTTCAGGGCTTTAATGGATTCAATTTTTGGTCTTCTCTTGTGAGTGTTCCTTATTTGATATAAGGAAGCAATGGTATGAATTTCAAACCATTTTAAGCAAGTTTCCAATAGTAACTTGTTTTAGTTTTCTGTTTCTGGAAATATTGGAATTTCTATTTAATAAAGCACTTGGCTTTTCTTTAGCAATGCTTTGCCAAAATATTTATGTGACTAGAGATAGCAAGCAAATGCTCTCTAATACTATTGTTTTTAATCTTGCAAGGTTGGAAAAACATTTGATAATATTTTGGTGAAGCATTTAAGAATGCCTCTTTTTCTGATAATCCTTTATGGAAATTTATTAAGTGTTTTCCTCTTTCTTAATTTAGGCCTTGTAATAATATTCAACAAGTATGAGTTTCATAAGATAGTTTTGTAAAACTCTTTGATCAATATTTACTTGAGAAAATGTTGCCAAAGTCATTGGAACAATATGTTGAATATTTTTATCATTGGAACAATATGTTGAATATTTTTAGTTTACTGCTTTGCTATCCTTTTTAAGTTTGTTTAGTTGCACTTAAACAAACACAAACAAACACAATCAAGGTTTATTAGCCAAGCAATTAGCAAAACAACTGTGTTAACAGGTATTCCAAAATTGGGATGTGACAGGTCTTCCCCCCTTAAAAAGAATCTCGTCCCCGAGATTCACAAGCGAGGACTAAGGGAGGGCCAACAAACACAATGTTAGTGTTGGAGTGAAGGTGCTTCCCCCCTTTGACTTTTCTTGGGAGGTAGGGTACATCCCTAAATTTAGCAAATTCTTTTAAAAAGTATACCAGTACTGTTTTAGGTCCAAAACTTTTGTTTCCTAGTTTGAACAAAAATTAAGGTTAGTGCAGAACTACCTGGAAACGTATCGTCAATTATTACATGAGTTCTTAGCTATATCCCACATCTTACATAACACATATGGGGTGGTGTACCACTCTCATAATAAGGTATATAAGAAGCTAAAAATATAGCTTGTGGGTGCAAAGGTTAGGTTGCTAAGGTAAAATAAACAGACAGAACCATACTCATGGCAGTGGTTATTACTCACCACAAGCAACTATCACTTAATATGTTCATGATTTTAGTAGGATGTTTTAGATTCCTAAGGTACTCTTAAGCACAATCATAACACAAGTATAAACTCATGCTAAGGTAAAACATTTAAACAAAATCCAATAAGCAAGCAAACAACACCACAGATGAATAGACTATTTATTCACTAGGTTATTGTTTATTAGAGGTTTTGGAATCCATCAACCATGAACAATTAGAAAACAACCAGTAGCTAAAAACTAATGAATTCAACCATAAAGATACTCTAAAATACCATCTTCACACAAGATAAAAACTCCTCTTTCACAGGCATAAAAACAAAACAGGACAGCACAAATAACGCACTAGTATGAAAAATCTACACCAGCATGCTATAAGAAATAATCATATCCTATAACCATAGAACATGAATCTAAATAATTCATGGCATGATAAAAGAAGTAATAACTTACTAAACATGCTATATCAACACATATACTCATAAAATAAAAAGAGTGTAATACTAGAGCAAAAATCACCATTTTCTAGTGGTGAAACTAGTTTCACTCTAGAGAAGCAAACAATGCTATCATGATGTTTAAACTAAACAAGCAAGTCATGAATATAAGTGTACCTAATAAAAGTACAAAAAAAAAACTTACTCATGTTAGTAAGCACACACATCAAAACAATCCCATGATACAACTATTTACCATGCATAAATTAATTCTAGCAATTTATGTTTTTCTTAAACAATTACTAGCACACAAGCAAGGTATAACTCACATAACCAGTAGCTATGCAATTAATGAAAAGTTATCTAAACCTCTTCAAAAATCCATACACTCAATTTAAAATTATTCACAAACAATCTACCAATCAAGAGGAATTTATTTTATTTGCGAACAATTTAATTTCAGCACACGATAGTGAAACATTTCTTAACATGATACCCCTAAGGAATATTATGCTAACAAAAGGATCACACCTAAACATATTAGTATTTACTAATAAGAGATAAACTTCTCACTTGAATAGGTGAGAACAAACAATTAGATTTTCCATGGTGGAAAATAGAAATAAATCACATAGTGAAACATGCTATTTTCACACAGGTGTATGGTTGGGGATTTTCATCCTCAAGCCAAAATACAATGGGACCAGTGGGCTATGGCCTACTAATACCAAGTAAAAATAGGTACTAAGCCTCTGATTACTCATGAAAAACTTTGCCTACAAGATAAAAATATAATGCTATTTAATCTAGTGAAGCAATACTAGTGCATACTGATAGCAATTCTTACACATGCTTTACTATTAAGAGACATGCAGGCTAACATAGGTACAAGCATCAAAATATCAGTACCTAAATGGTACTGGACTCAAAGAAAACATAGCACAAAATTTATCAAAGCATTCACACAAAGATCTAGCTTTCACAATAATTGCAAATAATAAAAACTGGAAAAATAGCAAATGTTACTCATGATTTGCTATAAGATCACATGCAAGTTAATGAAGATAACATCATATAAATAACAGTACCAAAATGGTACTGGATCTATCATAACCCTAACAAAAATCTAGGTACAACAAATCTACAAGGATTTGCCCACTCAACAATCCCAATAATAAAACTGGAAGGTAACAAATGCTATTTCATTTTTCTTCGAGTTTTCCAATCATGCACACACTTTCTAGGGTAGATTTATTGTAAGAGATCAACATAATAACAAGTCCTAACAACTCCATATAAGTTAGGAAGCAAGATTGAATAAAACACAAATTTATTTCAATCAAGAGCACACAAAGAAACAAACACCGGAAAACTGCTGTTTTCTAGATCTATCATATCCATTCCATCGTTTACTTTATTTCTAAACCCTGAATTTCATAGTACTACAACGTCTACCAAGTTTTGATTTCCAAAGTAGATACACACGATATCCTATTGACTAGTAAACGAATAGGTCATCATCTTATTTTCTCGTGACTTCTCCTTTTTACCAACTCGATTAAAAGGTGTCGTAAGTCACTTAATTTCTTGGTTTAGAAAGAGTTGTCAGTAGTCTGCATGCTTTGGTTAGGTGTCAACCTAAGATTTGGCAAAGCATGTTAGTCTTGTTAGCTTTCTATTTAATAATGTTTGTCCGACAAGATACGACTAGCGTCATCGTCGAATATTGAATTGTGCTCTTTTGATTGGCTTTCTGAGGGGGTTGCGCATCATGGCATGTGAAGACTCCTTTTTGCACCTTTTCCTAGAGGAGGGAGGTATATAACTTTTAAAATGGGATCTCTTTAGTTTGGTCTTTTAAAAGGGAACATAAACAAGTGCAACATTTAGCCAACATGGTAGAAAGAGTCTTTTGCACACACACAAACATAGAGGTTTTGGTCAGTATTGGTTGGTTCATTCACGCCTTTTCTTCTTTGAGGGTTGTCGTTGTTGGAGCTTTATCTGTTGAAGTGCATCACTGGTATCAACGCTATCAGTTCGTGTGGCTTGATGGTCCTCTATTATTAGGTCCAATGGTGCTTTCATTAATGGTGGTGGTTCACGACGGGTGGCATTTCGAAGCGAAAACAAATATAAGTCTAAGCAACAAATTCTTGTTTTTGAATACTATACAAACATTTTTGCTTGCAAAAATTTAACACGAGGCGATTCAAAAACAAGAGCGGGGCAATCACAAATTTGCAAAACTTGAGCACTCCGCAAACATATAGAAGCCTAGATGAATCAAAATCTACACCACACAATAGCACAAAGTCCTACGGACACACATAAGCAAGCCATAACACACAAGCAAGACTCCATTAGAGCTACGTCGGGGGATGATCCAAAATCCTAGAAGTGGCTGAAGAACTATTTCTACTTCTGACCATCATCACTGTAGAGCTAGGCAATTATTTTGGTCTCTCGGGACATCGGCAAGTATACAAGTTTTTGTATGAAAACAAGATAATAGAAGTAATGTTTGATAAAACTTTATGCAACAATCTGTTTTTGAAACTCCAACTATTTTCTGGACAGAAAACTTCAAAGACGAGAGATGTTTCAAAAACAGAGCGGAGCAGTTGCAAATAAGTAAGAAATAATCTCTTAACCGAGAGAGATACTAACTCTGTAAGGCCCGTCCTTCGAACCACTGTTCAAGGACGCCCTTGATATGCATTTAGAATCTTTTGAAAAGATAATAAGGAAGGAAAATATACTAAAATTCCCTTAGATAAAAATAATGTAGATAGTAAATAGGTTTTTACTCAAAAATAATTTTCTTTCCTATCTGACGTCCATGCTAACTAAGGTCTCCTAAGGTCAGGATGGCTCTGATACCAACTCTGTAAGGACCCCAGACCGGCAGTCTGAAACCCTACGTATGCATACATTCACGATCCCAGAAAGATCAGTCGTGAACAACATACACAGTTGGCACACAGAAATACATCATCCATTACACGAATACATAAAGGTATTACACAAATGATCACATGATCAAGTCTAACACATCTGCCACAAAGGGCAGGCAACTTAACAAACACAGCGGAAGACAATTAAAACACAACGTAGTTGAGCCCAAGTCACGCCTTAACCTACAGGCTGCTGACCCGGAGACGATCCTAGTTCGCAAAGCCGTCAACTCCGTACTTCTCCTCATAGATACCCTTTGGAGGCTCCTTCTCCAAATCTGATAAGTAGATACCAGGGGCGAAACCATAATGAGTACATTTGAATGTACTCAGCAAGACATCCATCATGTCACTTACCAACATGCAAGTATGCTTATATGGTGGAATAGGTAGGCTATAAATAGGGTTCACTACCAATGGTGTTCATATATGATGACACCATAGTTGCAGTCAGGTTAAATCTGTATCTTCGTTGAAGAAGATACTTCAGAAGAAAATAATATAGTTTTATTTCTCTTGTAGATATCACATGTACAAGAGTTTTTGTAAAACTTTGTTAAAGAATATTTTCTCTTTGCAAAACTTCATGGAATCAGTTTCCAGAATTCTTGCTTAGAGTAGAAAAGGTTTTGTTTGCAAAACATTTTGTTTTGTATAACATCATCTGGCTTTTCATCATCGACCATACCTCCACGGTATAAGTTTCCATTCCTTTCCGAACTTCACAAGTTCAACACTTCCTTCCCAAAATTCCTTTTCAAAAACTTCCTTTTTGAAAACATTGACACAATGCTAGCTACATGGCCATTCAACTGTCCATATCCGAGGACGCGGCTTCTTCGAAAAAGTTATACTCTGCAGAGGTGTACACATCCACCAGATCCAGTACACCTCCCGTGAACAATCACGGACTGTAACAACAGTATGTAAACATCAGGTATCTGATCATAACCATCCACTATGTTCAAGCTAGTATATGCCTATCTCTCGATTGAGGTTGTTCTCCCCGGCATCAAGTCCCACCCTGCCTAGCCAGGAGCCTCAATGAATGCATCCGGAGGGAAAATTAATCCCACACTTTATATGCCTCAACATTGGGAGTTTCGACGACATTCGGTTCGAGGGTACGACGCCCCTTATAGCAAGTGAGATAGCACACACTAATAAGAACAAACTTCAAGTTAAGCCCCTTGCCCATGTTGGGGTAGGGTGGCAGTACGGTAAAGGTTGTCCGGCGAAGACTAGGTTATGTGTCATTTTTGAAAACACCACCTTCTCAAAAATGACCACTTCCACATTCCTCCGGAGAACAAGGATCCGCCTTTTCTCCGGGTTTTTCCGTAAAGCCTTTGTTTCGTAGAATCACAATTTTAGGGTGTCCACTTAGGGACTAGTATATTTGATGGTATTAAATACCATATGGTGGCTTATGGGCTTGGTATTACCAAGTTTAACTACTGGCATGATAGTAACCTATAATATAGTATAGTAGTAATTTCCACATCAAAAATAGTTTTGATAATCAAGTTTTGGTAAAACTTCAGAGGTAAAACATGCATGATATATAATGGTAAGTATTGTATCAGCAAGCAATCAGGATGCTTGCCTGGTATCTCTTTGTGTCCCTGGTTGTTGGAGTGACTGGAACTTGAGACAGAGCTTCCCGACACTTCCTTCCTCTTCGTTTTTCTAACGTCGTAAAAAGAGAATAAAGGACACACATTCAGAACCAAACAAGACAAACAAGGCTACAAGTAATACATACAGCAAGCAATCAAGAAGTACCACCCAAGTTCTCAATTTTTCCCTTAAGAAAAATTGGCATAAAAACTATAGTTGAAAAGTCTGCTTTTTTTTTCCTAGTGTTTATGTGTGGCCAATTCAATGATTTTTAGTTAAGAACACCATGGACCAGTGGGGTAGAGCACATGTTACTAGACAGTAGGGTGTCACATAAAACACATTTTTATGTCTAAAAACTCCCCCAACAATCTCTATGGCTAGCACATATAATTTGCTAAAATACTCAAGTGGTGAAAAAGGCTCATGACAACAAGTCAAGCCTATTTTCCACCATGATGCAAAAGTACCAGTGGGTGTTCCACTAGCAAAAATGCTCACCCAGAGGTTAATAAGCCTCTGGTCACTTTTATAAAAGTGCTCCAAACAAACAATCTAGCATCAAAAACTCCTACTCATACTAGTAGAAAATTTAGGAAAAATACTAGACTAGTTTAGGCTACACTAGTTAATTTTATGCACAAGTGTGAAAGCTAGCAGAGGCAAAATACTCCTCTAACCAGTACCATAAATGCTACTGGATTCCACAAAATAACATAAAAAGCATAGCTAGGAAACAAGGAAAAACTATGCTTAAAATGCAACACATGTGAGGAGATTAATTCCTAGTCATCCAAGTGTTACTCATGTTTTTATGCTACTTAAGAGGAAACCTATCAGAGGTGAAAACCCTAAGATAATAATGCCACAAGGACATTCCATCCTCTGGTTTCCATACCAAGATTCATATTTTTCCCTAGGGGAAAACAAGACAAAAAGCATACATGAATATCCTAGTATGAAATTTAGACTTTAAGCATTTCTATTTAAATCTATTTCAAACACAAGCACCAAGTATCTAGAGGTGCTATAACCAAAATAACAGTACCTAAATGGTACTGGTTTCATGAGAATTAATCTAGCAAAAATCCTAAAAAGCATTTAAAGATCTACTCAAAACATATATAAAAGAAACACATCTAGTGTGGGGGAAATAATGTTTCCACCAACAATGCAATGAAACCAGTGGGTGTTCCACTAGCATATCAAAGCATTAAGAGGTCACAAAGCCTCTGGTCATACTTTACAAAAATTAACAAAATGCTAAACTAGCTTCTAGTGCAATAACCATACTAGCAGAAAATAATAGGGTGCTTAAATAAGCAAGGCAATGCTACTCATGTTATCGTTTTCACACAAGTGAAAACTATAGGGGTCAAGTACTCATAATAACATCATAAAAATGCTACTGGTCTTATGAACATAACACAAAAATATGTGGCCACAAAACCACAAATGATTATGTCAAAATTCCACACATGAGGGAATTTTTCCATAACCATTCTCATAGTAATGATTTAGCTAATAGTGCTTTTCTACCAATTCCAATGCAACATAGAAGAGGTGATAACAACACTAACTAAGTACCAACATGGTACTGGATACACTCAAAAAAATCCAAGTGCTTTGCACATGAATTCATCACTCAAAAATGCTATGCAAGTATTACTAGAGAATAATCAAATGCTATTAATATAAATCATAATTCTTCTCCACTCAAGTCCACACCTTCTAACATGCTAAAATAGTTAAGTAACACTTATAAAACAAGTTCACACAACTTATACATGCTAGAAAACAATATTGTAACACAAAAATATAATCACAACAATTAATTAGCTAAAATGCCAAAATGGCAGAAACAGGTGAAACAAAGATCTGTCCACCAAATTTTATATGATGCTCTAAAAATTAAACCCTTCTAGGTTTGGATAGCCCTAAACATATACAAGACCATCCAATTGAGTTTGCATCAAAAATCATTTTTAATTATTTTATAAAAATCACCAAAGTGCTCTCTGGTGTTTTACCAAATTGCATGCCATTTCAAAAATACAATGAATTTGGAAACGAGGTTAAATGCTACGGTTAGGAAATTGCAAGGGATTTCCAATGCAATTGGCCTCACTTCATTTGGGATTGTGAAATTAAAATGGTGCTCATTTTGGTGTTTCTGGTAGCTGTTACCAAAACATTTTTCATTTCAAATACATCCATACAAATGTAGATCTACAACTTGGAGATGGTTTAGAATTAGTTTGTGTATCTCTGTGAATTTTTGTTTGGTCAAAAATATCTTTTAGGTTTCCTTTTGAGTCCAAAAGTAACCATGCTACATTCTGTAAAAAAAGAAATTGAAAAAAAAAGTGTTGTTGGGCCAGATCTGCGAATAGGGCCGGCCAGATCTAGTTGCACCGCGGCAGATCCCAGCCAAAGCCGCTGACCTGCGGGCCTGGCCGCCACGGGGCTGCCACGCGAGCGCAGCAAGGCCCCACTGGCCAGTTTGACTCAAATAGCGCGGGGTCAAGGCAGTTGTGTCATCACGATGTCAGCACTGCGTCATCGCCGGCGAGAACGTCTCCGGCGAACTAAATTCCGGCGCTACCGTGCACGAATTTGCGATTAAAGGGCACCCGCGCGTTGCATACGACGAGAGGAACCAAGTGCGCATGGCGTCGTTTCCAGGGAAGCGACCGGAGCGCGGCGGCGACGGACGGCGTACGGTGGCCGGAAACGAGCAAGGCGCGGCGGCGTTCTAGGGGGTTAGGGAGGGGGAAAAGGTACGGGGGGACTCCCCTGCTTACCCTAGACGCCATGGGAACGTCGGCGAGGGAGGAGGAGGTCCGTGGCGGCCGGAATCCGTCGCCGGAGTCCGTCGGGGTCGGAGAAGGGAACGGGATGGCGCGGCCACCACAGGTCATTTCGGCACGATTCCTTGTGCACCGAGCACCACCACGACATGGCGGAGCTAATGGAGCTAGCGGCTGCCGGCGGCGAGGTCACCTGCGGCCGAATCGACGACGTCCATTTTCGGGCTAGGGTTAGGTGGAGATATTTTTGAGCAGAGAGGGTGTGCTCGAGGGGGGGAGAGAGAGAGGGGCAGGTAGCAGCACATGGGAGGGGTTTTTAAGCACCTAGTAGTCTTCTACTCGAAGGCAATGGAGCATGGGCAGCCATGCCCTCCATTTCGTCATCTACAGGAAGAAGAAGGACACCATGTGACTCAGCTTACATTTAAGTCCCTGGAAAATTACAAGTAGGTCCCTGTACTCTCTGAAAAAGCCTGTTTTCACCAATCAAACAAAGTTTAAATTTTAAATCCTTTTGCCCAAAATTCTAATTAGTTTAGATGTACAACATATATGAAAATTGGCTCCATTGGATAAACTTTATAATTCAAAGTTGTTCAAATTTGAATTATTACAAAAATGGACATTGAATTTATTAACCTACTTAGGAGATTCCAAAAATTATAATTTTTGGCACACATTCCTTATTTGATGTGTTACTTATGTGGTAGAAATTTCAAGTCATTTAGAGTTACTTCATAGAACAAACTTGTTCAAATTTCAAAAAGGTGCTGTCAAGAAAACAGGGGTTTTTGGCAACTTAAATTATTTCAAAACTTGTGCCCTTTTGGTTTTCATCCTTACTTATGATATAGAGCATGTGGTATTTATTTCATGGCATTTGGAAAAAGTTTGTAGAACAAACTTGTTCAAAATTCCAAATGTTGCTGTGGAGAAAATTCATGTTTTCAGGGCTTTAATGGATTCAATTTTTGGTCTTCTCTTGTGAGTGTTCCTTATTTGATATAAGGAAGCAATGGTATGAATTTCAAACCATTTTAAGCAAGTTTCCAATAGTAACTTGTTTTAGTTTTCTGTTTCTGGAAATATTGGAATTTCTATTTAATAAAGCACTTGGCTTTTCTTTAGCAATGCTTTGCCAAAATATTTATGTGACTAGAGATAGCAAGCAAATGCTCTCTAATACTATTTTTTTTAATCTTGCAAGGTTGGAAAAACATTTGATAATATTTTGGTGAAGCATTTAAGAATGCCTCTTTTTCTGATAATCCTTTATGGAAATTTATTAAGTGTTTTCCTCTTTCTTAATTTAGGCCTTGTAATAATATTCAACAAGTATGAGTTTCATAAGATAGTTTTGTAAAACTCTTTGATCAATATTTACTTGAGAAAATGTTGCCAAAGTCATTGGAACAATATGTTGAATATTTTTATCATTGGAACAATATGTTGAATATTTTTAGTTTACTGCTTTGCTATCCTTTTTAAGTTTGTTTAGTTGCACTTAAACAAACACAAACAAACACAATCAAGGTTTATTAGCCAAGCAATTAGCAAAACAACTGTGTTAACAGGTATTCCAAAATTGGGATGTGACAACTTGTCCATGTTTGGACGTATCCGGCTGGGCACCAGGTATATAAGGTGCCCCGCCGCCTCCTGCGTGAGGATCAAACACAGGCACACATTGAACCCTAGAAACCCTAAGTTCTGGACCTAGCTCTACTCGGAGAGAGGAGAGTGGCTACTCGGTGGCGATACTCTTTGTACTGTGGCTACTCGGAGAAACATCATAATACATCCAGAGAAGCAGGAGTAGGGGTTTTACCTCCTCACGAGGGCCCTGAACCTGGGTAGATCGTGTTGTTTGCAGTGTATCGTTCTTACCTCACGCGGCTACTCGTCGCGTGATCCCTCCCCGGACACCTCCAACGTCCTTCGTCCCCACATCTTTAGCCATCCCATGGCATCTGCCGTGACACCACCACGACAGCTGCCGTACCGCGGGAAGAGAGAGGGGAAAACAGCGAAGGGGTACCGGGCCGCTGGGAGTGGGCTGGGCCGGCCTGGCTCCCCTCCTCTGCGTTTCTTTTTCTATTTTTTTTTGTTCTTCTGTTTTTTTTTTGTAGCAAATAGAAATAGGAAGAAAATGGGGTTTTTAAGTTAGTAAAATTTAGGGAAAAAATAGGGTGAGTTAGTAATTATAAAAGCAACTGCTTGCCAACTTTGTTTTTCAATGTTTTAAATTTAAATTTGCTGTTTGTAAATTGATTCCATTTTTAATGAATTTGATAATTAAATGATTAATATTGGAAACAATGTTTTTAATAGGGTGAACCCTATTGATTAAATAGAACAAATGATTAGGGTTATTTTGCTGATTTTCATAAGTTGAAAATGGGTACTGTTTGCAATTGAATGATTTGAATTTGTAATAACATTGGACGTAATTAATTGAAATAAAAACCACCATTTTATTAGTTGATCATTATGGAAATAATTGGAAAGAAATGGTTGTTTTTATTTGAACTTTTTATTTAAGAGGTTGTAACATAACAAGTATGAATTAAATGTTTGAACAAAGTTTGAATTTCAAATGTGAAAACAGAGTAAAACAGAAGCAAACAAATGGAGAACAAAGTAAAACAAATGCAAACAAAGAATAAATATGATGACATGATGCAATACTTTAATTAAACAAGAAATCAAACATTCTAGGGGTATTTTCATACTTGGGATGTTACACAGGGTGCGCTCGGTCTCCACCTCGACGCCATGGTTCTCGTCGCCACGGTCTTGTTCTTCTCGGAGGGGGAGGACGCCGGTGTCCTGGCCTCTGGTATGTCATCCCCTTCATCTTCGGAGAGCTCCACGAGTTCTTGAACTGGTTTTCAATTCCTCCGGGGAGCTGGTTCGTTGGTGGCATCAGCATCGAGTGCATCACTGAAGAAAAACAAGCAGAAAAGAAAGAAGATCAGAAAGGACGCAGAGAAGAAGGACAGAAGGAAAATTGGGAGGAGAATAGAAGGCAGAGGATTGAATTCAACTCGGAAGCACTTACCCATCAACAGTGGGGGGCTTCTTGCGCGTGTTGGGCTTGCTGGGCTTGTTTCCTGGCCTCTTCTTGATCTTCTTTGAAGGGGGCTCCAGTGCCCCGCTACCCGTCCTTTTCCTGGTGTTGGTGGGGGCAGCTACGGAGACAGGAACCACGTCTATGGGTTCCTCTCCCTCTTCCAGGTCCGGTTCCTCTGTATTCGAAAGAAGCAAAGCTTAGTCCAAGAAAATGAAAGGGTCAAGCACGCTACAAGCAAGCAAAAAGGTGAACTCGGTCACCTTCTTCATCCTCTGACCAGTCCCGGATAGAGGCGTCAACGCGGGACTTACTGTCCTGACCGGCACGAGGGATGCAGAGCGTATCCTGGATGTCGTACGCGGTCTCGTTATCCTCAGTCCGGTCCGGTTTCCAGTTCTTTTCGAATATGGCGTGGTCTTCCTTGTTCCGGCGAGCGATGTGCTGAGAGTGCAAACATAAAGCACACTAAGTCGAGGCCCGACAGAATGGATATTCTACTCGGTCTAGCATGCAAATAGGAAGCATTAAATGCTAAGGACCAGAAGAGGTAAACGAGTAAAGGTTCTACTCCGTCTAGCGTGCAGACAAAAAGCACAAAATGCTAAGCGTTCTACTCGCATCAGCATGCAAGCATAAAGCATATTAAGCTAAGTATTAACAGAGTAGTCCTATTCGGTACAGCGTGCAAGCATAAAGCATATGAAGCTGAGTACTAGCAAAGGAGATCTATCCGGCATCAAGTGCAAACATAAAGCATACAGAGAAGGAAACTCACATGGGGAATGGTTTTAGTGCGGCTATACGGCGTGAAGCCGTAGTACCAGTTCTCGGTGAGGGTGCTCCGCAGGATGGACTTGGCCCAAATTGCCACCTCTGCTCTGGTGAGCTTGAAGGTGGTCATCCGGGTGCAGTCACGGGGGCCACCCATGTAGCACATCTTGTGTACCCGGTGCTGAAGCGGGAGTACTCTGCGCTCCACCCAGCAGGCTATCGGATCATCTTGAAGGAGTCCTTCCTTCACCAGCTGCTTCAGGCGCTTGTTTACCTGGACGACGTCAGGCACCGTCTTCTTGGGGTTATACCCCCAATTCTGTCCAGTAGGAAGGGCATTCTGGAACTCGGGGATCCCTATCCTGTCCACGGCCTTCTCTCCTTTCGCAGCAGGAGCATTCTTCACATAGAGGAAACCCCTCTGCCACTTGCGGACGGTCTCCAGTCCGAGTACCCGTGGGTGGGGCCCAGTGCTACGCTGCAGCATCATAGCGCTACCCGTCTGGGTCATCACGCGTGGAGCTAGAGGATTGGATGGGTTTGGAATACTCTGTTGGCGGAGAAAGAAGTATTTGGCCCAGGTTTGGACGGTGGGGTAAACTCCAAGGAATGCCTCGCAGACGGCGGCGTGGGTGGACAGCATCACGATGGCGTTTGGAGGCAAGTGGTGTGGTTGAAGGCCGAAATGACGGAGAAAATCTTGGAGAAACTTGGAGATGGGGAGTCCAAATCCACGTTTGAAGTGGGATAGGAAGACGACATACTCACCGGCTTCGGGAGCAGGGACGATCTCGTCGCCGGGAGGGACGCGGCGGGTGTTCACCAGCCACTGGCAGTCGGCGGCGGTGACATCCGATCCCTCCCAGCCGGCGCGCGTGGGCGCCTTATCCTCCTCGTGGTCTCCAGCGAGGTTGTCTAGCTCCATGGCGGCGCAGTCGACGGAGAGGCGAACGCGTCGAGGTTGAAGGCACAGGCCGGAGTCGGAGACGCGCAAGGTGCTTCTCTCTTCCTCTCTGTTCGTGGAGTGGCGGTGCGCTGTGAACTCTCGCGGCGGCGCTGCGCTCTGCGGTGGAGGTGGAGGCGAGGAGAAGAGGTGCGAGTTGGGGAAAAGTGCGAGGAAAGAGACGACTGGGGCCGCGCGGGGGTATTTATCCCGCCGGAGTTGCAGTTACTGTAGTGGGATCGATCATGCGTGAGATCGTGCAGAGTGGGATTAACTGCCCGTTAGAAACGCACACATTGCGAGATGCGCGCGTAACGGGCGCAGTTAATCCCACGACGTGGGTCGTGGGCTGTCGAGTACACAGGTGAGGTGACACAACGGGCCGTGGGCCCCAGGTGCAGTGATGGGCGCGTGGCATGCAGTAACGCCAGAACCGAGGCGTCGGGGGCGCCGTTGCGTGACACGTGCCCTCCCTGGACACGCGAAGATGGATTTGCGCTGGATCGAGCGGGAGCGCGTTGAAAATTTTGCTAAGTATAAGTTCTCGGCAGAGCTCTGTGTGGCGCGGGCTACTCGTCACTGAGAAGATTTCTCCCAAGACCATAATCAGAGAGGTTCGAGTAAGGACTATGAGTGTCGGAGTTGAGGGGCAACTCGGCCAGACTGCTTCACGGAGGCAATTTGGTTTAAGCTGGCAGGGCCCAACAAACAAGTTCACTGGACTCTACCAGCTTCGGGGACTAATGTCAGGGGGCTACCTCCGAGTAGGGGTAAGACAGGTGATAAAACAGAGATCAAGGTACTGTTTGCCGGGTAGGCGGCTACCCGGTATCTGGTATCTGGTAGACGCTACTCGGTGATAAGTACTGAAGGCCAAGGAGAAGATACAAGTGAAGTTCATAATTGACCGAGTAGAGCTCAGGGGGTCCGAGTAGATGGGTAGCAATCCTACTCGGGCACAAAGTCAATGGAGTCGTTCTGACGAGATCCCGCGTATCCCGCAGCCGTACATGCGTGCGGTTCAACTTACAAGGAACATGATTATCCGCGCTACGGCGTGGGTACAGTGAGGGTGGGCGCCTGTCATGTCTTGTCACTGACAGGGGTGACAGGACATGTCAGGAGCCTACTCTGTGAGACTGACAGGGTGGACAAGTCCTGTCAGCCGGACGGCGCAGCGACTTCTCGCCACGGCGTCAGATGGAACACGCAGGCGTGCGCCGTTGTCACAGGGGAGTGGTCACTTCGTGTACCTTTAATCATTGTTTACTCGCTGGGTACTAGTATATAAGGTGCCCAGCCCCCTCCTGCGCGAGGGACGTTGGCCCGGAGAGCGTTTATTGCAAGAGCTAGCGCTAGACAGAGAGAGAGAGCAAGAGAGTGGCTACTCGGCTAAGAGCCTGATTTGTACTGTGGCTACTCGGTCATACTATGTACAGAGAGGTAGGCAGGAGTAGGGGTGTTACCTCCACACGAGGGCCCTGGACCTGGGTAGATCTTGGTGTTTGCAGTGTTTCTGAGCGCGTCTACGTGACGTGCGATCCCTCCCCGAATACCTACAGCGTCCATCGGCCCCAAACTCAAGACACCCTATGGCATCTGTCTTCACCACACCACGACAGAAACTTTGGCATAATCTTGATGTGATGCACATCGAAAAGAACATCTTAGACATCATCCTTGGCACCGTCCTTGAACTGGAAGGGAAGAATAAGGACACCATCAATGCCAGGAAGGATCTTCATACCCTCAATATTAGAAAATCTTTGCAGCTGGATCCACCGAAACCGGGTCCGGACCTAGACCCGAAGAAATTTAAATGTGTAATGAGATATGGAAACTATAACCTAAAAAAAGATGCGAAGACATAGCTATGCCAGTTTCTATTTGACTGTACATATCTAGATGGTTTTTGTTCCAACATGTCCAAGTGTGTCAACGTACAAACACGCAATATCTCGGGACTTAAAACTCATGACTGCCACATCCTGTTGCAGAGAACATCATCTGCTGGGATGCGAGGACTTTTGGATGACACTATCTATCGGGCGATTGGTGACCTAGGAAAATTTTCAAGGACCTGTGCAGTAAAAGGTTGGAAAGAAGTGTTTTGCTCCGGCTAAAAGATGAAAGCCCAGTAATCTTGTGCAGGCTTGAAAACATATTCCCGCCCGTGTTTTTTGATGTTATGGTCCACCTGGCTGTGCATTTACCTGACGACGCTTTGCTCCGAGGCCCTGTGAACTATGGGTGAATGTATCCAATCGAGAGGATGTTGTGTACTTTGAAGAGATACGTGAGGAACATGGCACATCCAGAAGGTTCAGTTGTAGAGGCGTACATTGTCTTCGAGTGCTTGACATTTTCCTCTAGATACTTGAAATAAGATATTGAGACAAGGTACAACCAGCGACGGAGATATGAGGTTAAACAAAAAGTTGAACGAGAAGCATCATCTTGTGATGTGTTTGGCCATGGTGCGCGTTTAGTTGGAGCATATACTGCGATCAATCATGATAGCACTGAGACCCTGTCAACGGAGCTTCATAGAATGCCTTGGTATGTCCTAAACAATTGCAGCCATGTTACATGCTATATCTAGTATGTTCTCTCTTCCCTACGTCTGAATTTTATGTTACCCTACACATTGTAGCTATTTGTCACAATTACACTCTCTGGTTTGCAGAAAGTTCAGGACAAAGCTGGAGGAAGAAGGGACACCCGATGTTGGAGTTAGGGTTGAGCAGGATTTTCCAAGATGGTTCAAAGAGCATGCAAGTTTCCTTTTGCATTTCTCTCTGACCTTTTGCATTTCATTGCATGATTTTGACCATATTGTTTTTCTTTTTTCTGCGGTACACAGATGATGAACAAGGCACGAGAAAGACCAGAAGTTAATGAAGATGAGTTGTTCGCACTGGAACTTGTCCCACACAGCAAAGTTAAAACATATTCAATTTGTCATGTGAACTTAGTTCGGTTTGTCACCACTGAGCGTGACAAAGGAAATAAAACGCAAAATAGTGGAGTCATGAATGTTGGAGATCACAACGGGGACGCAAGAGATTTTTATGGTGTCCTAAAGGTAATCAAAGAGTTGACTTATATCTCTACCGAGAAACATAAACAAACAGTTGTTCTGTTTGGTTGTGACTGATATCGTCTTGAAGGAGGCAGGGGCAGGTCTAAACTGGAAAAGTATGATAAACTGTTCAGGAGCATTAACATTTCCAATTTGTGGTACGAGGATGATAAGTATATCTTGTCAACCTTGGCACATAAAGTGTTTTATGTTCCAGACACATTGGGGGGAGAAGACTGGCGGATAGTCCAAAAATTTGAGCATAGGCGGACCTTTGATGTGTCCGAACATGATAAGGACAAAGACGAGGAGGACAATGATGAGGAGGAGAGACCTAGTATTCTAGCACATCAACATGTCGAAGTCTCTGACAATGAGGATGATCCTGCTGACCCGATATCCAATCCTCCGCCTCCTGCTAGTCTGGAACGCACTGACATGGCTCCCCGCATCCTCTCAGCAGATGAGATTTGGGCTTATATCAAAGATCGGAAAAAGTGTCTGTGCAGCATAAGAAAGGTGAAGTACAAGATAGTGTCAAAGAAGTAGAAGATGGTGACGATGAATTAGAAGTCAGTGACGATGAAGTAGACGACACATATGTGGAGTATGACAGTGAACCGGGTGCACTGCTCGCAGATGATAGCGGCGCAGACTAGTGTTGCATGCCTGTGTGCAAGCTTGTGTCGAACTGATTTTGCATGCTTTTGTTCAACTGATGTGCATGCATGTTTACATGTTATGCGTTAAACTGTTGTGCATGCCTGCTTGCATGCTTGTGTTGAACTGATGTGCATGCGTGTGTGCATGCTCATGTTGAACTGAAGTGCATTCTTGCATTTTCTTTGAATTTTGTTTGTGTGGTGTGTGTGTGTGTGTGCGTGCGTGTGTGCGTGTGTGTGTGTGTGTGATTTCAGCTATTTGTCTCGTAGACCATAGCATTAAACATAGAATACATACAAGTGCTCATAAAATTAACCACAAACATGATATTACTCAAGTGCTACCATTACCCAATTATCTTCCGTACATTGCTAATATGCCATTACTCAACTGCTAGACATCATCATGCCAACACACATTGCAAATAAAACTGAAAAAACCCAAATCATCAATAGATTGTGGTCAGAATCTTGAATCTTGGCTTCATGAGCAGGTTTTCTAGCAGCTTCATCAGCACCTTCTCTGTGTACCACTTGCCGCAGCACCTGATCTAGCTTCTGCCTCAGTGCACTTATCTCTTCCTGCAATGTGCTATTCTCGTCCATCTCTCTAAACACTGCATTACGCAGTTGAAGAACCACTTGTTCCTAGAATTCTGTCCATTCCGGGTCATGCCATGAGAACTTTCTACAACCATAAGGAATGATAAGATAAAATTTAACCAAAGCAAAATCTTGCAACCAAAGTGAAACTAAAGCACGAATCTTTATCAAGTGTCTTTGGCATGTCAGGAATATCCGGCCTGGATTATGGTCGGTCCAAGAAATCCACATGGCCATCTTCAAACCGCACTCACATTTTGTTTCATTGGAGTGGTCCAAGGGCGCCGGAGAGTATGAGACCGGTTTGCGGCGGCGAAGAGGAAACCCCCCCTTCGTGCGACGAGCACAAAGTCTCGCCGCTAGCGGCCATGCTTTCCCTGCGCGCCATGTGATAAAGGGGAGACATGGAATAACCCTATAATCGCCAAGGGCGCGGTCGTTGCCGCTCAAAGCAATCAAACAGGACAGGATGTGTGGTCCTACGAAAATTCGCGACGTTCTACGTGACCAAGCCAGTTTTGTCAAAGGCAACTGGGCTCTTAGTGGGATACTAGGCCGGAGAAGAAAATCCGTGACGTAGAACTAGCAAAAAGTCGCGCAAAACCAATCTGCGACGGACCAAACCAAAACGTCGAGAGCAAACTCCACTTTTTAGCCATCCGCGACGTTATCGAAACGTTGCGCTCAAAACGTCCGTGATCGCACGGAATTTGGTAGTGCATGAGACTGGGCAAGGAGAGCAAGTGCAGTTTCAACAAGATGACGGTGCTTTCGTTCGATGGCACCGTTCTGTTAGTGCGTGTGAGGACAAGAAACACGATGAGCAATATCAACATGAGAAAAATAATGATGCAACTTGTGGTACTCGCCACCCCAATCGGTTTGAATGGACAAATTTTTTGAGCCAAGAGTTCTTTCAACATGACTTTGGAATTGATAAAAAACTTCTTCTACATCGGACTTGTGTTTCAACAAGTAAACCCAGGTGAACTTACTATAATCATCTAGGAAGCTAACATAGTAACTGTGTCCTCCTACTGATTTTATTGCAGGAGCCCAAACATCAGAGTGAACAAGCTCGAGAGGTTTGGTTGACACACGACTAGAAAGATCATACGAAAGCCGGTGCACTTTGGCCTGTTGACATGCATCACAGACATGCACTACTTTATTCAACGATGACTCTAATTTATTTGAAGAAAGAATGGCTTGAACTATGGGTGCCGTAGGATTCCCTAATCTCCCGTGCCAAATCTCCCGTGACGGCTTGGCGAAGTAGACATGACGTGCGCGAGAGATGGACGGACCAGGGTAGAGCCCTCTGCGACATTTACCTTCCATCAACACCGTCCTCGTGGCTAGATCCTTAATAGAGAAAAATTTAGGGTGAATTTCAAGGAACACATCATTGTCATTGACAAGCCTATGGACAGATAAGAGATTTTTGCTAATGTTTGGAACATGTAGAACATCTTTGAGTTGTAAGGATTGAGATGAGCTGGATAAAACAGAATTACCAAAGTGTGCAATAGAAAGATTATTACCATTAGCAACTTGAACGTGGTCGTTGCCCTTGTAGGTTTCGCGAATGTTCATCTTGTCGAGGTCATTGGTGAGGTGGTCGGTCGCTCCGGTATCAACATACCAGCTTGGATCGACAACATAGGAGTCCGAGCTTGAGCTTGCCTGACCAGCCATCTTCGTCTCCGGCTGGTACGAGTAGTCGAAGCGTGAGTAGCAGCGCAGGGCGTCGTGGCCGTATTTGCCACATATCTGACAGGTAGACTTGGGGCGGCCACCATTGCTGTTGTTCCCGCGTCCGCCGTTGTCGCCACGGCCGCCACCATTGCCATTGTTTCCTCCAACATGGCCTCCTTGGTTGGGGCCGCGTCCTCCACCACGTCCAAAACCACCGCGACCACCGCCGTGTCCGAAGTTGCCGCGCCGCGTGCGGCGTTGTTGGCGGAGTGCTGGAAGATCTTGTCACGTGTCGGGTGGCGAGCCTCGTAGCTCATGAGATGCACGTAGAGCTCGCCGATGGTCACATCCTTGGTGCGGGAGGTGAGCGAGGTGACGAGAGCGTCGTAGTTGTTGCCGAGGCCGGCAAGCACGTAGGAGACGATTTCAGCAGAGCTGAGCGGTTGGCCGATCGACGACATGGTGTCGGCCAGGTTCTTCATGCGGTGGTAGTACTATCGACAAATCGCCTTTCTGTGTCGTGGCGAGCTGCACTCGCAGCTGGACTATGCGCGCCCTGGAGCGGGACGCGAACATCTGCGTCAGTGATCCCCATGCTTTCGCCGCAGTCTCCATGAAGAGAACGTGCCCGAGGAGTCCGGGCGTGAGCGACGCCAAGATGGCGTTGTGGACCTGCTGGTCCAAGCGGAACCAGATGGAATACGCGGGGTTTGGCACCTTGGCGGCATCATCCCTGCCGGCCCCGGCGATCATCTACGGGTTCCTTGATTGACCCATCGACGAAGTCCATCAGATCGTGGGCATGAAGGGCAGGAACAAACTGGGCACGCCACACGAGATAGTTCTTCTGATTGAGCTTGATGGCAGTGGAGCTAGAAAAGGACGGCAATGGTTGTGCAGCGTTGGAGCTTGATGTGGCAGCAATGGTGGTGGTGAGGGTTCCGGAGGTGTTGGGAGCCATGGCTTGGTCGATTGGGAGCGTAGACTCTGATACCATATAAAAACGAAAGAGAAGAAGAGATTGGTTTGCCGTGCTTCAATGCATCGAGCCCATGATTTACAGGATGTACATGAGAGTAGTTAGGATCTAAACAAATACAACGGACCTAACTATATTCATATCAATCTAAATCCTCAGGACTTAACGTGCAAGTCACGTTCGCTCCTATCACGACCTGATGGTTCGTTTAACAAACGCTTCTACCTGGGCACCAAACCCTAGGCCTTTGTCCCATGGCGTACATATATGATCAATAAAATACTTGGAGACTGAGAAGATGGAAGATCGGGTCGTACCAACGACCCTATCTCGTGGGTCCCTTGGAGAAATATTGGAATAATGTGAGAAGTTGCCCCCTTCATCCCGCCAAAAGCTGGCACACTTTTGGCCACCACCATCCCTCCAGAGGAAAATCAGGATGACATCATGCTCCACAACCTTCCACGGGCTTCTAGAGGAGGCACTTGGGCGAGATCCTGTGCCCAAACACATGTAATACGCGTGACCCCATGTGGCATCCTCTATCCCAGAAAGGGATGGCCAAGGTTACTAGAAAAGGGATCAATTTTTACAGTTATGCAAGGTTAGACTAGCGAGAGAGGGGAAGGGTATGATCATCGCAGATCGAGATCTTCTCTTCTTCCACCTTGGGCCTTTCCTCACGAAGACCATTTGTTCCCCATGAACACACACTATATCCACCGTGAATACATCCAATGCAGTACTTAGGGTTTTACATCTTCGGATGGTCTGAATCTGTGTAAATAACTTGTCTCCTGCTCGCTCTAGATTTGATTGGCGTTCAAAGCTCATCGATCCCTCCTAGTGCCCCTTGCCAAATCTACAAAAGGGGTATCCATACTCCTAATGTTCGTGAAACTAGGACATGATAGAGAGATTGGTGGCGAGGGCGAGAGAGGAATAGAAATAATGGGTCGGGGAAGAGGGCAGCTAGGGTTTTATTTATAAGTTCAGTGTCACCACGGCGAGCGCCGAACATGTCAACCAAGATTCACAAAACCACAAGCTCCTCTAGCACCGAACATTGCCATGTCGGCTTAAAATTTCGGCTCCATGGGAAAATGGTGCCGACATGCATGACTTCGACTTGCCGCTGACACAAGGGGCCATATCCGTAAATAGTTTCTCTTTTTTTTTTGAGGTTTTACATACTCTACTAAATAGAACTCAAAGTTACAGGAATATTCAGGCCGTTTGGCGGTGCAAGCAACCAAACATGTCTGCCTACTTGCAAGGAGGTAGCAAATCTAGCTAACTGATGCGCCTCCATGTTTGTCTCCCTCCCTTCATGTCTGAACGAGGTAATTCCCCTCCCGGCGCTTCTCTCCTTTATCTCCTTTGTGATGCTTGCGTATGTGCCCATGAAATCACCATTGATGCCCTGCACCACCTAGAGGGCATCCGATGCCACTTGGATCGCTCCCAGGTGCAGGTCTTCCGATAGGTCCAGAGCCTCCCGGCAGGCTAGAGCTTCTAGGTATCCCGGGTCAGTGATGCCCTCATACACCGTTACCGACGCGCCAAGGTACGCGCCATCCTCCGCTCTACTCACCACCGCTGCTGCTCCCTTTGCTTGTGACTTAGCGACAGCCGCGTCCACGTTCAATTTTGCACTACCTGCTGGCGGTGGAATCCATCCTTGCCTTCTTCCGGTTGGTCGTCGACCCACATTGCCGTGCGATCGCTCGTTTGAGTCCATGAGCTCAAACAGGAAAGAGTCGATGAAAAGTTTTGTCCCCAAAGGGCTCTAAAATACTTCTTCATGAACCGCTTTCCTCTTCGCGTGCCAGATTTCCCAAAGAGTCACTAGCATGCGAATAAGATCCTCATGATCCATTGTTTCGATCATCGAAAACAACCACTGTTTGGGGTGGGTTCCAATGACAGTGCGATGTGCTCTGTGATCTCTTCTTTCGTCAGCGCCCACACACACCGGGCCATATTGCATTCGATCAATGAGTGTCTCCACGAGTCCAATTGTACGCATACAACACACGTCGCTCGCGCTGCCATTCCCCTAGCATGACGGATATCTTCGGTCGGAAGCGATTGCTTCACCAATCTCCAGAGGAAATTTTTTATTTTGGATGGTACTGAGACTCTCCAAAGCCTCGTCCACATCTTCCCCTCGACCACTCTGTTCGAACTTGATGGAACACCATCTAGCCAGTCCTCCCTTGTTCGTTTCAGAGAAGCCAAGGCGCGGTAGCACGACCGTACCGAGAAATTGCCCGTCCTCTCGAAGTGTCAGGCCCAAAAATCTGACTGAGACCGAGTACACAGGGGAATATTTTTAATTACCTCCACATCCATTGGATAGAAGAACCTCTCCAATTTCTCTCTGTTCCAGGAAGCGGTGTGGTGGTTTATATAGTCACTGACATGCTGTGGTGCATCCTCTTCCCTTGGCGCAATTGGTCTCATCCTTTCACTCCTCGGAATCCAATTCTCTGTCCATGCCCAAGTATTGCGACCGTCCCCTATCCGCTTGATCAGGCCAAGTTTTAGTGCGTCCCTCCCTTCTAGCAGTGAACGCCACACAAGTGAAGGGTGGGATCCGAGCTCCGCACTCAACAGGTCACCCACAGGGAAGTATATCGCCTTCAGCATTTTCGCGCTTAAGGATTCTGGCATCTGGATGATCCTCCATGCCTGTTTACCCAAAAGTGCTAGGTTGAAAAGTTCCAGGTCTCTGAATACCAATCCTCCGGCATGTTTTGGTTGTATCATTGCCTCCCACGACACCCAATTGGTCCTCCTTTGGCCTTGTTTGCTTCCCCACCAAAACTTGCGAATCATAGAAGTGATATGCTCGCACAAACCACGGGGGAGCTTAAAACATGACATTGAGTAAGTTGGAATTGCTTGAGCTACTGATTTTATGAGAACCTCCTTACCTCCAACAGTTAGGAGTTGCTTCGTCCACCCAAGAATCTTCTTCCACACTCTATCTCTTAGGAACTTAAATACTCCACTCTTGGATTTGCCTACATCCGAAGGCATCCCAAGATATTTTTCATTCAAAGTTTCACGCTGAACATTCAGTTCAGCTTTGATGCTCTCCCTTATACCCTCCGGACAACCCTTGCTGAAAAACACCGACGACTTGTCCATGTTTATGCGCTGCCCCGAAGCATTACAATATTTTTCCAGCAGGTTACTTGTTTCCCTTGCACCATCCACACTAGCTTGAAAGAACAGCAGGATGTCATCTGTGAACAATAAGTGGTTTACCGGGGCGGTGGGCGCCACTTGTAAGCCGTTGAGCGTTGATGACCGATTTCTGTGTTTTAGGAGGCACGAAAGGCCCTCTGCTGCCAACAAGAACAAGTATGGGGAGATTGGGTCCCCCTGCCGAATCCCTCTAGAAGGCTGAAACTCCTCCTGCGGTGCACCATTAAATAACACCGAAAAGGATACCGTAGATACCAGTCGCATGATGAGTGCGACCCATGACGAGCTAAAACCCAGCTTCAGCATTATGGCCTCCAGGTAAGCCCACTCCACCCTATCGTAGGCTTTCCGCATGTCCAGCTTGAGAGCACAAGTCCGATGTTTCCTAGCCTTGTTTCGCTTCATAAAATGCAAGCACTCGTAAGCCGTGATGATATTATCCGTGATCAATCTCCTCAGGACAAATGCGGATTGTTCCTCCGAGATAATATCTGGTAACACTTGCTTTAGTCTGTTCGCTGCCACCTTGGATGCAATTTTGTAAATAACGCTGCATAGACTGATGGGGCGAAATTGGCCGAGCTCTCTCGGACTAGCCACCTTAGTGATCATAACAATAAAAGTCTTGTTTACAGCTCCCGGGCTATCCTGACCTGCAAGAACTCGTAAAACAGCATTAGTTACCTTCCCACCGCATACCTCCCAATTCCACTGGAAGAAATGCGTCGGGAAACCATCCGGCCCCGGAGCCTTCGTTGGGTACATCTCGAATAAATCTGCCTTTATCTCCTTCGAAATGAAAGGAGCATCCAACATCTCATTAATCATAGCATCCACCTTCACCGGTACTGTATCCAGTACGTCCTCCATCCCCCAAACCCCTTCCGAGGTATAAAGATCTCGATAGAACGAACTTGCCATGTGACCTAGCGCCTCATCATTCGATTCGAAGGAGCCATCAGCTTTCAACAATTCCGTCACTCTATTCTTCTTTCGGCGTTGGCTCGCACGTAGGTGGAAAAAACGGGTATTCTTGTCCCCGGCTGCCAGCCACTGCACCCTCGACCTTTGCCTCCACATAACCTCTTCCTGATTCGGTAACTCCACTAATCTCCTTGCTACCGCAAGTTCCCTCTCACTCGGGTCCTCACGAGACGGATCACTTCTTAGGGTACTCAACTCCCGTTGTAAATCACGAACTTGAGACGGGATATTCCCAAAAGAATTCCTCTCCCATCGAGCCAACTCCACCGACAGGTTTGCTAACTTCTCCTGTAGAGAAGTAACGTTATCGCATGTGCCTGCTGCTTCCCATTGCTGTTTCAAAGTGTTGCCGAAATCCCTGTGACCCTCCCAAGCCACTTCATACCTGAATGGCTTCCTCCTCTTCTTTTGTGTACCTGGTTGTCGACAGAGGAGAATCGGCAAGTGATCCGTGGCCGCCATGGATGCTAGGTGCGTTACCTCTGCACTAGGGAAGTGGGCGCACCATGAAGTGGAGGCGAGTGCTCGATCCAATCGAGTCCGGCAGAACGAGCCCCCGGCTACTTTCTTCTCAAACGTCCAGGCCACCCCTCTGTACCCAAGGTCGCACAAACCACAAACATCCACCATCTCCCTAAACCCAGCCATTTGACTGTAACTCCGTTCGTTGACTCCCACGTGCTCCGATCGGTGTAGAACCTCGTTAAAATCACCGATGCATAACCACGGGTAATCGTTTGCCGAACGTATAAACTTCAACATGTCCCAAGTCTTGTGACGTTCATTGACCTGTGCTTCACCATACACCACTGTCAACCGCCACGGCTCGCATCCCTGTTCCGTAACAATCGTGTCAAGATGATACTGCGAATAGGGTAAAATTTCGATCTTTATTTCCTCGTTCCAGAACAAACTAAGGCCCCCACTACGGCCTGAACTGCTCACAGCAAAACACTTAGTAAAACCTAAAGAGCGGGATACATTCTCCACACTTCTCCTATGCAATTGTGTCTCCACTACACAAAGAAGAGCTGGAGAGTGGAGCTTCGTCAAATCACGTAGCTCCCGCACTGTCGCAGCCCCGCCCAGGCCCCGACAGTTTACACTCAATATACTCATTGCGACCGGTGGCCCTCCTCCTCGGAGGCCGCCAACCCAGTCACGGTTCTGTTCTTTTTAGGCGTGGTATGCTTTTTGGTGCGCTTCACTTCTCTCTCTCTTGCTGACGGTGGTGGGGGGGGGGGGGGAGTTCCCGACCTTGGCACGTAAATCTTCTCAGGGATCTCCTTCTCGAAATCGAGCTTTAGTTATACTCCCTTTTCCGTCTGCTTCTCAATCACCCCCGTCTCCTTCCACATAAGCAAAAGGGGAGCCTTTCCACCTTCCAGATCGTCTCCCTTGGCAGGGCTATTGTCCAGACGAGCAGCAGCCACTGACCTCTTTCGGCTATCCACTCCTCCTCCTCCCTCCAAAGTTGCACTACCCCCCGTCTGATCCATCTCCCTTCTTCCTCCCGGGAAACCACCACGACCCGCACTACCTCGTCCCATTCTGCCTCCTCCCCTTCCATGTGTATTCATCTGTGGGGCTTGGCGGTCCCTTCCCGGACTTGCGTTTCCTGGCGCCATTACTCGAGCCATGTTCCATTGAGTGTCAGCCAAAATCCATCAGCCAAACACTAGCTTGTCCGGGGAGTGTTCACCCTCTCCGCACTCCTCCTCCTCATGTCCCAGGAGCCCACAAACGCCGCAAAAGTGCGGAATCTTCTCATACTTCACCCGCATAATCACTTGGTCGCCTCCCTCCGGTTTGAACGACACAAATCTCGTGAGGGACTTCCTGACATCCAACCAGAGCCTTACTCGGATGTAATCACCTCCATCGTTGCCCATACTATTCATCTCCACCGTCAAGACCTCACCAATACTTGCTACGAGGCCCATAATCAGTTGTTTCTTCCGGAAGAGTTCTGGCATGTCATGGATTCGAACCCATGCATGGATTCGGTTCATCTCCAGCGCCCCCACTCTGTTGCTTCCATCATACTTCTCGACAAGAACCCCCTGATCCCGAAAGAGCCAAGGCCCCTGCTCAGTGATACGTTTCCAGTCCCCAAGGCAACTTGCTTGAACCAAGATTTTGTTCTCTTCCACATCACGGAAAGATATGTCTTGCGCCGGTGCCCACGCAAACCTCATGGTCTTTTTCAGCGAGGTAGCACTGTATGGTTTTGATGTTAGCAGACGGATAACAGCCATCCACTTCTTCTCCTCCTTGAGAGACTCAACTTCTGTCTTCGGCACAAACAAGCCTTCGATATCCCCCCCCCCCTTCAGATTCAAGCTCCTGAGCAGTTCTTCCAATGGGGGTTCCTTCTCCGACTGCCACCTCATGGTGCTCGCATCCACTGACTCGCCCTCTCCCGCCATCCCGATCCGATCTTGGAGCCCTCCTCCGAGCAAACGTAACCCTACCAAGGCCGGGCGGTCGAACTAGTCGACCCCTTGATCAGCCCGAGTAGGATCCGTCTACCGTGGGGTTGCGGATCAGTCTCGGGTGCGGATGGATCAGTCGCCGGTAGTCACGTAAGCCGCCGGCGATGAGATTTTCCTAAACCCTAATCGCCAGAGCTAGTCGAGGCGAAGAGGTATTCTCGTGTGTGTAAATAGTTTCTCTCAATAGTCAGATTTGGCATTACTTAGCCAAGAGGCCCAAACAAAAATACCGTATTAGGCTCGTTTTGGGTCGGGCGTAGTAGACTCTTGGGCTGGTGTTGAGTGCGGGCCGTACCCGGCTCAGCTGTTTGGTCCGACCACTCCGACCTGCGCCGGCCCTAAGAAAAAGCCGCTCTCTCGCCGTCGGAGGCGCCAGTGGCTCGCCGGCAGCAAAGAGAGAATCGAATCTCCAGAGCTCCCCGGCGTTTCTCGCGTGCTCCGCAACGGCGACGGCGACGGAGAGGGGAGGAGGAGATGAAGCTGAAGCAGCTCGAGGGCCTCCTGGGGGGCCTAACCCAGTTCTCCGACCCCAAGGTACAACTCACCTCCCAGCTCGCCTCCAGAACGAGGTGGGAAATGGGACGAGAAATTTATACGAATTTTGCCGCCGCCGGCGGTGGTTGTGGGTGCAGGTGGAGCTGGAGCAGTACGCGACGGGCCCCCACATCGCGTCCCGGATGCTTTACACGGTAGAATCCTTCTTCGATTCTGATGCCTTCGCTTTAGGCGGCCAAATCATAGTCTCTGTTGTGACGAATTTGGACGTCGCGAGTGCGCGCAGCCTTGGCTCCATGACCAAGCAAAGCAAGCTACTCTGGCGGTAGACTTGACCCACCAGTCCATAGTATGCTTGTGGCGGTTTTAGTATTTTGACATTAGAGGATTTTGAATAATTCTATGATAGTAAGTCGCGCTGTAAGCTATAGCACTTGCGGTACAAATTTTGGGATATTCGATTTTTCAGTGGGTTGCAACCTATGCCTCTCAACTTTTGGGAATCCACTTGGCTATGTGTCTCTAGGATGCTAAAATTCTATTGATTCTGGGGGGTGCTTCTTCCCTATGGTTTATCTTTCTCATGGTGATTTGATAAATCTATCAGGCCGAGAACAGCTTCGATGACATAGCTGGTAAAGTGGTAGCTGACTTTGGGTGTGGCTGTGGTACCCTGGCTGTCGCGAGTGCTCTGCTGGATGCTGAGTGAGTATGTTTAAGCTCTTCACATTTTGCTGATGGTGTTCTGGAGTTCTTTTTTACTGTTATTTCTTCTGTACTGATATCATAAGAGATCTACACCTCTTTAACCGTCAGTTATTTCTGCTATACTGATATTATTAGAGATGCCCCTTAACCTTGCAACAGCTTTTCATTTTTATAACTCCGGTCCCATCATTTGCACACTTACTTTAACACTTGTCAATTTCAACGAAGTGCTGAAGAGTGGCCACCTTTTCCACGATATGCTGATTGTCTGTGCGGAATGAGGTTTACCATGTTTTGGGAGGAAACTAAGGTTTTATTTAGCAGGCAGTGCTGATTTACTAGTACATATTTACGAGATTTTAGTGCCTCATGTGCAACTTGATTACTCATACTGAAAACTCTTTCTATTACTCCCTCCGTCCTAAATTAGTTGTCTTAGCTTTATCAAAATATGGATGTATCTATACACTAAAATACGTCTAGATATATCCATATTTTGACAAATCCATGACACTTAATTTGGGACGGAGGGAGTACTATTTACTAATTTACCGCATTTGTTTGTTTGAAATTTCTATTTTACTGGTCAAAAATATGTTGCATTATAGACTTCCATTGTCTCCTGTCTAACTGGCTATGTGCCTGTATCATTCCCATGGCATGGAACAGACCCATATACTTATACTGGATAATATACTTTAAATGGTTGTCCATTGGTACCATGAAGGCATGAACTATAAATTGATGTGTTTGTGTGCCATTTAGTATCTTAAGCATTTTTTTGTTATTCTGTTTTTAGTGATTCTTAATCTTATTCACAATGGTTACGGTATGGCAGGCATGTTACTGGTATTGATATTGACCTGCAGTCCCTTGAACTTGCTCAAGAAAATGCTACTGATCTGGAGGTATGCTGTTGCTTTAGTTTCCGTTTGCTTTTATCTGAAGCAGATAAACATTCATATTGACTCTGAAAATTCTACATGATGTTATAATTCTCATGTATATGTAGTTTGCGAAAATTGGTAATCAGCATATTCCTGTTGAACCCTTTGTGTAAGGTTTTACTCCAGCATGCTTAAATGAGCTATTTTTGCAACTTGTTAGCAGAGTGAATAGCTTGATCTATTATCTAGCATGTGGTATAACTAATTAAGTGCATACTACAGTTAATCAAAGGATGACACCTGACAAGTGCAGCTAGCTGAAAAATACCATAGTATCTAGGGACAAGGATATGGGCCTTACCATATACCAAATGCAAATCTTATCTTTTGGGGTGACAAGAATGTAATTCTGGGGTTGACCAAGCTGTTGGGTACACTTGTAGACATACACTGTGTGATGAAGTGTGGGCCATCTAAATATATATATATATATTTATTTATTTGAAAGATAGGTGCACTACCTCCCAGTCTGGAACTCCAATACCAGTTAGGAAACACACCCCTCGACTCTTAGGACCTTTCACTTCAGTTCTCTTGCATTTAGCACTCCATGGGTGTGCTATGCTATCCTGTCATATCCCTATGTTTGCTGTCTTTTTTACGCATGGGATATTGGCTCCTATGTTTGATGTCATATACCTATGTTTGCCGTCTTTTTTACGCATGGGATATTGGCAACTATGTTTGATGTCATCTAGTTCTATCGGCGCTATTTTATCCTATGTTGCTTTCCTTGTATAGATTTTTCCCTTTTCGTTCTAGTGATCAAAATTGCATGGTTAAGTACATATTGGTGAGGTTGGGTTGAAAGTAGTATGGGAGAGAATTGACACAGTAATTGTTATTTCTAGATCTACTATTATTTTAACATGGAAATGACATGTTGCTTCTCATTAATGTTTGGTTATGCAGCTGGATATCGACTTAATTCAGTGTGACATAGAGAACTTAAATTTAAAAGGTATCTTTCTTAATTTGTTAAATATTTTGTGCAGGTTATCATATACTGTCTTTTGTCATCATGGAAGCTCTTTTTAAAAAAACTCTTCTCAACTTCCCTTTTTGTATGTTCAACACATAGGTAAATAGTGTCTAGAAAACTGTTTTACAACCAATTTTTAGTATCCTGGTTGAACATGCTTTACAAGCTGGTTGGGTTACTTCCCACTCTCCAGTATATCATACCTGCGCAGGTTAAAGGAAGCAAATGAAATAGCATAATGACTTGCAAGTGAAATAGTTGCAAAATGTGGTTCTTGAAAATAAATCATGTTTGTACACCTTTCACAAGTATAGATGTTTTCAACATTGAAAAGCGTCCATAACCTTTTGGGTGCTTAATAAGAGATATGGTGCAGGCCTTCTTGTTGACACTGTTGTCATGAATCCTCCCTTTGGGACGAAAAGGAAAGGAGCTGACATGGAATTTCTTTCTATGGGCTTGAAGGTGGTTAAAGCAGTAGCTTTCTATACCAATTAATAAAAGATGACGTTAGTGTTGCAAATTTCTAATATCCATTTACTATTCACAGGTTGCCTCTGAAGCTGTCTATTCACTACACAAGACTTCCACGAGAGAAGTAAGTTTTTTTTTCCTACAGATGTGATTTATCTGACCCCGCTCTTTGATCTAATGTGATTCTGCTGTGTAAATCAATAAATTTCTTTTCCGTGGAGAACATTGTACTGGCAAAAAGAAATAACCAACTCAATTCACGATGAACCTCGATATTTTTCTGTTTTCCATTCTGTACATTAAATGTGGAACATGTTGATTGATTCTCCACTTCTGTTTTTTGTGTGTGTTTGTGATCTTTAGTACATCAAGAAGGCAGCCTTGCGGAACTGCAATGCAATCAGTGCTGAGGTTCTCTGTGAGGTAATGTTATTTGAAACATTGGAATATGATCTTTTTGCTAGCATCTCTTATTTTTCTCAAAATCAGGAAAAATAACTCGTAAATATCTTTTACAAGGTTATTATATGCATTGGGGATTTCAGGTCCAAATCATGCCTTCTGTTCCGCACCTGACGTGATAATCCATATCTTCCCTTTCTCTTGTCACAGCTGCGCTATGCTCTACCGCAGACGTACAAGTTCCACAATAAGAAGGAGGTCGACATTGCAGTTGATCTGTGGCGCTTCGTCCCACGAGCTCGAGACGAAAGAACAAGCTAGCACGATGCGGCCGCACACGAGGTGCCCCAGGACAATGTCGCCTCCTGAACCACCATCTGAGATGTCTGGACTTGATAGACGAAGAAAAACACCTGGGCGAGTTACAGTTTACCTGCCCTTGTAAACGGCAAAACCTGGTAGTTTAGCCATGCACTGGATAGTGATGGGAACTTTAAAGAGTCAGCTTGTATCGAATGGCATTCACTATGTACAATGCGCGACACCTTGTCATTTGGATCTCGTGTTTTGTTGTGCTGCGAGGCCTGCGCAAGGCCATGCCGGCTGCGAGCTGCAATTGCAGCCGAAGCTCCCACACCTGCACACCATTATCATTGATCGTGCATATTGCAGGCAGTCGACAAGGAGAGCGTCCGGCTTGGCTGAGCTGCTAGATGCGTTGGGTCCGGTCCGGCCCGGTGAATCGCTGGACCTGCTAGTTGTTTTGTAGGTTCATGGTCCAGCATCAGGTCTGAACCGGACCTATCGCATCATGCAAATCCACTCGATCAAACAAGCCGAGTTGACCCAACTGCTCCGCTCCTACATTCATCTGTGCCGACATTCATCTGTTGGCGTAAACATGTGAGACAATCAGACAAACGACAAATTCTTTTGTCATTCATTTCCTCGCTAAAGCCCAAGTTCCCGTAACGGAGTAGGTCAGAATTAGAAACGGGAAAAACGGCCAACGATGACACGTACGGTCACATGGTCAGGCGAGTAGCATCTGGAGCAGCATCTCGTTCCACACGTCGATGGGGCCTGGCAGGCACCAGTGCACGCAGTCCCTGTACAGCGTCACGTTCTCGTGCGCCCAGTGCCCGTACCGGCTCGGGTGGCCGTCCGGCCGGAGCACCATCGCCGCCGTCGTGTCCATCAGCATCAGCCTCGCGCCGCTCCCTCTCCTCCTTGCCGCGGCCTCCGCGGCGGCGAACTCCTCCACCTGCGCCGTGTGGAAGTCGAGGTCCAGCCCGGCCACGCTCGTCTCGTTCGCCGCGTACGGCCGCGTCCGCCGGCAGTCGCCGCCCCTGTCCCACTCCCCGCCCTCGAAGTGCGACGTGGGCGACACCGTCCGCACGATCGCCGTCCCGTCGAACCCCGGGAGGCTCGTGACCGCGCGCAGCGCGGTGCGGAACGCGACGCGCAGCGAGTGCCGCAGCGTGAGGTCCGGCACGCCCGGGACGAGGCAGTAGTGGCAGGCCACGAGACGGCCGGACTCGTAGAACAGGGACGGCCGCGTGAACCAGTTCGCCGCCGAGATGACGATGTAGTCGGCGCCGGACACGAAGGGCAGCCACGCCTCGTCCGGCTCGTCGAGGTGCAGGTTCCACAGCCGGCCGCTGCCGTAGTCGGAGTCGGAGAGGTTCGCCCTGACGAGGAACGGCGACCAGAAGACGGACACGCTGAAGTTGTGCGACTCGTAGCGCAGCGTCCTGAACTCTTGGTTTTCCGTCTCGGAGATGTCCTTCGGGTATTCCACCTGCAGACAAACAATTTGAATCGAAATGAAATTGAAATCTTCCTCTGTAATCAACTGGATTTGAAATGGATTTAAAGATACATTGATGATGATTACCTTGGAGAGGAGGCAGATGAGGGACTGCATGTGGTTCCTGGCGAGGGAGTCCCCGACGAAGGCCATGGACCGGCCCCTGACGGCGTCCAGGAACCCCGCCGCGTCAAACCGGGGAAGCTCGCAGCCGAACGGGCGCCAGCGCCACCTGAGGAAGCCGAGGTCCGGGCGGCCGTACTTGATGCAGTTCTGGTGCTCCTGGATCACGGGGCAGCTCCGGTTGGTGTAGTACGGCTCGGCGTCGTCCGGCACCCACTCGCCCCGGAAAATGTCGCATTCCGTGGGCACCCGAGCGACGGCCGGAGGACGCCCGGAACCGCCGGATGGGACGGAGACGAAGGCGGAAGGCCCGTAGGTGTGGAAGAAAGAGCGGCGGTAGGGCGTGGTGACGACGAAGAGGAGGATGACGACCGCCGGGAGGGAGACGGACACCGTGGCGGGATTGAAGAGCTGGAGCTTCTGCATCGGCTGGGTTATCCACGGAGATCCGCTAGCTAGCCTGCTACAAATACAATGTCCAGAAGCTAGCAGCAACCGGCCGGCAACGGTGTTTTGCGTTTGCGGGGGAGTGACGACGAGCTCTACTACGTGCTGCAGTTAACAA